>SJYQ01001578.1:113646-136658 GCA_006410935.1 Redunca redunca | reverse complement strand
GCAAGAGGGTGGATTAATGTCATCAGTTTTATAATTTTCAATTATAGTTGGTAAAATAAGTCCTGAGATATGAAATGTTTTGACCAGTATCTATAAGTCAGTCTCCTAACTCTGTAGTTCCTTCTCTACTGTACTGCCTGAACATGGGTAAAACATGCAAAGCAAAGTAACTCATTTAAACCTTTATAAGTTGTCAGAGCAAACATTGATAAGTTCATTTATATTATGTTTCTAATGCATATTAGCTTCTCTCTATCCAAAAAGGAAAAGTGGGCTAAAGTTAACTGAAGAAAGATGCGTTAGACTACTGAAACCACAAAAGCTACCAAAGATTCTAAAAGCTCTTCAAAAATTATGTTGGATATTTTGTAAGGAGGCTTCATTTTAAACTGTATAAAATAAAAATATTTCACAGAATCTTGAATTAAGCTATAGGAAATGCAATGGACTTTGTGACCTGAATGCTAGGCTTAATGTCATAAAAGGACTACGTGTTCAGCTCTGAGATGTGTTTTTCTAATGAGTCACAAATGCAACTGCTATAATAATAGTTTCATGCCATGCTCACAAGAAAACTGTTCAGTCAGAGAATGAGAAGCTTATCACAGATCAACAACTTTCTGATATGAAATGTTGAAATTTTCATATCCTTATAAATTAAGAAATACTAGAATGAAGTGACCAGATGTTCAATTTCCTTTCTGGAATTTCAAATGTATATGTGTGTGCATGCATACAACAGAAACTATTCCTCTGAAGAGCAGAGATTTCTTTTCAGAAAATGTGCATCTTCTTACACTGTCATCAGACTTCGTTTATTATCCATAGTTCTTACATTTCAACACCTTGCATTTTTATGTCTTCTTTTATATAGGCTATACAGATTTCAGAAGACTTTTAGGAAAAGCGGACCTATCTTTCTAGATTTTAGATGAGTACTTAGGAAATGCTAAGTAAAACTGGGGGAAAACCATCTGGAAACCTCAAAGGAATTTTAAGGTAACCAATTTTCTACCTTTTTTACTCTAGAGTCTGCCAAGTAGATGAAAACATGGCAAGGTCAATCTTTGTCTTTTACCTTTTCCTTTCATGATCTTCAAGTGTCAGGCCTCTAAAACTACTTTAGTCTACTTGGTACAAGTATCAGGAGGAAGAGAACATTTCTCAGAAATGAAGCCATAACATGGCTCAAATAAGAATTCTAAGAGTCAGAAGTAAAACACTAATTTGAGGCCCTTGTGAGTCTACATTGCCTGTATTAAGAAATGTATGTAAGGATGGTTTTAATAATAAACTTGCAACCTTTTTTTAAAAAGTTCAGAAATAGGAATTTTTTTCAAAATTAGAAAATAGCACACATTATTAAGTAATAGTCATGGCAAACATCCTCCAGAAAAGCATATTATAATACTCATTGCTATTTTATTTCTAAGTTTCTTCTGAGCTACAATCAAACTTTCATTTTTCAATTTTTTTTTTGAAAGTAAATGAAAAACAAACTGTTTCTTGGCTCAGACTCTGAATTCTTGGTAATTAGCATAATAAAAATAAATTCACCTTACACTGACTTACACTCTACTATAATAGGGTTACAGACTATTTTTCTTATATTGTTATTCTCTTTTGAAATGCATCCCTAGTAAGATGCAAAAGTTTGTTATTTTATCTTTATTTATATAATTATTGGATGTTTAAAGTTTCTTACACATAAAGCTGCCTTCCAGAAGTAGAAGACTGGTTTAGACTGACTTTCCTCTCAAGTTGATTAATATGAGAAATATCTTCTTAGAAGAGTATACCAAACTAGTCCATTTTATTGCTAAAATTTGAGTCTCAAAATTTCTTAATATTTGTGTTAAGACAAGAGTTTCTAAAGCTGACTCTTTTAAAATACAAATATCCTTGTAAAAGTTAACACATAAAAATTAACTTGATACCTTAGAACAGATTAGAAAAGCAAATTATTCTGAAACTTAACTAAGAGTAAAACCCTTAAAAGTTGGGAGTTAGGATATGGAAGAAAAATTCACATTTTGAGGTAGTGGTAAATAATGAGAACCTAGACACTCACTAGACAATAAGAAGACTCTGAAGGAACCAAAGAACTAAGATCAGAGTATGATTCTGACAATCTGAGCAAATATGCATCCATTTGTGAGATTTCTATTTCTTATGTGCTCATCCAGCCATAGTTTCACTTCTTTGCTGAGATGGAATATTATCCTCTGCTACTATCAGCCACTGCAGGTAGGAGAAAATAGGAAGTGGGTAGGCGCTTAGATGTAAGAATTGCTGTTGATAGAGAGCCATGAAATATATCTCAAAGTACTCTGATGAAAAGAATACTTTCTCCACTGATGGAGACAAATGTTGAATTGGCCATTTCTCTTGTAGAGACTGCAATGCGTAGAGATCCGGCCTTTCTGTTTCCATGAGGTAAGGAAGCTAACTTGTATTTGGTGAATTTAGGAAAAAAAAAACTGAGCTCAATGTCACTTTGATAATAGAAGAGATGATGAATGCACTGGGCCAGTGAGAATAAGGTAAGAAAGAATTTTCAAGATGAGAAGAGAAAATATTGATGGAAAAAAATAACACCCAAAGGGAAAGGCATAAAAGAAAAAGAAAGGGAAAAGAAAAAAGATATAGGGTGAAGGAAGAACTAATGGCCAGGGAAGACAGTGTAGGTATTCAGAACATTTCACTTATTTTAAAAGTTTGCTTATATCAACTATCTTGATACTTGTTTAATTGGCTCTCTGTTTGCACGGAATCAAGTAACACGTATAAAAGTAAAAAAAAAAAAAACAACAACAAGGAAAGAGACTTAGTAAAACCAACTTGTATTAAATTAGGATCCGATTAGAAGACTGAAAGGGCTTCCCCAGTGGCGCAGTTGTAAAGAATCTGCCTGCAAAGCAAGCGACACAGGAGATGCTGGTTTTATCTCTGTGTCGGGAAGATCCCCTGGAGGAGGGCATGACAATTGACTGAAGCATTCTTGCTGGGAAAATCTCATAGAGCCTGGCAGGCTATAGTCCATGGGGTCACAAAGACTTGGACAGAACTGAAGCAACCGAACTCACATGCAGGAGACAGAAACAAAGCTGGTTATTTGGACAGAGAGAATTTAATATAAGTAAGTGAAGTGTTAACTGAGGAAGTAAAAGAGTAAAAAGAACATTAAGGTGTTGCAGAGGTAACAACTGGTATAGAAAGAAGCTACCATGCTTAGGGCTATAGTAATAAAGACAAGAGGTTGGAACTACTAATATTTAGAAGACTGGAGGGAGGCCTTGGGGTGCTGAAATTCAAACTTCTAAGGAAGTGTGGGGCCCTAATTGGGAAACCTTAAAATAGAAACGACCAGCTTTGTGGTCGGAAACGGAAACAAAGATGGCGGCTGGCGGAAGCAATGGGGGCGTGGTCTATGTTGTCAACACTTCTGATTGGCTCTCTTGGTTTCCGTGCACGTGGACAGTGCCTGATCACTATAGACTCCTGTTATAGTGATAGCACGTGATGATTTGACCTTTAACGTGATTGGTGCAACTCCCCCCCTGCTTGCCTTTATAAGCAGGGAGCTTGCAGAAATAAAGCGGAACCGCACTAGACGGAACCCCTGTCGCGTCTTATTGTCTCTCGATCGCTGAGGGGCTGGGTTGGCGGACAGCAGGCTCACCTTTCCTCGGGACCCCTCGGCTCTCTGCTGAGGGAAGTTCCACTGCCTCTCTCTCTTTCTGCGGAGCGCCCCCCCACAAGGAAGGACACTGCTGAGTTGTTGCTGATGTCTCTCAATGTCTCAAAACTTATAGTATCCTTTATTCGTTATAACCCCTCTTAAGTAACCAGATTATGAAAAGACTATATTTATATTTTTAATAAAAATAACTATTTGATTTATAGAAAATTGTTATGGGATTCTGTTTTCATTCTAAAGTCTTTTTTATTTATATTCTTATTCAAAATTTACTGAATATTGAATGTGTGTCCAGAAAGTATTCTAGGAGCTTGAAATATACCAATGAATGAGACAATGTTTTTGTCCTCATAGAATATAATTTTTTATAGATTAAGATTATATCAATATTCAGAAGAAAAACCATTTCAAATCTTTATTAAGAGAACTGGTGTACAATGTGAGATCCTTTATTGATGACTATGGCAATAGACACAATTAAAGATGTCTCGATATTTTCTAACCTAAACAGGTCTATCCATTTTTCCTGCACACTCTCAGTTGTATTTCCCTCAACTTCTTCCTAGATCTCCAAATAGATTTATAGAGGTACTATATGTGATCCAAAGTCCTATGAATACTGCCATTGAAATGACTCATACCCACCAGCCACAACATAAAAACCATGGAACTTTCTTCTTTTAGCATCTACTGCCCCATAAGATATAAGAATAATATAGTGTGAATAAGACAAAGAGGGAAATATGAAGTTGATTTTTAAATAATTTTGACGAATATCCTTTCTTTAAGTGTTAATGTCTGTATCTTTCTACTATGTAGTACTAGTTTATAGACTCATATTTAGTTTTAGCCACTTAAAAATCATCTCTGTGACTTTATATCAATTGAAAGGATTGTTCTGATTTATTGCTGAACTCATAGAGTGTTTCTTGGAACCACCATGGTCTCATTCAACTTCTCTTCCAGATTTAGTTTTACAGATATTCAAAAACATCCCTAAAGGCTTAATATATCAGACTTGGATTGTGATACCTCTTCCCTGAAAAAAATCCAAAACTCCCTTCTCATTGATCAACATAAAACCTAAAACATAGGTATTATATCACAATTTTATTATTTCAAGGCAACATACGATCTTCAGAGTTTTAGAAATAATAGATTCACTGCCATCAGACACATTCAAACTTAAACACAAGCCTTTAACAGCAACTAACCAATAGCTTTGCATAGTAGGTGCTCCACTGAGGTTTGCTGATCAATGTTTTATTTATTTAACAATAAATAAAGAAATTGCTCAATATCCCTTAGCAATTCTTCCACTTAACTGCCTCTGTGATTCAGATGTTCTTATAGCTGTCCAAAGTAATCTCTCACTTTTCTAGGTCTCTTTGCACACAGGTCACAACTATTTTCTTAATTCTTCCTCCTGTTCTTGTGTTAGTAGGAGAGAAGATCTGAAATGTCATCCATGTTAGGAGATAAGGGGAAATCTACCCATCTTTTTACACTCCCGTTCTTAGAACATGTTTTCCAAGAAGGTGAATCTGAGCTACTCGTGCTAAGCCATACACTGAACATGTATTCCAATATCCTATATGATGAGATGGAATCAGTCTGTATACAAAAACTCTTCATAACCTAGCTCCGGGAGTTGGCAATGGACAGGAAGGCCTGGCGTGTGGCAGTCCATGGGGTCGCATAGAGTCGGACATGACTGAGCAACTGAACTGAACTGAACTGAGCTGAACCTAGCTCAAGCAAGATCTTCAGATCACATATCCCCCATCAGTTTTCTGAATGCATATTGACAGCAACCAAAGTCCAATCTTTACTCATTTTTCTTTGTTTGGCGATGTCATCTCAATACTGAAGAAAGATTAGAAAGTGTAGGTCAGAAAAGAGAATGCTGAAATGGGGTACACCTGTACCTGATGTGCAGTATCATTGGAGTGATGAAGGTCACGGATTTTCTTGTGAAATTTTTATTTCAAGATCAGTGCTCATTGTGAACTTCTCAAGTCCTGCCAAATCCTTTTCCTTTTGGCTGTCAGTGACTTTGCTTCCTCCAGCTGTTAGCCGTAGCATGTTAAGTGCAAACAACTTTAAAATAACATTTTTCCCTGACACAAAATAACAAAAGCCGGGTTTCTGAGAGAAGCACACAGACTTAATTTGTGCTCTGCTTTTGAACCATTTTAGACTTTCATAAAGTAAAAAAGCATTGGTCAGCCTTTGTCTTTTCAAAGCATTTGATCTAACGTTGGTTTATCTTTTGTCTGTAGATTGAGTAGGAAAGTTTACATTTTAATACTAATAAGAAAAAAAAAATGCTTCCTGAAAATGAAATCCTGTCAAATATGATGTTTTGTTTTCTAGTCACAAGGGTGGACTGCTCATTCTAGAAGTAGCTGGAAAGTGGGAAGCAGAGGAACTTGAAAGAAAACCAGATTTAGAGTTGTGTTCAGTAGGCAATATTATTAAAAATAAAATCCTTTTGTAGCCTGTCATCTTGATGTTATGAAACCCAGTAGCATGTTTTTTTTTCCCCTTTCAAATGAATTTTGTTTTTAATAAGTTTGGCTAAAAGTATAAATGCTTTTGGCGAGGTCAACTTGAACTTGTGGCTTTTCTTAGCCTTTGGGGTCTACACCTCAGAGAGTTTTCTGTTTTTACTGGAAGTTTAAATTTTGTTGACTGAACTGGGAGTTTCTTTGTGAGAGCACTTGAGTCCTTTAATGTTTTCTTTTTTGGTCTTTTTTGCTATTTAAAAGAATGACTTGAGGATAAATTTGGTGCCTTGGATAGATAAATAAATCTGACAAAATTATAAATGACTCAGTTAACTAGAGCAGGAAGGGGGAAATAATAGTGAATTAATTTTAAAAGGAATATACACCCTTCAGTAAAATGCATGAAACCCTAACAAATACAAATGCCACTCAGAAAAAAAGTTTAATTTTTAAGGAAGGAAATAGTCAATTCATCCTAGTGTTAATAAACAACCAAACCAAAAAGAAAAATAGTTGTGATGCTATCTTCCTATGTGATATATTATAGTTAACTTTATACCCCATGAAATATTTCAATTTTATGTATGTAATAAATCCATTTTAGTGTGTTAATAAAATAATCTAATTATATAATTGCTATAGTTTATTAGAAATTGGAATCTTTATTAGAAATGTATGATTTTAAAAAGAAAGAAATAGCTGGCTTTATAGGTTCAGACTGGCTGAGAAAATAAGTTCTTAAATGTATGAAAATAAGAATGCTTGTCTGCTGCATGTAACATATTGGTGCCCATACAATAGATGTGTGTTTTCAGTTATAGTTGTGTTTATCGGCCGAGGAAAGTGATGTAGGGCAGATAACTGCCTGGTTCCTTTTGTGACTCCTATTGTGAGTAGAGGAGAATCTTCTAAAAACATGGACAAAAGTCCTTTACTTCTGTTCAAGTCATAATTTTGCCTTAGGATGATTCTTTTTTTACAAAGATTATGAGGTTTAGGGTATCAAGTTATTCATCATTTGTTGAAGGCTAGCCACAGTTAAGCACAGTAGTTTGCTCCTTTTCTGCATTTTGTGTAACAAGGAGTCACTGTACCTAGTATTTATGTTTTATACATTTGTAAAAAAAAAAAATGTGAATAATACTTAAAGAGAAAGCATTTCCTTAATAACCCTAAAGACATTAAGTGCTTTAGAGTATGAGGAAATTTTGAATTTTTAATACATGAACTATATGTATGAATATGTTCAAGTAACAGGGTTCCATGAACCTGTTTAATTACTTAAATTATTAAATAATATTGAGCTAACTCTTAACTTTTAGATATACTTAAGCAAGATCTAAACTGACACAATTTTTGTTCTTTAAAGTGGGAGTAATTGGCTCAGGTAGAAAAGAATCTGCCTGCAATGCAGGAAACCTAGGTTCAATCTCTGGGTTGGAAAGATCCACTGGAGAAGAAATGGCAACCCACTTCAGTATTCTGGCCTGGAGAATTCTATGGACGGAGGAGCCCAGTGGGCTACAGTCCATGGGGTTGCAAAGAGTTGGACATGACTGAGCGACTCTTTCACTTTCAATAATATTTACCTTATCAGGACTTTTGGAGGTAAATTAACATAGACAAAGAGCTTATAATAATATCTGGTATTATGGTAGGTATTTAGAAAGTATTGATTCTTTGTTCCTCCCCTTCTTTTCATCTTTCTGGAGAGAGAGGGTTATAGAGGAAAAAGCACAAACTTTGAGAGATGGAGATTGGATAGTAGGAAATTAATCTTACATTATTTGGATTGTATCTTCAACACCTGCAACCTTATAAACAGCCAAGTTCTTAACTTTTCAAAGGTTTAGTTTCCGCATCTATATAATACAACAATACTCAGCACATAAGGTAAATGTGAAGATTATACAAGATAGCAGTACCTCACAGGGTGCCTGAGACATGGTAGTAAATCACCCTACTCCTATCAGAGCTTAGTCCTGAAACGAGAACTAGGGGATCAACAAAAAAGTTGTCTGAGCCCATTTATATCTCTTCAGTTAGCTGTTCTATTTACTTTTCTATAATCTTTAATAAAATCACTGCTTTGGCTTTGGGCTCTACATGTAGCTATCAGTTCAGTCACTCAGTTGTATCCAACTCTTTGCGACCCCATGAATCGCAGCATGCCAGGCCTCCCTGTCCATCACCATCTCCCAGAGTTCACTCAGACTCACGTCCATCAAGTCTGTGATGCCATCCAGCCATCCTCTGTCGTCCCCTTCTCCTCCTGCCCCCAATCTCACCCAGCATCAGAGTCTTTTCCAGTGAGTCAACACTTGGCATGAGGTGGCCAAAGTACTGGAGTTTCAGCTTTAGCATCATTCCTTCCAAAGAAATCCCAGGGTTGATCTCCTTCAGAATGGACTGGTTGGATCTCCTTGCAGTCCAAGGGACTCTCGAGAGTCTTCTCCAACACCACAGTTCAAAAGCATCAATTCTTCGGCGCTCAGCCTTCTTCACAGTCCAACTCTCACATCCATACATGACTACTGGAAAAACCATAGCCTTAACTAGACGGACCTTAGTCATCAAAGTAATGTCTCTGCTTTGAATATACTATCTAGGTTGGTCATAACTTTTCTTCCAAGGAGTAAGCGTCTTTTAATTTCATGGCTGCAGTCACCATCTGCAGTGATTTTGGAGCCCCAAAAAATAAAGTCTGACACTGCTTCCACTGTTTCTCCATCTATTTCCCATGAAGTGATGGGACCAGATGCCATGATCTTCATTTTTGAATGTTGAGCTTTAAGCCAACTTTTTCACTCTCCACTTTCATTTTCATCAAGAAGCTTTTTAGCTCCTCTTCACTTTCTGCCATAAGGGTGGTGGCATCTGCATCTCTGAGGTTATTGATATTTTTCCCGGCAATCTTGATTCCAGCTTGTGTTTCTTCCAGTCCAGCGTTTCTCATGATGGACTCTGCATAGAAGTTAAATAAGCAGGGTGACAATATACAGCCTTGACGTACTCCTTTTCCTATTTGGAACCAGTTTGTTGTTCCATGTCCAGTTCTAACTGTTGCTTCCTGACCTGCATACAGATTTCTCAAGGGGCANGAGAGTCCCTTGGACTGCAAGGAGATCCAACCAGTCCATTCTGAAGGAGATCAACCCTGGGATTTCTTTGGAAGGAATTATGCTAAAGCTGAAACTCCAGTACTTTGGCCACCTCATGCTAAGACTGACTCACTGGAAAAGACTGTGATGCTGGGAGGGATTGGGGGCAGGAGGAGAAGGGGACAACAGAGGATGAGATGGCTGGATGGCATCACGGACTCAATGGACATGAGTCTGAGTGAACTCTGGGAGTTGGTAATGGACTGGGAAGCCTGGAGTGCTGCAATTCATGGGGTAGTAAAGAGTAGGACACGACTAAGCGACTCAACTGAACTGAACTGTCTTAGCCAGAGCAAGAATATTTCAGAGCCAGAATCAAGTCATGAGGAATTGTTCTCCTTTAGCAAATGTATTAACAGAGTGACTCCAGAAGGATATATCTACCCAGACTTAGAGCTCTACTGTGTGCTATACCAAAGCTTCTGTCTGGAAAATGTAAAAGTCAGTCATTCATTCTTTTAGGTATTTTCAGTTGGCACCCCACTAATTGACAGCAAGTTGTCAGGCTTAATATCCCTGAGGGCTCCTGCATTCCCTCAGTTTTGTGGCCCCAGACTGAATTCCTAACTATAGCCAGATGTTTTATGAGCAATGAACAAGACCACAAATCTATCACTACTACTACAAAAACACTCCTTGTATCTGATATACTAATGATAGTTCATAAACAACATCTTCAAATGCAAAAAATAAATTCCTCTACAGATCTATTGACCGA
Organism: Redunca redunca; assembly: GCA_006410935.1. Lineage (NCBI taxonomy): Eukaryota > Metazoa > Chordata > Mammalia > Artiodactyla > Bovidae > Redunca > Redunca redunca. Next base: position 126,569 of record SJYQ01001578.1, on the reverse strand, counting down.
TTTGATTTAATTTTTCATGGTACTGATTGGTTTACAGATTAAATGATTACTTCTTTTCATTTCATGTTGACAGGCCCCATTTCCCCAACAGGTCAGAGTCCCGCTCACATTAACAAGAACTAATATCCTAGCTTTATATAAATAATTTTTTAGTTATGCATTCATGAGCATACAGCTAAAATATAATTTCAGACTGGCAAAAACCAATTTAATATTTATTTACCTCTGTATCATTCTATAGGTATTTCCATTCTTCCATTTACTATATTGAGAATATTAAACCTAATATTAATTACATTCCCAGTTAGCCTATATCACACCTCTATGTTTCACTCAGAATATGTCAAGGAAGTAAATATCTTGGGGGGAGTTAATGTGATAATATTTTAAAATTACCTTCTTTCTATGAGAATAAAGTATCCTTTATTTCATTTCAACTAGTAGAGACAAATTTTGATACTGTCATGGAAAAGTAAAAGAAGTTTGGATAAATTAAAAGCTTTTCCAAAGTGGCCTTGTAAGTATTTTTAGTATCTGCAATAACTTGAGATACAATAATCCATAATATTTATCTCAAAAATCACAATGATTCATTAAGAAGAAAAAACTGAGGGGACAAATTTTTCTTGTTGCCTAAATAAATGTTTTCTATATTTTATTCTTATATCAAGAGTCTTTACTTGTTTTCTCTTGTTTGCATGCGTGCTAAGCCACTTTAGTCCTGTTGGACTCTTTGTGACCCTATGGACTGTAGCCCACTAGTCTCCTCTATCCATGGGATTCTCCAGACAAGAACACTGGAGTGGGTTGCCATGCCCTCCTCCAAGGGATCTTCCCAACCCAGGGATCGTACCTACCTCTCCCGCATTATAGGTATATACTTTATCACTGAGCCATCAGGGAAGTCCTGTTTTCTCTAATATGCTAGATATACTGCTTGTTCCTAGTGATATAGCTGTGAACATGTAAGTCTAGGATTCTAATACTATAAATATTACTTTATTAAAAATTATATTTATGCATCATTGTGCCAAGGTGAAACGTGTAAAGTGGTTAGTAAAAAATTTGTATAAAACATTGTTTATGTAATATGATCATATCTATGAACATATTAGGCATAGAAAAACATTAAAGAATATAAATGAAATGTTCATTATATATTTATCTGTGTAACTGGATTTTGAGTGCCTTCATTTATGTTAATTTATGTTAATTAATAATAATATTCCAACATCCCTGTAATAAATTATCAGAAAAAAAGAGACTGTGTAAATCATAACAAATTTTATTGGAAAACTTCAAAACTAAATTCCAAGCAATTGAATAGATATCTAAAAGTTAAACAAAAACAAGTTACAGAAGATAGAAAAGCATGCAGTTTTTTTTTCATTTTGTTTTTCCTCAGTTTCATTGGGGAATATTTAATATTTAAAGTTGTACATATTCAATTCATGTATTTTGATTAATTTGGCCATATGTATATACCCATGACACCATCATCACCATCAAAGTAGTAAACATATTTTTACATGTTAAGTGTCAAGAAGACAACATGAAAGTTACCCTCTTAATAAGACTTTACGTACACAACACCATAATTTGTTAACTACAGGATTATTCATCACTATAAATTTCCATATTTGCTGAATTCTATACAGTAAACATTGGAACTTTCCAGTAAAGAATTTCCAGTAAAGAATTGGCTAAGCAGTAAAGAATCTACCTGCCAACACAGCAGACACGTTGATCCTGGGTCTAGAAGATCCACTGGAGCAGGAAATGGCAACCCACTCCAGTATTCTTGCCTCAAAAATCCCATGGACAGAGGAGTCTGGTGGACTACTGTCCATGGAGTCTCAAAGAGCACACATACAATGAACATATTTGAAAAGTAACAACCTAATTTCTAAAACAAAACTAATAACTGAACTTGAGGAATAACTGTTCTGCTTCATTGTCATTTTCCAATTGAAATATTGATGAAATCCTGAGAAAACGGAAAAGTTTTTCAGCATAATCAGCTTTAAGCAATAATTAGTTAGCTATCTTCACTGCACGTCCACCTCAGCTTCACTTCCACTAACTGAAAGTCACTGAGGCATAACTGGGTTTTCCATCTACTTTGAGCTGTCTTCATCTACCTCAGAAACATGGGACCTTCACAGGAAATGAGGAGAGAAAAAGTGCTGTCTGTAATTTTCTGAAGTTCTTCAGCCATCTCAACCTCCATCATTTAGTATTTATTTCTTCATATCTACTTCTGGAAACAAAAACTTGACATGTGATGTAGGATTACATCCTGGGAGAGAAACAGTCCTCTAAAGGGACTAACATAGGAGATTAAGACTGGACACTGTAGACCTCTGGTTCTAAAGTCCCTCACCCAAAGAGGACAGAGACAAGTACAGGGAGTATTAATGTGTTCAGGAATAGACCATCCTGAGCATCCCCTCAGGGATCTTCTCAGCCTAGGAGCACCATGCCAGACAATAAAGCCGGAGCACTGAAAATCAGGCTTGGCATATACACAGTAAGCACTTCTCCAAGTTCAAATCAGACAGAAAGTCTATTATCAAGCAAGAAGACTGAGAAGTACACCAAAACAGCCATTTTTTTTCTCATTCAAATATGAAGAAATAGCATAAGAAAAACTAAAACACTACCACACCCACATACCCACACACATACACACATGTGCACAACTAATGAAAATATTCTAAATATAGAATAAGGCAACAAATAGTAACTATTCAGAAAAGAATCATGTTTGGGCAGAGTTAACAGCAGAAAACAAATTGTAGAAAGCATCTTTTTTGTGTTCTTACAATATTAAAGAAAACATGATCACTATGAAAGAAGATATGAAAAAATCTGATTCAATGACAATTTTGTTTGAAAAAGGCATCTAAATGTAACATTTAAGTCAATTAAAAGCATAAAGTTTAATATAATTAAAATTGGCTTTACAAAAAAAAACTACTTTGTAAGAAAAAGAGTAAAATGAACACTGCATAAAACTGAACAAGGATTTGGATTAAATGTAAGCAGTTCCTCAAGAATGAAGGAGACAATCGCAAAGAGATAAACAGAAAGATGGAAACAGAAAGAAAAAGGCAGATGGTGAGGGAGCGAGGAGAGAGAAAGTGAGAGAGAGAACAAACACTTAACCTGAAAAAACTAGTAACCCCAAAAAGGTCATAGTAAATGGAACAGAAGTCTTATTCTTTGTAGAAGAAGTAGAACAGCTTTCCTGAGTCTATAGCTGAAATATACACCAGAAATATATAGTTTATAGATAAAGCGTTAGTCACTCAGTTGTGTCCAAATCTTTGCAACCCCATAGACTGTAGCCTGCCAGATTCCTCTCTCCATGGAATTCTCCAGGCAAAAATACTGGAGTGGGCAGCCAACCATACCATTCTCTAGATCTCTCTGACCCAGGGAGTGAATCTGAATCTCCTGAATAGCTAGTGGACTCTTTACTGTCTGAGCCACAAGGGAAGCCCCATGGATAATGCGTTAAGATGATTACATAAAAATATTACATATTATATATATTTTCTGTAACCATAATATATTTATATTATATATGTATATTATATTATACATATTTACATATATGTATGTGTGTGTGTATGTGTGTGTGTGTGGGCTTCTCTGGTGGTTCAAATGGTAAACAATCTATTTGAATGCAGGAGACCCAGGTTCAATCCCTGGAATGTGAAGATCCCCTGGAGAATGGAATGGTTGGCTACCCAATTCAGTATTCTTCCCTGGAGTATTCTATGGACAGATTTTGTCTACTGAATTCCAGGTAAAGCCATTTGTTTCTTTTAATCACGTTTAATCTTTAATCTGGGCTTCCCTGGTGGCTCAGACAGTAAAGAATCTGTCTGCAATGCAGAAAACTCTGGTTTGATCCCCAGGTTGGGAAGATCCCCCGGAGAAGGGAATGGCTACCCACTTCAGTATACCTGTCTGGAGAATTCCATGGACAGAAGACCCTGGCGGGCTACAGTCCATGGCTCACAAAAAGTCAGACATGACTGAGGGACTATCACTTTTCACAATCTTTAGTCTACGAGGGAAATTGTGCATATATTTAAGGATTTTAGGATATGTTTTTCCCCCACACAAGTATTCAGTTTCCCATTTTATTTCTTGACTAGCCCATCTAACAACATTCAGTTCAGTTCAGTTGCTCACCACGCCTGACTCTTTGTGATCCTGTGAACCTCAGCACGCCAGGCCTCCCTGTCCATACCAACTCCCGGAATCCACCCAAACCCTTGTCCTTCAAGTTGGTGACGCCATCCAACCATCTCATCCTCTGTTGTCCCCTTTTCCTTCTGCCCTCAATCTTCCAATCTTCCTGCCCTCAAGCATCTGGGTCTTTTCAAATGACAGCTCTTCGCATCAGGTGGCCAAAGTACTGGAGTTTCAGCTTCAACATCATTCCTTCCAAAGAATACCCAGGACTGATCTCTTTTAGGATGGACTGGGTGGATCTCCTTGCAGTCCAAGGGACTCTCAAGAGTCTTCTCCAACACCACCATTCAAAACCATCAGTTCTTCGGAGCTCAGCTTTCTTTATACCCCAAGTCTCACATCCATACATGACCACTGGAAAACCCATAGCCTTGACTAGATGGACCTTTGTTGGCAAAGTAATCTCTGCTTTTTAATATGCTATCTAGTTCGGTCATAACTTTCCTTCCAAGGAGTAAGCGTCTTTTAATTTCATGGCTATAATCACCAACTGCAGTGATTTTGGAGCCTAGAAAAATAGTCAGTCACTGTTTCCACTGTTTCTCCATCTACTTGCCATGAAGTGATGGGACCCGATGCCATGATCTTAGCTTTCTGAGTGTTGAGGTTTAAGCCAATCTTTTCACGCTTCTCCTTCACTTTCATCAAGAGGCTCTTTAGTTCTTCACTTTCTGCCATAAGGGTGGTGTCATCTGCATATCTGAGGTTATTGATATTTCTCCTGGCAATCTTGATTCCAGCTTGTGCTTCTTCCAATCCAGCATTTCTCATGATGTACTCTGTATACAAGTTAAATAAGCAGGGTAATAATATACAGCCTTGACGTACTCCTTTTCCTATTCGGAACCAGTCTGTTGTTCCATGTCCAGTTCTAACTGTTGCTTCCTGACCTGCATACAGGTTTCTCAAGAGGCTGGTCAGGTGGGCTGGTATTCCCATCTCTTTCAGAATTTTCCACAGTTTATTGTGATTCACACAGACAAAGGCTTTGGCATAGTCAATAAAGCAGAAATAGATGTTTTTCTGGAACTCTCTTGCTTTCTTGATGATCCAGCAGATGTTGGTAATTTGGTCTCTGGTTCCTCTTTTCTAAAACCAGCTTGAACATCTGGAAGCTCACAGTTTAAGTATTTCCGAAGCCTGGCTTGGAGAGTTTTGAGCATTACTTTACTAGTATGTGAGATGAGTGCAATTGTGCGGTAGTTTGAGCATTCTTTGGCATTGCCTTTCTTTGGAATTGGAATGAAAACTGACCTTTTCCAGTCCTGTGGCCACTGCTGAGCTTTCCAAATTTGCTGGCATATTGAGTGCAGCACTTTCACAGCATCATCTTTCAGGATTTGAAATAGCTCCACTGGAATTCCATCACCTCCACTAGCTTTGTTCGTAGTGATGCTTCCTAAGGCTCACTTGACTTCACATTCCAGAAAGTCTGGCTCTAGGTGAGTGATCACACCATCGTGATTATCTGGGTCGTGAAAAATCTTTTTTGTACAGTTCTTCTGTGTATTCTTGCCACCTCTTCTTAATATCTTCTGCTTCTGTAGGTCCATATTATTTCTGTCTTTTAAGGAGCCCATCTTTGCATGAAATGTTCCTTTGGTATCTCTAATTTTCTTGAAGAGATCTCTAGTCTTTCCCATTCTATTGTTTTCCTCTATTTCTTTGCATTGATTACTGAGGAAGGCTTTCTTATCTCTCCTTGCTATTCTTTGGAACTCTGCATTCAAATGAGTATATCTTTCCTTTTCTCCTTTGCTTTTCACTTCTCTTCTTTTCACAGCTATTTGTTAGGCCTCCTCAGACAGCCATTTTGCTTTTTTCTATTCTTTTTCTTGGGGATGGTCTTGATTCTTGTCTCCTGCACAATATCACGAACCTCTGTCCATACTTCATCAGGCACTCTATCAGATCTAGTCCCTTAAATCTATTTCTCACTTCCGCTGTATAATCATAAGGTATTTGATTTAGGTCATAACTGAATGGTCTAGTGGTTTTCTCCACTTTCTTCAATTTCAGTCTGAATTTTGCAATAAGGAGTTCATCATCTGAGCCACAGTCAGCTCCCAGTCTTGTTTTTGCTGACTGTATAGAGCTTCTCCATCTTTGGCTGCAAAGAATATAATCATTCTGATTTTGGTGTTGACAACATTAGATCCTTTAAAACCTTGGCCCATGGTGCTAAGTTGCTTCAGTTATGTCCAGCTGAAAAAAAAATACCTATTTGTTGAAGTAGTGAATAGTAATAATAGCTAAATTTATTAGAACTCTTCTTTGTGCAGGTATGTGCCATGTGATAAATTTACAACAGTTAATTTATACAAAAACTTATTTAATCTTTCTGAAAATACCATCAAGTAATACTTTTATTCCAATTTTATAAATTAAGACAATATTTTTTTGCCAGAGTCCATTATGCATCTAGTGATGGGTCAGTTCAGTTCAGTCGCTCAGTCATGTCCAACTCCTTGTGACCCCATGAACCACAGCACGCCAGACCTCCTTGTTCATTATCAACTCCTGGAGTTTACCCAAACTCATGTCCATTGAATCAGTGATGCCATCCAACCATCTCATCGTCTGTCACCCCCTTCTCCTCCTGCCCTCAATCTTTCCCAGCATCAGGGTCTTTTCCAGTAAGTCAACTTTTCGCATCAGGTGTCCAAAGTATTCGAGTTTCAGCTTCAACATCCGTCCTTCCAGAGAACACCCAGGACTGATCTCCTTTAGAATGGACTGACTGGATCTCCTTGCAGTCCAAAGGACTCTCAAGAGTCTTTTCCAACACCACAGTTCAAAAGCATCAATTCTTCAGTGCTCAGCTTTCTTTATAGTCCAACTCTCACATCTATACATGACTACTGGAAAAACCATAGCCTTGACTTGTGATGGGTACAGCAAGGAATCTTAACCAAAGAAGTCAGACTTTATAAACAGCTTTCTTAAAACTATGCAATACAGCTCCCCAGAAATATGAAGACCCATACGCTTTAATTCATTTAGTTCATACACAAATGTGAACATATAGTCCATTTCTATGTCTATACCACTGTAACTTTTTGTGTTCTGATACCTGCCAGATCAAGGCTTAATTCGTTGTTATCTTTTTTCTTTTTTGGATTGTTTATTGAAAGTATATAGAAATACAGTTGCTTTTATCCCCTTTCTTTATTTTTTTAAATTATGAAAACATGATAGCACATTTACAGGGGACTTAGAAAATACAGAACAAAGTTACATATAATTCCACAATATAGTACAATTATTTTTTAGGTAGATAAACTGTTTTTTAGTTGAAATTCAAAACAAAATTCTCAGAAATTAATAGAATGAATAGACTGAGAAGTAGAAGGATATAGTATACCTGAAAAACACTATGAATAAACTCAACATAATTAAGGTTTATACAATTTTCACACAACAGGTGGATATAAATTCTATTCTAGTTCCCATAGACTATAAACCAAGAGACCCTGAAACATATCCAGGAACAGAAAACAAAGTACAAAAATTTCATGGTCTATAGGTATTGAAATCATACAGAGTCTGTTCTCTTATCATTGTGGAATCATGTTAGAAATCAATATAAAAGATATTTGAAAATATCCTACATTTTTCAAGTGCAGTGTTACATTTACCAACAGATTTCTTTGATTTAGCCATTGAAAGCTTCAATAAAGTTAAAAGATCGAAAAAACACAGTGATAACCCTATCTTCTGGGGACCTTGGGACCTACCCCTCCCAGGCCTCTGGGGGCCAAAGGCTGGCCTAGGGGTTCCACTGCCCACATCCTTGATAGCCCCATCAGACAGAAGCTGCAGCCCCTGAGCACTCCCTTTACCCTGGAAGATGGGGGCTCTCTCTTTTCCCAGAATGGTCTAGGGATGAATGAATTGATTGGAGCCTGCCTGCCCTGATTACCATGCCAAAGAATCCCACCTCTCTGAAAATGTCTCTTGAAGCCCTTCCCTTTCTGTAAATGGTTTTGCAAATGAGGTTGGTATAAAGGTCTGTAAAATGCCCTTGGTTCTAGGGCAATGTGATGATTTAGACACCTGTACATGGAAGACGGTGCAAGTTCCCTGAAGTTGAGCAAAGGTATGGGGTAGAGTCAGTAGTGACCTTCATGCTGTCCAGTGATTAGGGCCAGGGATTACAAAGTCCCAGGGTGCAATTGCTGTGTCTCTAGGACATATCATCTGACTTGTCCCCTCCCTAGTAAAATGGGCCCTGTAGTCATATGTAACCTGTGGGTTTACTAATAAAATGAGAGGATTAAATGAGATAATTCATGTAACAACAACAACAAAACACAGAATGATAGCAGAGAAGAAAGAATTTAAATGAGAAATTAATATCAAAAATATTTTAAAAACCTCATGTATTTGTTCTTAAGTATACCCATCATTTAAAAGTGGGCATACTTAAGCGATAACAAGGAAAATTAGAAAATCTTTATAACAGAATAAAAATGAAAAGAGAATTTATCGAAATCTGTTACATTGTTATTTTCATTTCTAAATTCTGTTGGTTATTATTACACATTTTCTTTTCCAGATAAATTTTAATATTGTTGTTCAATTGCCCAGTTGTATCTGACTCTTTGTGACCCCAGGACTGCAGCATGCAAGGCTTCCCTGTCCTTCACCATCATCTAGAGTTTGCTTAAACTCATGTCCTTTGGGTCAGCGATGCCATCCAACCATCTTGATCTCTATCATCCCCCTTTCCTCCTACCTTCAATCTTTCCCAGCATGAGGGTCTTTTCTAATGAGTCAGCTCTTAACACCAGGTGGTCAAAGTGTTGGAGCTTCAGCTTCAGCATCAATACTTGCAATAAATTTTCAAGGTTGATTTCCTTTAGGATTCAGTTCAGTTCAGTTCAGTTGCTCATTCATGTCCGACTCTTTGCGACCCCATGAATCGCAGCATGCCAGGCCTCCCTGTCCATCACCAACCCCTGGAGTTCACTCAGACTCATGTCAGGTCAGTGATGCCATCCAGCCATCTCATCCTTAGTTGTCCCCTTCTCCTCCTGCCCCAATCCCTCCCAGCATAAAAGTCTTTTCCAGTGAGTCAACTCTTCGCATGAGGTAGCCAAAGTACTGGAGTTTCAGCTTTAGCATCATTCCTTCCAAAGAAATCCCAGGACTGATCTCCTTCAGAATGGACTGGTTGGACCTCCCTGCAGTCCAAGGGACTCTCAAGAGTCTTCTCCAACACCACAGCTCAAACACATCAATTCTTCAGTGCTCAGGCTTCTTCACAGTCCAACTCTCACATCCATACATGACTACTGGAGAAACCATAGCCTTGACTAGACGGACCTTAGTCGGCAGAGTAATGTCTCTGCTTTTCAACATGCTATCTAGGTTGGTCATAACTTTTCTTCCAAGGAATAAGCGTCTTTTAATTTCATGGCTGCAGTCACCATCTGCAGTGATTTTGGATCCCCCAAAAATAAAGTCTGATACTGCTTCCACTGTTTCTCCATCTATTTCCCATGGAGTGATAGGACCAGATGCCATGATCTTCATTTTCTGAATGTTGAGCTTTAAGCCAACTTTTTCACTCTCCTCTTTCACTTTCAACAAGAGGCTTTTTAGCTCCTCTTCACTTTCTGTGGTGGTGTCATCTGCATATCTGAGGTTATTGATATTTCTCCTGGCAATCTTGATTCCAGCTTGTGTTTCTTCCAGTCCAGCGTTTCTCATGATGTACTCTGCATAGAAGTTAAATAAGCAGGGTGACAATATACAGCCTTGACGTACTCCTTTTCCTATTTGGAACCAGTTTGTTGTTCCATGCCCAGTTCTAACTGTTGCTTCCTGACCTGCAAACAGATTTCTCAAGAGGCAGGTTAGGTGGTCTGGTATTCCCATCTCTTTCAGAATTTTCCACAGTTACTCGTGATCCATACAGTCAAAGGCTTTGGCATAGTCAATAAAGCAGAAATAGATGTTTTTCTGGAACTCTCTTGCTTTTTCCATGATCCAGCAGATTTTGGCAATTTGATCTCTGGTTCCTCTGCCTTTTCTAAAATCAGGTTGAAAATTCACGGTTCACGTATTGCTGAAGCCTGGCTTGGAGAATTTTGAGCATCACTTTACTAGCATGTGAGATGACTGCAATTGTGTGGTAGTTTGAGCATTCCTTGGCATTGCCTTTCTTTGGGATTGGAATGAAAACTGACCTGTTCCAGTCCTGTGGCCACTGCTGAGCTTTCCAAATTTGCTGGCATATTGAGTGCAGCACTTTCACAGCATCATCTTTCAGGACTTGAAATAGCTCCACTGGAATTCCATCACCTCCACTAGCTTTGTTCGTAGTGATGATTTCTAAAGCCCACTTGACTTCACATTCCAGGAAGTCTGGCTCTAGGTAAGTGTTCACAATCATCGTGATTATCTGGGTCATGAAGATCCTTTTTGTACAGTTCTTCTGTGTATTCTAACTGGTTTTATCTCCTTGCATTTCAAGGGACTCTCAAGAGTCTTCTCCAACATCACAGTTCAAAAACATCAATTCTTTAGCACTCAGCCTTCTTCAAGGTCCAACACTCACACTCATACATTCAGTTCAGTTCAGTTCAGTCGCTCAGTCATGTCCAACTCTTCGCGACCCCATGAATCGCAGCACACCAGGCCTCCCTGTCCATCACCATCTCCCGGAGTTCACTCAGACTCACATCCATCGAGTCAGTGATGCCATCCAACCATCTCATCCTTGGTCATCCCCTTTTCCTCCTTCCCCCAATCTCTCCCAGCATCAGAGTCTTTTCCAATAAGTCTACTCTTCACATGAGGTGGCCAAAGTACTGGAGCTTCAGCTTTAGCATCATTCCTTCCAAAGAAATCCCAGGGTTGATCTCCTTCAGAATGGGCTGGTTGGATCTCCTTGCAGTCCAAGGGACCCTCAAGAGTCTTCTCCAACACCACAGTTCAAATGCATCAATTCTTCAGCACTCAGCCTTCTTCACAGTCCAACTATCACATCCATACATGGCCACAGGAAAAACCATAGCCTTGACTAGATGGACCTTAGTCGGCAAAGTAATGTCTCTGCTTTTGAATATACTATCTAGGTTGGTCATAACTTTACTTCCAAGTAGCAAGCATCTTTTAATTTCATGGCTGCAGTCATTGTCAGCAGTGACTTTGGAGCCCAAGAAAATAAAGTCTGTCACTGTTTCCATCATTTTCTTTCTACTTGCCATGAAGTGATGGGACCAGGTGCTATGAACTTACTTTTTCAATGTTGAGTTTTAAGCCAGCTTTTTCACTCTCTCTTTCACCCTCATCAAGAGACTTTTTAGTTCGTTTTCACTTTCTGCCATAAGGGTGGTGTCATCTGCATATTTCAGGTTATTGATATTTCTACCTGCAATCTTGATTCCAGCTTGTTCTTCATCCAGCCCAGCATTTCACATGATGTATTCTGCACATAAGTTAAATAAACAGGGTAATGATATACAGCCTTGACGTACTCCTTACCCAATTTCGAACCAGCCAGTTGTTCCATATCTGGTTCTAAGTGTTGTTTCTTGACCTGCATGTAGGTTTCTCAGGAGGCAGGTAAGGTGGTCTAGCATTCTCTCTCTTGAAGAATTTTCTACAGTTTGTCGTGACCCACACAATCAAATGCTCTAGCATAGTCAATGGTACAGAAATAGATGTTTTTCTGGTATTTTCTTGTTTTTTCTATGATCCAGTGGGTGTTGGCTATTTGATCTCTGGTTCCTCTGCCTTTTCTAAATCTACCTTGTACATCTGGAAGTTCTTCACATACTGTTGAAGCATAACTTGGACAATTTTGAGCATTATCTTGCTAGAGTGTGAAATGAGTGTAATTGTGTAGTAGTTTGAATATTTTTGTCATTGCCCTTCTTTGGCATTGGAATGAAAACTGACCTTTTCCAGTCCTGTGACCAATGTCGAGTATTCCAAATTTGCTAGCATACTGAATGCAGCACTTCCATGGCATCATCTTTTAGGATTTGAAATAGCTCAGCTGGAATTTCATCACCTCCACTGGCCTTGTTCATAGCAATACTTCCTAATGCCCACTTGATTTCACACTCCTTGGTGTCTGGCTCTAGGTGAATGATGACACCATCATGGCTATCTGGGTCATTAAGATATTTTTTGTATAGCTCTTGAATAAGGTCAGAAAGCTTTTACAACTATTTGAGTGTCCTTAATCTCAGATTCCACAGGTTTTGAGAGAATTTATGAATCCCTTAAAATTGTGTGGAAATTCTCTTTGTTAGCTGCACTTTTTTCCCACGAGTGAGTGGTTGAGTAGCTTTCTTAATGGGGTCTATAATCAGGAGGAAATAAAGAAAGACTTTTTACAATGATAACTTTTAAAATAATAATATTCTTTTTTATTCCACAATCTATAGAATTCCTTATCCAGTTGTCTTCTCAATTGAGTCTTTGAAAAATTTTTTTCTTTGCAGTCCTCTCCTGTTGCCTGTTGCCCACAATTATCTAATACCCTTTTCTTTATAATCCTATGAGAGAGTAAAAAATTTATAAGAAGTAAAGGATTCTGTAATAGGGAAACTATTTGATAGATTTGATTGGCTTGTATAAGAGCTAGCAAAAAGTTGTAGAAGAATATTCTTTCCAGTCATTTAACATCCTCTGTT
>SJYQ01001578.1:79983-110138 GCA_006410935.1 Redunca redunca | reverse complement strand
AATCAGAAATAGGATATTTCCTTAGCATGTTTAAGGACACTATTTTAGGCCATTAGTTAACATTATATTTTAATGTAAAATAACATAGGAATTATCTTAGAGTCATGAGACATTATATTATAGGTTTTAAAAGAGGAAAGTTTACAAAGATAGAACATGGTATGGTCTCGATTATTATATTTATATATATATTTATACATTATACATGTATGTATATATTTATTACATCAAAATATTAACAAAGAATTGAAGCTATAACTAGCTGTTATTTTTCACTTAATACATTTGTAAAATAGGTAACCTCCTGTGCATTGTGTGCGTATGTTCAGTCACTATATCCAACTCTTTGCAATACCATGGGCTGCAGCATGCCAACCTTCCCTATCCTTCATTATCTCCCAGATTTTCTCAGACTTCTGCCCACTGAGTCAGTGACACTATCCAACCAGCTCATCCTCTGTCACCCCCTTCTCCTCCTGCCCTCAGTCTTTGCCAGCATCAGGGTCTTTTCCAATGAGTCAGCACTTTGCATCAGGTGGTGAAAGTATTGGAGTTTCATCTCCAGCATTAGTCCTTCCAATGAATATTAAGGATTAATTTCCTTTAGGATTGACTAGTTTGATCTCCTTGCAGTTCATGAGACTCCCTGGTAAAGTCCTAATGACTATCAATCAGGAGAATGGTTGTGATGGTACAGGCACTCTCACGCAATGCTAGGAATGTAGCTGAGTTCCTATTTGGAACATAATCTAGCAAATAGGTATTTCAGTTCAGTCTCTCAGTCATGTCCAACTCTTTGTGACCCCATGAAGCACAGCACACCAGGCCTCCCTGTCCATCACCAACTCCCGGAGTTCACCCAAACCCATGTCCATTGAGTCAGTGATGCCATCCAACCATCTCATCCCCTGTCGTCCCCTTCTCCTCCTGCCCTCAATCTTGCCAGCAGCAGGGTCTTTTCAAATGAGTCAGCTCTTTGCATCAGGTGGCCAAAGTATTGGAGTTTCAGCTTCAACATCAGTCTTTCTTATGATCCTTCAAAGGTGATATATTTTGACCTATAATCCCACACTAGAAATTTAGCATAATGAAATTATAAAGATGTCAATTAAATCATATATAAAGATACTTAGTGCAGCATTGTATAAAACCTTCAGTTCAGTTCAGTCGCTCAGTTGTGTCTGACTCTTTGCAACTCCATGAACTACAGCATGCCAGGCCTCCCTGTCCATCACCAACTCCCGGAGTTTATTCAAACTCATGTCCATTGAGTCGGTGATTCCATCCAACCATCTCATCCTCTGTTCTCCCCTTCTTCTCCCACCTTCAATATTTCCCAGCATCAGAGTCTTTTCAAAGGAGTCAGCTCTTCACATCAGGTGGCCAAAATATTGGAGTTTCAGCTTCAACCTTATGCCATACAAAGATGCTCAACAATAGAATTTTTAATCATGCTAAATCCATGCTATAGAAACATATGATAGTTCTCTAAATAATTTATTAAATAATACTTAATGATGTGGAAAAGCTCACATGACACAATTTTAAATGGTAAAAATATATTAAATTACATAATATAATTCACTATATAATGGGATGAGGGAAAGAAGGAAGAAAGAAAGAAAAATAGGGGCAGCACAGAGCAGAAATGAGGGAGGAAATGAAGGGAAAAGTAAAAACTAGAAAAATTCATTGAAACTTTAGGTAATTAAGGACAATTTTTAATCATCTCTTATTTCTACAGTCATTGGCTATCTGTTTGACAAGCAGGGGAAATAACATTTTTTTATGTTAAAACTATAGTTTCTAAAATAAGGTTAATCAGGTTTTAGGTAGACTCACTTAAAGGTATAGTTAGACAATGACTATCATCAGTTTTCATGAAAGTCAGACTAGATACATTTCTAGAACAGTATCTTTGTTTTTCTAGAAGCCAAAGAAATGAAAGAAACCAAGGAAGAAATAGATGCTTGGAAAACTAACCAGGACTTTTCCCATTATAAGCTGTTAACAACCACTGAAATATTTATTTTGCATGAAGAAACATCTTTTCAAGGGTTTTTAAAATGAAAATCTTCTGAAATGACTGGCATGTAAAGCAAAATTACCCTAAACTTACAAAAGATGAAAGCTGAAGTTATTTCTTTGCTTTAGAGCGACACATTACTTTATCGTACACTGCAAGTATTCATTCCTTTATTTGTCAATTTATTGACCAGACATCTAGCCTTCTCTACCTTCTGTAGGCTAGAACCTACTGTAAGCTAGTTTGCCGGGTTACAAAGGCAAATAAGAAATGGCTTTTGATTACAGTCTAGCAAGTTAACATCGATCTACTCAAGGATAGCTACAAGTTTAGATTAAATATAGAAAGAATAGCTAAATCTTACTAAAATAAGTGTTAATTATTCATTCATTTCCTTAAATAGTCCTTTCAGTTCAGTTCAGTTCAATCAGTCGTGTCCAACTCTTTGCGACCCCATAAATCGCAGCACACCAGGCTTCCCCGTCCATCACCAACTCCAGGAGTTCACCCAAACCCATGTCCATTGAGTTGGTGATTCCATCCAACCATCTCATCCCCTCTTGTCCCCTTCTCCTCCTGCCCCCAGTCCCTCCCAGCATCAGAGTCTTTTCCAATGAGTCAACTCTTCACATGAGGTGGCCTAAGTACTGGAGTTTCAGCTTCAGCATCATTCCCTCCAAAGAAATCCCAGGCCTGATCTTCAGAATGGACTGGTTGGATCTCCTTGCAGTCCAAGGGACTCTCAAGAGTCTTCTCCAACACCACAGTTCAAAAGCAACAATCCTTTGGTGCTCAGCTTTCTTCGCAGTCCAACGCTCACATCCATACATGACCACTGGAAAAACCATAGCCATGACTAGATGGACCTTTGTTGGCAAAGTAATGTCTCTGCTTTTGAATATGCTATCTAGGTTGGTCATAACTTTTCTTCCAAGGAGTAAGTGTCTTTTAATTTCATGGCTGCAATCACCATCTGCAGTGATTTTGGGGCCCCAAAAAATAAAGTCTGACATTGTTTTCACNCACTGTTTCCCCATCTATTTCCCATGAAGTGATGGGACCAGATGCCATGATCTTCATTTTCTGAATGTTGAGCTTTAAGCCAACTTTTTCACTCTCCTCTTTCACTTTCACCAAGAGGCTTTTTAGTTCCTCTTCACTTTCTGCCATAAGGGTGGTGTCATCTGCATATCTGAGGTTATCGATATTTCTCCTGGTAATCTTGATTCCAAATTGTGCTTCTCCAGCCCAGCATTTCTCATGATGTACTCTGCATAGAAGTTAAATAAGCAGGGCGACAATATACAGCCTTGACGTACTCCTTTTCCTATTTGGAACCAGTTTGTTGTTCCATGTCCAGTTCTAACTGTTGCTTCCTGACCTGCATATAGTCCTTACTATGTATCATATTTATAAATGTAAAACTTTATCATTAAAATTAGGCTGTTTTGATAACATCTTATTACTAATAAAAAATTATAATTTGTAGAAGATATAATGTTCCTTTAAATAAATTATATCTGTAGTTGAAACTCTGTAATGTCTCCTTAGTGAAAATAGTTTCTTAATCAAATTGAAAGCATAGAAACTAGTAGAGAAGAAATAGCTTTGTATAAACTAGTTTTGCAAACACAAAAACCATAAATAAGTGGTGCTGTCCTTTGACATCCATTCCCTTCCATTTTCCAGTCACAGGATTCTCAGGTTAGTTCATGACCATAGTTTCTTGCAGCTAGTATAGTCATGTGACCACATTGTGGCCAACAGAATATAAGCGGAACTTATGTTGTGGACACAACTCTCCGAAAGTGTTCTAAAAGGGTGAGAGCACACCTTCTCCTTCATTTGTACACCTTCCCTCTAGAATGCAGCAGAATGTAGATGGGCTTACTGGACAGGGAGCAATCATGTTAAACCACGAGGTGGAAGCTGGGTGTTTCAAGTGGCAGAACATTCAACAGAGAGAGCCTGCATCCCCAATAATTTTGGAGCTAGCATATCAACCCTAGACTGACTACATTTATATGAGAAAGAAGCATACTTCTATCTTTTTAAATCCACCATTGTTCTGGGTCTTCTTTCACTAATGACCAAATCTCATCTTAACTAATGTAAATAGCAACACCCCAGTCTCACTTCTCTAATTTTGCTGCCACTCTGATGTCATGACTGCTCCTCCCTCAGTGCTAAGAACACTTCTCTGCATGATCACACCCAAAGCCCAAGTTAATTACAGCCTTTTAAGTACTATTCAGCTCTTACATTTTTATAAGACTTGGGATAGAAAACTTGCCAAGCATTTTCAGTAAGATGATGGGTAAATCATGTAATGCTGCTGTCTTGTGTCTTTATCAAATGAATACAGCAACTCTTACCATGACAACAACAATCAAATCCACTTGAAATTTATATAATGATGTTATGGGGTATTATACTTGACAGCTTTCAGAGAAGTTAAGTAAAATTCTCAAGATTACACAGCCTAGTAGAACAGGAATTCAAACTCAGGTAAGTCTATTTTGAATACTATGATCTTTCAGTAGAGAAGGAAATGGCAAGCCACTCCAGTATTCTTGCCTGGAGAATCCCATGGACAGAGGAGCCTGGTAGACTGCAGTCCATGGGGTTGACTGCAGTCCATGGGATTGACTGCAGTCCATGGTTAGTTGCACGACTGAGCAACTAAACATCAAGCAACATAATCTTTCAGATACATGTCATTATCCTTTACTTCTTACCTTGTGAAAAGTCACTGAGGAAACCTGTCCAAAACAGTTAGATTACCTGACCCACAGCAGATGCACATTAAATGTGAATCATCTCCCCTCTGCTCTGTCTTACATGTTGGTAAAATGAGAGCATTTTGCTTTCATTCTCCTGTATATATAATCTCACATTAGGACAACTCTGTGAAAGAATCAACCTGGATGAATTCCAAATTTAAATAAAAATATCATGGAATACAGTTTTACCCTTGAAAAATCCCAGGCCTGGTAATTTTTCAACAGATTGAAAACATTAAGCTTTTGTATATACATAGACCCAAATGAGAAGATATACAAAGTTAATCAGAGAGTAACAATTCCTATCCTCTAAGAATTTATAACCTAAAATATGCCCCATAGATGTGAGCTCCAATACACAAATTCAAACAAACATCAACAGAAGAATAAAAAAGAAACAGAACAACCTTTCAGTCTTGTGTGGAGTTGAATGGTTTTTAACCTACACATACACATTAGTATAATAGTTAAACACAAATCAGAATGCTTATGAGTGAGATGGTCGCAGAGTTTCTCTAAAAGAAGACATCCTCTCGATTAATGTCACATAGCAGTGTTCCTCTAAGAGACACACAACACCAAGAGAATAAACTCTCACATACAGGTATGCACAGGCATATTTGCACAAGCTAATCTTTAAGCAAAATTGTCCTGTAGAAGTGAAGGACTTTTTTAAGACTCGAAAAAAGAAAATGTTGTGAATGATATTTTTAAGCAAAAAAGTATAATATAGAAGCAAAAAGACAAGGGTTTACTTTCAGGTTTTGACATTTAGAAGCACTCTACCCATAGATCCCAAGGAGAAAGGAGCCTGGAGCTCTACAGTCTAACAGCTAGACATGGCTTAATGACTAAACCACCACCACCACCCATAGATACTTAAAAATTGGGGAATACATTTAGGATGGAAAATCAGCAATAAAGTTCACAGCATAGGAAACCAACAAGCCAAAAATTTATGTAGCTTCTGCTGTATGATGGTAATGATGCAGCTAGTCAGTACTTCTTCATGATATTTTTCCTATTTGAATGAAGTATTTTCTTGCCTCACTTCTGGAAAGCCTAAGATATACTTCCCTTAAGCAGCGGACCTCTGCACTGGTTAAATCAAACCTGCTCCACCCCTCTCTCACTTCTCATTCTTTTCAATTCCCTTTCTCAAAATCTGAATTTCATTTAGGAAACACTTCTCACAATAAATTTGTTAGGACAGATCTGCTCTTCTTCAAAACATAAAAAAAAAACCACCTTCAATTTGCAGCTTCTGGCCAAATCTACCACCTGTGTACTGAAATGATTTTTTTTAATTCTTCAACATTAAAAAATAAACAATACTCTACCTCCATTCCCACTTATGAACTGTGTCTGTCAGATTAACCTGAAAATTAGAGTTGGAAGGACTCTGCAGTGATTTTATCTCTGAACATAAAAGACAGCTCCAAGCTGAGGGTTTTCATCTTCATCTGATTTATTCCTTCATTCCCTCCATCTATTTCATTCCCAAGGCATTGACTCAGTCGTTTCTCCTATTGAAGTCTCTGAAAGAGTGAAATCTATCTTATCCAAGCAAAACAATTTCATTCATCATATGGCAGCCACATTGATTAGGAGTTAACGGGTAAAATAAAACACGAAGAATCTTCTCTGTTGACCCATGAGATCTTTCCTGAATATTTCTGGTGCCCTGGGACAGCTCAGTCAAATCACTTCACTATTTATTTGTTTATTTATCAATCTATTTAACAAATATTTATTGAATGCCCATGAAGTGACCATAATTTGTACTATATTTGTTTCTATTTAATATTCAGCTGATATAGACATACACTGATTGAATCTTTAAATCTCTCACTTCCCAGTAAAAATATAATCCCCTTGATTGGGATGAAGGGTCTTACTCTTCTCCTCATTGCCTAGTAGAGAGCCCAAATGATATTTTCTCAATAGAGTTTGAACATAGAAGTACCCAGTTTAAGCTGTATGTTATTTCTTCTTTGGAGTCCTATAACAAATCAGTATGCCCCTTTCTCAGTTAAAATTTTTGAAATTTCTCTGGTCTGTTGGCTGTAGTGGGTATAGTTTGCCTCTCTACAAGTCAGAAGAAAATTAAATTTCCATCTTTGGGGATTCACCTACATTTCAGACACTGCCAGATGTGCTGGTTACACATGCCTGCTTTGTGAATACAATGAGCTCAACTTATTTTATTGACTGTGCTGAAACAATGACTAATTTTATTCCAGACTCCATGCAGTGCCACAAAACTATAGCTACCATAATGCTATTATAAAAGAACTTTAATTCTTCAGTGTATGACTTGCCAACTAGAAATATATCTTCAGTGGTGTGGGTTGGCTAGAGATTGCTATTGGAAAGGTCTTTTCAATCCTTTAGTCATTTATTTTACATAGGAATATAATTTCCTGTATGCCCCCTAAATATGTGACCATAAAATCAAGAATGTATAATATTTAATTAAAATCCACATGTTATAGGATGTGAAGTGTGATGCTGTTATCTCAGTTGTCTCTAAGTACCCACTATTGAGAACAAGATGTTAGGTTGCTAAGTGTTTATATCGTCTATGTACCACCAAATATATATATTGCTGTTGTTTAGTTGCTCAGTTGTATCCGACTCTTTGCAACACCATGGACTGGAGTATGCCAGCCTTCCCTGTCCTTCACTATCTCCTGTAGTTTGCTCAGTCTCATGTCCATTGGGTGGTGATGCCATCCAACCATCTCATCCTTTGTTGCTCCCTTCTCCTCTACCCTTCCAGCCTCAGGGTCTTTCTCATGAGTTGGCTCTTTGCATCAGGTAGCCAAACTGTTGGAGCATCATCTTCAGTATCAGTTCTTCCAATGAATATTCAGGACTGATTTCCTTTAGGGTTGACTGATTTGATCTCTTTGTTGTCCAAGGGACTCTCAAGAGTCTTCTCCAATACCACATTTAGATATCATTAGTTCTTTGGCACTAAGCCTTCTTTATGGTTCAACTCTCATATCCATACATGACTACTTGAAAAATCATAGCTTTGACCAGACAGACCTTTGGTGGCAAAGTGATGTCTCTGCTTTTTAATACACTGTCACCATAGCTTTTCTTCCAAGGAGCAGGCATCTTTTAATTTCATGGCTACAGTCACTGTCTGCAGTCATTTTGGAGCACAAGAAAATAAAACATGTCACTGTTTCCAATTCTTCTCCATCTATTTGCCATGAAGTGATGGGACCGAATGACATGATCTAAGTTTTTTGAATGTTAAGTTTTAAGCCAGATTTTTCACTCTCCTCTTTCCCCTTCAAGAGGCTCTATAGTTCCTTTTTGCTTTCTGCCATTAGGGTGGTGTCATCTGCATATCTAAGGTTATTGGCTCTCCCGGCAATCTTGATTCTAACTTGTGCTTCATACAGCCTGGAATTTCACATGATGTACACTGCATAGAAGTACACTGCACAAGAAGCATGACAATATACAGCCTTGAAGTACTCCTTTCCCTTTTTGAACCAGCTCACTGTTCTATGTCCGGTTCTAACTGTTGCTTCTTGACCTGCATATAGATTTCTCAGGAGGAGAGTAAGGTAGTCTGGTATTCCCATCTCTTTAAGAATAAATATGCAGGATTGTTTTAAATGGTAGACAAAAACTGATTTTGCCCCATTAGCCTATGACCTACCTCTAGACTACATAAAAAAGAGGTGATAAAGATAGATGAAAATATTTCAATTAATAGAGGGAATCTCTAAGGAACAAGTTGCTGGGGAATTTAGTGTTTTCCCCCTCTTCTCCTAAAGAGGAGAAGAAATGCTTGTCATCAACTTCAGATAAATTTAGGGGGAAGAAAGAGTTTTATGAACCTCCTAAAAACTTTGCACGGAAACATTAAAAAAAAAAAGGCAGCTAGAATGAGAGAAAAACATCAGCTATACAAATGATAAACAGAAGGAAATCCCTTGAAAGGGGTTCGGCTTGAGTCAGTTTAAGTCATTAATTCTAAATGCCAGAGCCAAGTCACCCACCACTGCCCCCTCCAAGTAAACTGTGTAGTCTGGGCCAACAAAAACTGAGCTAAAGGAAGAACTTAGAAGGTAGCAGTTGAAAAATGTGTCATTTGCTTCAGGGAACAGAGCAAGAAGTCCTCAGTGATGGTGGATATTCTCAAAAGGCTACAAGATTGCCCCAAAAGAAAAAGAGCAAATTTGACCATCTTTTAAACTCAGATATCACTAATACCAGATTACCACCTCAGTAATCAAGTAATGTCTGCTCACTTCTCCCTCTCAAAACCTGATCCCAAAGAGCCAGAGGAAGCACAGTGAATGTAATTTAACCTTAGTTCTCTTGGTATATTTACTTTTGAACTGATTTACCATGCTTTGAGGAAGTCTTAGCAGGATGAGGAAAGTCCTGTGTGGAGAGAAACCAAGCCCTGGCTGAGTTCCCAGACAAAAGCCAACTTCTTGCCAGTCGTGTGAAAGACCTGTCTTGATGATGGATGTACCAGCTCCCAACTGACTCATCCAAGTTGACATATATGGGAGAGAAATTCACTGTCCTCACCTAGCCTTATCCAAATTGCAGATTGATGAAAAAAAAAATCACCATTGTGGTTCAAAGTCACCAAGATTTCAAGTAGTTTGTTATATAAGAGGAACTATGATTAAAGATAACCACATTATCTACTTTTGCTCACTTGCAGAGACATGTTCATCCCCCGCCCCAAAAAAAGCCTATCACTGTTCATAGATTTCATTACAAAAAACTCCGTCTTGATGTCATACAAATGTTGAAAATATATTTTCAAAAGGAAAAATTTTTTTTCAAACTGACTATCTACAAATAACCTATAATTTTACCTCTGTATTGTCTTGTCCAAGGAAAGTTAGAGACACTTCTATATGGAAAATCAAGCAACCTTGAGAAAGGTAAATTGTTGGCACAGTTGTTAAGAGTGTCATTGAGAACTGTGTGGAAGATAAGTACAAAACCCAGCTAACACATTGACCTTGTATGATGGGTACCACCACAGCTTTTAAAATTATGATGTAGTCTTTTATTAATGAACTTTGCAATATTAAAAAAAAATTGCTGCTATTCTGTCAGCAATGTACATTCCTTGCATTATTAATCTCTCTAACCCCTTCATGTCTTTACTATCTAACTATAGAAACAGTTGAACAAATAATAGAAACCCATAAAATCTTTCATTGTAGAATCTAATAAGAATGCTACATGAGATCCAACACAAGAATAAAAATATTTTCCTATATTCCAAGGAAAATAGCATTCAGTTTAAAGCCAGTTTATAATGGGATGATTTTATAGGGCTTTGTTTTTTACTTCAACTTGGCCTTCTCAAGAGCTTGTGAAGGTTACAATGCTTATTCACAAGGGACTCTTCATTATAAATGGAGAGATATGTCAGAACCAACAAAGCAAACTGAAAATTATTAGGCATTATATTCAGCCACGTAGTTATAATGCACAGCTCTCAAAAATGTTGAGGATGGATGGTGTATTCACATGAATTGATTAAATAAATCATTTACTAGCTGAACTCTGATTTCACAGTATACTTATGTCTTTCAACTTAAAGTTTCTTAACTTTATGAAAACCTTCAAAGAGAACACCTAACCATAAGCAATTGTCAAATTCATTTAAAATTATTTATTCAACTTTTACCAGATCTATTATTTCTCAATCCAGTATGCTTACTGTTCTATACCTCTAGTCACAGATACATATTGAAAAATTTCTAAATGAGGCTGATTAACTTTAAAAGGAAGCCAAAACCAGACTGAGTCAAACCTTTGTGTTGCTCTATTTTGAAAATTCACATCATCATCAGTTTTCTACAAATGAGTCCTTCTTATAATTATGCATCCATGAAAATAGACTAGAACTGGGAAAACGGGAAGAACTCTCCAACAGCTGTCGTTGGGTAAACCCACAAGTCACCAACAGGAGCTAATTCTACAAGACAAAAATCTTAATATTTGCACTTAAAATTTGTTTTTCTTAACCCCATGGACTGTAGCCTTCCAGGCTACTTTGTCCATGGGATTTCCCAAGCAAGAATACTGGAGTGGGATGCCATTTCCTCCTCCAGGGGAATCTCCCCCACCCAGGGATTGAACTTGCACCTCCTGTGTCTCCTGCATTGCCAGCAGATGTTTTTACCTGCTGAGTCATCAGGAAAGCCCCTCTTATTTAGTGCTTCTCCCAAAAGAAGGAATAGTTTTTAAAATTCACTTTAAAAAATTATACCTATGTTAATTATATCACCCAGATTCACAAAGTAAAATCAAGGAATCCAGAGTTCACAAACTGATAAGTTACAAAGCACATCCGTTGCTTATCCAGAGGATGTTGAGGGAGAAATAGGTATTGCCTGTCCATGAGTATCATAGCACAAATCTAACCCCTATATACTTTCATCTGTCATAATGCAAATCCAAGTTTTGATACTGAAAGACACAAAAAGATTCCATGGAGTTGTGTCTAGGAAAAAAAAAACAAACAGTTTTACTCATCCATTTAAAAGTGTTATTCCTTGTTTATCTGCCTTATCATAGACTATTCAGACTTGTCACACATAGACTATAGACTTCTCCAGGGAGAAGCCAGAACAAGAAAGACAAGATCTCTGCTCTTCTTAACCTAACGTAAGGAAAAGAAGTGTGTCTGGAAAAGGACTTGTATTTGATCTTTCATCCTGTGAAGCAGGTCATGTAGTTATTTCTAATCCTAGTTTACCCATTAGGCATCCAAAACTCTGGGAAGAAGAACCACTTGTTCTCCAACTCTATTATTACTCAGAATAACTTTTATTTGAATAAAATTCATCAGTTTTATTGTATATGCCCTGTAAGTTGCCAAGTTTAAAACCAGCTGATGTGTAAATGTACTTACTATGAAAGAACCCATAGAATTTAAGATCTAGATAGAAATTTACTTACAGAATACTCTTATTGCTTTACAGATGAGGAAATTGAGGGCTAAGAATGTGATAAAACTATACAGCTACTTGCAAGTAAAATATGAGAAGATCTCCTGAATATATTAGTGCTTTTTCCAGAAATCTATATTATACCCCTAAGTTTTAACACTTTCATCAATACTAGGATATTTTCTAAGATGACAAGTCATCATTTGTATCCTCTCTGTAGAATACTGCTTTTCATAAAGTCTAAAATAGCCTCGAATCTCCATTGAAAATAAAACTAAATTCATTAAATGGAAGTAATGTGTTTCTTTAGGTAAAAGAAAACACCAATGACAAAATCATTTCACTTGCACTGAGAGAAAGAAAATATTACTCAAGTTGCAATTACCTGTGAAGAACAGTGATTCCCTAGCCAGCACTTTTGGGGAAATTGATTGCTTCTTTATGCCCTTTGTTTATTCATTTTCTTAGACTTAATGGCTGACAAGTGACCATTTCATTATTATAAGATACCTCTTCTCTTTTCCAGAGTTGATTCCACTCTTCTTTTGTTCTTAACAGTAGCAACAGTGTGCAGACAATTTATTTCAAGTACTTAGATGTACAATACCTTAATCTTCAAGTCCAAAGTGGCTTTAGGTTGGTTTCCTGACAGCATTGTAGTTTCTCAAACGTTTTGTTGTTTGTAAGAGATCATGTACCTTTGTTGAAATGCAATTCACATCTATTTGTCTTGTTTTCTCCCAGTGGTAAATAAAGAACATATTTGTCCTCACAGATCAAGAAAAGGAGAGGAGAGTCATGATAATGTACACTTTTGATTTATGGACCAAGGAACTTTCACTTACATAATAATATTTTGGTCTGGGGAAGACTCCAGTTAATAAGTCTTCCTTTTGCCTGGACCTAGGTCAACCTATACAAATATCAATTTACTTACCTGTGTAGAATGGAAGTTACTCAATAATTTTTTAAATGATACAGTACTTAAGATCATAGATGTTGAAATAAGAAAATCTGACTTTGAATATCAGCCTACAAAACTTTGTGCAAAATACTTTACTTTTTGCATCTCACTTACCTATCTTTAAAATTCTAGATATTAGGTGCTACTGTTTCATAGGCTTATTGTGGTAATGAAAATAATTCAAGTAGAGATTAAATTATATTTAATTTTGGGCTTAGAACAGTTCATGTCTCACAGAAAGGACAGAAAGCAAGTTAGCTATTACTATTTGTTCTTATCTTTTCATCTGAAAAGCATTGATATTCACAGACTTTCTTTCACCCACCCATGATTACATGCCTTGTCCTCAACTTCGCTTAACAGTTTTACAAGTTCCAGGACCATCAACCCTCTTTAGGCTATATGTAAAGTGAATAATATCCTACAAATAAAGAGAACTATTTGTTGGTGAATGACAAACTCTTTTGTTGTTGAACAGACAACTCTCTATTACTCCCTACCCATGATTTAAAAAGAAGTACAGCACTCGCACTATCAAAGCAGCATGATGAAACTCAAGAAGGACAGTATAATAGCAACAGCAAACAGTGTATCTGGTCTTCACCGCATGATGAGTGCCAGTTTCATTATCGTGAACACTAGAGTCATTATCATGCTATGAGGCTAAAAGTAAGAGCACTCACATTGTACAAAGAGTGAGAAGCAAAGCATCTTACCCAGGATCACAATGTTGAAAATTTAGAGAACCAGGATCTGAACCTAGGTATCTTATATTCATATTTTAGTTGTTTGTCTCTATCATACAGCCTTTCATCATTAAAGTAAAGCCTAAGATATTTGGATTCAAAAGAATAGCCATGAATATAGAATGCATGATTTTTTTTATATACTGCAAATACTTTCATTTTTAATATTCTTAGTGAGGAGAGTCATTCATAGCATATTTTTTGAGCTCCTACTATGTGCAGGAATTTCTCTAAGAACTGAAAATAAAACATTTAAGAAAAAGCCCATTCCCTCATAGAGCTGACATGCTACTGGGGAAAACAGATATAAATCAAGTAAATAATATAGAAATTTTTTAAAAGTTTAAGAAGTTAGAAAGTGAATAGAGATGGTAGGCTAGAATAGTAAAAGAGACCTCTTTGATTATAAATAACTCTAGAGAAAAAGACACAGTATGAAAAACACTCCCATTTCTATTGATACTTTACCCTTCCTTATCCAGATGACCAGAATTCAAATTTTTCCCCAAGTAAGCCTGAGGATAAAAGAATCACCAGTAAATAAATCAACTAGACTTAGACCATCCAGCTCTTTTATTAATATAGGAGTAACCAGGTAGAAAAATACAGGTGATTCATCAACTAAAATGATAACATTTACAAGATACTAGGTAGAAAAATACAGGTGACTCATCAACCAAAATGATAACATTTATAGGATACCAGTAGAAACTGAAGGAGTTGTTCACTTAGTAAATTCAATAAGGAAATGACAGGAGGTGAGAAAAAAAAATGCAAGGATAGTGGATAGATTAGGGTCAAAGAGAAAAGACATAGAAAGAGAAACAGAGAAAACTGATACGGAAAATTTGGAACAACTTTCAAGAAGCTGGTGCTTCCCGATGGCACTAGTTGTAAAGAACCTGCCTGCCAATGCAGAGACATAAGAGACGCTGGTTCAATCCTGGTTCAGGAAGACCCCCTGGAGAAGTGCTCCCTGGAGAAGTGGCAACGCACCCCAGGATTCTTGCCTGGAGAATCCCATGTAAAGAGGAGCCGGCAGGTCTACAGTCCATGGGGTCTCAAAGAGTATGACATGACTGAAGCAACTTAGCATGCACAGACGCACTCAAGAACCTGGGAAAGGCTACTGACAAATTATATATATACCTGTGGTTCTTTCAGTGTAAATCAAGCTCCCAAAACACTTTCACGAAGTCTCTAAGGTCAAAACTATTTTCATATTAATACTAAGATATTATTTGTCTTTTTCACTCTCATTTTTCTCCCACAAGTGCACAGATTCACTGATATGGTTTCAAATTCCACATTGTGACTAACCTTTAGGAAACTTGCACTTGTTGAGTTTGGGCATAGTATCAAAGCAGAATATCCATAATTACTGGAAAAAGTATTAAAATACACCTTCCTTTTTCAATTACATATCTAAGCCCAGATTTCTCTCTTATACGTCAACTAAAAAATGATGTTTCAACAAATTGAATGCAGAAGTAAATATGAGAATCCAACTCTCTTCTCTTAAGCCAGATAGTAAAGAGATGGGAAAAGTGTAAAACAATTTCACTACTGTTAGTAAAATTTTTTATTTGGGAAAGATTTAAAATACTTATTTATTANTAATTATTTTAAATATTCTCATTTTTATTATTCTACAGAAAATATAAATAAGCATAACCCACATAAAATTCCTCTGAGGTGCTCAATAATTTTTAAGAGACTTTAGAGGTCCTGACACCTAACACTTTGAAAACTGCTTGTTGAGACAGCTTGCTTTCGGAAGCTGAACCAAGTATATAATATTTGGAGCAATTATTTGATCCTTTTTACTAAAATTCTTCTAAATCCTGTGACAGACAGAATTTTCTAAAAATGCTCCTACATGCTACTCTAGAATTTTGATACTCCTTCCATTAAGTCATATTTACTTTAGTCCCCACATATTACTTTAGAATTTGACACTCTTCCCATAAAAAGATGAAATCTAGTCTCCGTTAGTCTGGGTCAGTCTTAGTGGCTCATGCCCTCATGGAGGCTTCATGTCCTCTCAGAATGAACGCAAACAGCAACACTTTTTCCATCTAGATCTCTTTCTCTCTCCAGACTTGTGCCTTGAAAGAGTAGTGCCCACACATAAGAAGTCCAGTTAACTGGAAGATGCCATGCTAGAGACACAATTTAGAGAGATTTCCTAAAACTATTAATAGAGCCATCTGTTCTTTATTCCAATTGCTCAAATCTTCTCACATCCACCTCCAGACATGAGAGTACTAGCCTTCAGGTGACCCAGCCCCTGTTCTTCAAGCCACCCCAGCTGACCCCGAAGACCAGAGAGGAGGTACCCCTACCCAGCCTCGTCCAACTTGAAAATTTATAAGCAAAATACATATTGCTTTTGTTTTAAGACAAACATTCAGAATAATTTGCTATTTAGTCATAGTGAGTGGATTGGGAAGCAGTGGATTTGTCTTAGGGAAAGGTGGGATTAATAATAACTACAATAGGTAGTAAATGATTGTCCACTTCTTCCACAATCATATCCCCACTGGGGACCAAAAAGGGAAGAACTTCAGCTCAGAGACCAGATGAGGAAACCAAATGAAGTATATTCCACATCTTTCCCATCTCCAGAAGATCACTGGAAATGTACTATGCAAAATAAATCAAAGGATACCTATCAAATTGGGTTCAGAATTAATGAAGATAATTTGATGGAAAAAAGGTAAATATTAAAAGAATAATTATATATTATTTTATATATAATATAAATAGCCAATCTGATTAGAACGGTACTATTACTAACGCTATTTTGCTGATAATATAATGTTTGGAGTGCTTATTTGATTCTTTTTACTAAACATCTACTAAACCCCGTGGCAGACTGAATTTTCTAAAAATGGTCCCACATGTCACTCTAGGATTTTGACACTGTTTTGAGAAAACAGATGATGCTCGGGGATGTTTAGCACTTTGCTTAAAGTTACAAAGCTACAGACCCAACTCAGGTCCATCAGATTCCCAGACTAATAGAAAGCTGATTTATTCCATTTGGAATTCTGGATTCTTCTAGTATATTAAGATAAACACATTTCTCCTTGCCCTCAATATAATAATGCTACTAGAAGTTTTCATGTTCTAGCCTGAGATGCAAGGAGAGAATAATATGGCAAACTATAAAGGTAAGATTTCCATTTTTCTCTCAGGAGAGAACTGTCTTTGTAGTACCATGTGAAACACCGGCTAATGGCAGGTGGAATTAGGGACAATGTGGAATGAAGAGAACGTAAACAATTTACTACAAATGATTTTTCAACTGAAGAGGAAAAAGGAAATGTGCCAGAAGGCTGTGGGTCAGAGGTCAACACCTGCTTCTCCCTCTCTGTGTCCACAGATTCTGACATCTTATCTGCTGGGAAATCATATGCACTGAGATGCCAGCCAAGGCAGGGAGCACCAGAGCCTTTCTGCCAGCAACTGCCAGGTCTTAGCCTCCTGAATGCCACTCACTGGCATCGTGTTTCTTGAAATGACTCACATGACCCTTTACACTGCAGCAAAATAAAGGCTAAGTGTGATTTTACTTGGGAAGCAGATGCCTTGCTGCCTCACTGGTGCGTATCATACATGACATGTATTGCTTCATTGCTAATGTGCATTCACAGGAGTCCTCAGGTATGGAGGAGAGAAATGTCCTTTTGTAAAATGCTTAACTATTCAGCCGAGATTGCATACTAACTTCATCTGGGAGCTGTCGGTTACTGGTGAAAACTAACTGAAGTTCCAGTACAGAGTGGGTGATTTCCTTTTATCCAAACTCCTAGATAAACAACAAGCTTTCTTACTGCCTCCACAGGCTTACAAAAGAGAATTTTCTAGTCCTTAGTTCATTGACAGGAAGTCCTTCTTAATTCCAGTCTTGTACCTCTCAAGGGCTTATGGCTTACACTAGTCTTCCTGAATAAAAATTAAAACAGAAGGCCATAAACTTTTTTATACCTAGTTTTCTATAAAGTGAAACTGTTAGTTGCTCTGTCCTGTGGTACTCGTTGTGACCCCATGGACTGTAGCCTGCCAGGCTCCTCTGCCCATGGGATTCTCCAGGCAAGAATACCAAGAATACTGGAGTGGGTAACCACTGCCTTCTCCAGGAGATCTTCCAGACCCAAGGATCAAATCCAGGGTCATGCGTTGCATTCAAAGCAGATTCTTTACCGTCTGAGCCAACAGGGAAGCCCGTCTACCTCCTATATTCCTGTGAATCGTTAAGCTTCAGCCCCTCTTATTTTGAGGAAATTATTTCTTATTACTGTAGAATTTTCATTTTTATTTTAGCTTAGCTAAGTCGTTTTAAATTTTATTTGATTATTTAATAATTTCATTATTATTTAAATAATTTTAGTAAGCATTTGGAAAGGGACTTTATATTGATATACTAGCTCAAGCTGCCTCAAAAGTAAGGTAACATAGAAACTCTGTACTTTTCTTGCAAGTTTTCTATAAACCTAAAATTACTTCAAAGCTAAAGTTTAAAATATTTGCATTTTCTTTCATATGAATTTCACATATTTTTTTTAAAAAAGACATAGGATTTGATATCNCTAATAGCAGAGCACCAAATTACTGAAGCAAAAAGTAATAAAAGTGAAGGAAGAAACAGACAATTCAAAAATGATAAGTGTACATGCAGAACCCCTCTTTCAATAATGGATAAAATAACTAGGCAGAAGATCAACAAGAAAACGTAAAAGCTGGACAAGACTATAAGCCAACTAGACCTAACAGATATTTATAAAACACTCTACCAACAGCAGAACATATATTCTTCTCCAGTAACATGGAAAATTCTTCAGGATAGACTATTTCAGTTCAGTTCAGTTCAGTTCAGTCACTCAGTCGTGTCCAACTCTTTGCGACCCCATGAATCGCAGCACGCCAAGCCTCCCTGTCCATCACCAATTCCCGGAGTTCACTCAGACTCACGTCCATCGAGTCCGTGATGCCATCCAGCCATCCCATCCTCTGTCATCTCCTTCTCCTCCTGCCCCCAATCCCTCCCAGCATCAAAGTCTTTTCCAATGAGTCAACTCTTCGCATGTGGTGGCCAAAGTACTGGAGTTTCAGCTTTAGCATCATTCCTTCCAAAGAAATCCCAGGACTGATCTCCTTCAGAATGGACTGGTTGGATCTCCTTGCAGTCCAAGGGACTCTCAAGAGTCTTCTCCACCACAGTTCAAAAGCATCAATTCTTCAGCTCTCAGCCTTCTTCACAGTCCAACTCTCACATCCATACATGACCACAGGAAAAACCATAGCCTTCACCAGACGGACCTTCAGTAAATTTTAAAGTTTTAAAATGATTCTAAGTATGTTCCGCAACTACAATGGAATACAATTAGAAATCAGTAAAAAAAAAAAAAAAAAAGAAAAAAGAAAAAAAGAAAGAAAGAAAAAGAAAAGAAACTCAAAATTCCCCAGAAATTAAACAGCATACTCCTAAATAACCAATGGATCAAAGAAAAAGTAAAGGGGGAAATAATAGAGTATTTTGAAATGATTAGGAACATACCAAAGCTAGTATAATGCCATGCTTAGAGGAAAATCTGTGGCTTTAAATGCAAAGAAAAAATATTTCAAAACAATAAAGTGAAAGTTGCTTAGTCATGTCCGACTCTCTGCAAACCCATGGACTATACAGTCCATGGAATTCTGCAGGCCAGAATACTGGAGTGAAGATCCCCTGGAGAAGGGAACAGCTATCCACTCCAGTATTCTGGCCTGAAGAAATCCACGGACTATAGACAGACACAACTGTGTGACTTTCAAATCAATAACCTAACCTTAAACCCAAGACACTGGGAAAAAAGAGCAAACTATGCCTAAACCAAGTTGAACAAAGGAAATAATAAAATGAGAGTGAAAATTAATGAAATAGAGAACAGAAAATCAACAAGAAAAGAAAAAAGCATTGAAACCCAAACTTGGTTTTTTGAAAGTTCAGCAAAACTGACAAAGATTTAGCTGGAGTGGGTAGCCTATCCCTTCTCCAGTGGATCTTCCTAACCCAGGAACTGAACCTGGGTCTCCTATATTGCAGGCAGATTCTTTACCAGCTGAGCAAGCTGGGAAGCCCAAGGATTTACCTAGATTGACCGAAATAGAAAGAGAGAAGACTCAAATTACTGATATATGAAATAAGAGAAAGGTTACGTTACAGATATTAAAAGAATTACTATAAACAATCATACGTCAATAAATTAGATAACATTTAATGGACACATTCCTGAAAAGAAACAAACCATCAAATTGACTCGGCAAAGAAAGTAAATTGACTTAGCAAACAAGTAAAGAAATTAAATTATTAAGTTTAAAAAGTCCAATAAAGAAAAACTCACGGTCATTTGGCTTCACTGCTGGATTCTACCAGTTAAGAATTAAGATAATTGCTCACAAACTCTTCCAAAAAATAGAAAAGGAAACATATTATAACTCATTCTATGAGACCATCATTACAATGATGCTAAAACCATACAAAGACACTGGGGGGAAAAAAGGAAAACTACAGACCAATATCTCTGATGAATATGGACACAAAAAACCCTCAACAAAACACTAGCAGATTTGAATCTAGCAAAACATAGAAAGAATTATACAATATAGACAAGTGGGATCTATCTATCCAGAAGACTGGTTTAACATTCATAATGTAGTACCCATACCAATAGAATAAAAAGAAGAAAAAAAAAACATATTCATCTCAATAAATGCAGGAAAAGGACTGGATAATATCCAACACACTTTCATAATATAAACCCTCTACAAACTAAGAATAGAAAGGAACTTCCTCAACCTGATCAAAGAGAACTGAAAACCCCACAGTAAACATTACATTTAATGGTGAAAGACTGGCTATTTTCTCTCTTATTATCAGAAATGAGAATATCCATTCTTACCGCTTCTACTCAAAATTTGTTCTAGCCAGAAGTTAATCAAGAAAGAATAAATAAAAAGCACTGACATTAGAATAGAAGAAGTATAACTATCTCCATTTGCAGATGACATAATCTTATACACAGAAAAATTTCCCTAAATAATTCTCCTTAAAAAATCTGTTAGAACAAGTTCAGTAATGTTANATGTTACAGGTATATGAACGTACAAAAATCAATTGTATTTTTACATCTTAATGAGTAATTCAAAAATTACATCAAGAAAAATTCCATTTACAATATCATGAAAAAATAATGTTATTAAGAAAAGAAGTACATAACTCAGACTCTGAAACCCAAATAACTATTGTTGAGAGAAATTAAGGGACATCTAAATGAATGGAAAAACATCCCACATCATGGATCACAAGCCTTAATATTGCTAACATAGCAACAATCCTCTACTTAATTAACAGATTCAATGCATCCCCTATCAGAATCTAGCTGACTTCTTTGTAGAAATTAACAGTTAATTATAAAATTTATATGAAATTGCAAGGAACAAGAATAGCCAAAAGTTTCTACAAAAAGAACAAAATATGAATGATGATACTTCTTACTTTCAAAATTTATTACAAATCAATGATAATCATGCCAGTGTGGGTCTGGCAAAAGATAGACATATAAACAAATAGAATAGAATTGAGAGTCCAGAGTAAATCCCATTTGTATATGTTCAACTGAATTTTGACAAGGGTGCTAAGTCTGTAACTATATGCAGAGTACATCATGAGAAATGCTGGGCTGGAAGAAACACAAGCTGGAATCAAGATTGCCGGGAGAAATATCAATAACCTCAGACATGCAGATGACACCACCCTTAAGGCAGAAAGTGAAGAGGAACTCAAAAGCTTCTTGATGAAAGTGAAAGAGGAGAGGGAAAAAGTTGGCTTAAAGCTCAGTTCAGTTCAGTTCAGTCACTCAGTTGTGTCCAACTCTTTGCGACCCCATGAATTGCAGCACGCCAGGCGTCCCTGTCCATCACCAGAGTTCACTCAGACTCACGTCCATCGAGTCAGTGATGCCATCCAGCCATCCCATCCTCTGTCATCCCCTTCTCCTCCTGCCCTCAACCCCTCCCAGAATCAAAGTCTTTTCCAATGAGTCAACTCTTTGCATGAAGTGGAAAAATACTGGAATTTCAGCTTTAGCATCATTCCTTCCAAAGAAATCCCAGGGCTGATCTCCTTCAGAATGGGTTGGATCTCCTTGCAGTCCAAGGGACTCTCAAGAGTCTTCTCCAACACCACAGTTCAAAAGCATCAATTCTTCGACACTCAGCCTTCTTCACAGTCCAACTCTCACATCCATACATGACTACTGGAAAAACCATAGCCTTGACAAGACGGACCTTAGTCAGCAAAGTAATGTCTCTGCTTTTCAATATACTGTCTAGGTTGGTCATAACTTTTCTTTCAGGGAGTAAGTGTCTTTCAATTTCATGGCTACAGTCACCATCTGCAGTGATTTTGGAACCCAAAAAAATAAAGTCTGACACTGTTTCCACTGTTTCTCCATCTATTTCCCATAAAGTGATGGGACAGGATGCCATGATCTTCGTTTTCTGAATGTTGAGCATTAAGCCAACTTTTTCACTCTCCTCTTTCACTTTCATCAAGAGGCTTTTTAGTTCCTCTTCACTTTCTGCCATAAGGGTGGTGTCATCTGCATCTCTGAGGTTATTGATATTTCTCCTGGCAATCGTGATTCCAGCTTGTGCTTCTTCCAGTCCAGCGTTTCTCATGAGGTACTCTGCATAGGAGTTAAATAAGCAGGGTGACAATATACAGCCTTGACGTACTCCTTTTCCTATTTGGAACCAGTCTGTTGTTCCATGTGCAGTTCTAACTGTTGCTTCCTGAACTGCATACAGATTTCTCAAGAGGCAGGTTAGGTGGTCTGGTATTCCCATCTCTTTCAGAATTTTCCACAGTTACTTGTGATCCACACAGAAAATACTTTGGCATAGTTAATAAAGCAGAAATAGATGTTTTTCTGGAACTCTCTTGCTTTTTCCATGATCCAGCGGATGTTCGCAATTTGATCTCTGGTTCCTCTGCCTTTTCTAAAACCAGGAACATCAGGAAGTTCACGGTTCACATACTGCTGAAGCCTGGCTTGGAGAATTTTGAGCATTACTTTACTAGCATGTGAGATGAGTGCAATTGTGCGGAGTTTGAGCATTTTTTGGCAAGTGCCTTTCTTTGGGATTGGAATGAAAACTGACCTTTTCCAGTCCTGTGGCCACTGCTGAGTTTTCCAAACTTGCTGGCATATTGAGTGCAGCACTTTCACAGCATCATCCTTCAGGATTTGAAACAGCTCAACTGGAATTCCATCACCTCCACTAGCTTTGTTTGTAGTGATGATTTCTAAGGCCCACTTGACTTCACATTCCAGGATGTCTGGCTCTAGATGAGTGATCACACCATCGTGATTATCCAGGTCATGAAGATCTTTTTTGTACAGTTCTTCTGTGTATTCTTGCCACCTCTTCTTAATAGCTTCTGCTTCTCTTAGGTCTAGACCATTTCTGTCCTTTATTGAGCCCATCTTTGCATGAAGTGTTCCTTTGGTATCTCTAATTTTCTTGACGAGATCTCTAGTCTTTCCCATTTTGTTGTTTTCCTCTATTTCTTTGCATTGATCGCTGAAGAAGGCTTTCTTATCTCTTCTTGCTATTCTTTGGAACTCTGCATTCAGATGCTTATATCTTTCCTTTTTTCCTTTGCTTTTCGCTTCTCTTCTATTCACAGCTATTTGTAAGTTTTCCCCAGACAGCCGTTTTGCTTTTTTGCATTTCTTTTCCATGGGGATGGTCTTGATCCCTGTCTCCTGTACAATGTCACCAACCTCATTCCATAGTTCATCAGGCACTCTTTCTATCAGATCTAGGCCCTTAAATCTATTTTTCACTTCCACTGTATAATCATAAGGGATTTGATTTAGGCCATACCTGAATGGTCTAGCGGTTTTCCCTGCTTTCTTCAATTTGAGTCTGAATTTGGTAATAAGGAGTTCATGATCTGAGCCACAGTCAGCTCCTGGTCTTGTTTTTGTTGACTGTATAGAGCTTCTCCATGTTAAATCTCATCATTCAGAAAATGAAGATCATGGTATCCGGTCCCATCACTTCATGGGAAATAGATGGGGAAAAAGTGGAAACAGTGTCAGACTTTATTTTTGGGGCCCCAAAATCACTGCAGATGGTGACTGCAGCCATGAAATTAAAAGACGCTTACTCCTTGGAAGAAATGTCATGACCAACCTAGATAGCATATCGAAAAGCAGAGACATTACTCTGCCGACTAAGGTCCCTCTAATCAAGGCTATGGTTTTTCCAGTAGTCATGTATGGATGTGAGAGTTGGACTGTGAAGAAGGCTGAGCGCCAAAGAATTGGTGCTTTTGAACTGTGGTGTTGGAGAAGACTCTTGAGAGTCCCTTGGACTGCAAGGAGATCCAACCAGTCCATTCTGAAGGAGATCAGCCCTGGGATTTCTTTGGAAGGAATGATGCTAGAGCCGAAACTCCAGTACTTTGGCCACCTCATGCGAAGAGTTGACTCATTGGAAAAGACCCTGATGCTGGGAGGGATTGGGGGCAGGAGGAGAAGGGGACGACTGAGGATGAGATGGCCGGATGGCATCACCAACTCGATGGACGTGAGTCTGAGTGAACTCTGGTGATGGACAGGGAGGCTTGGCGTGCTGTGATTCATGGGGTCACAAAGATTGGGACACGACTGAGCAACTGAACTGAACTAACTATATATTATATATAGCCACAGTTTTACATGTTTTCCATTTATTTGACTCTTGGTTTAAAAATAAAATAATAGAAGATTTATCAATGTTATGTCAGAAGTAGCAGATATGAAAGATGCGGGTTCATCCCTGGGTTGGGAAGATCCCCCTGGAGGAAAGCATGTTAACCCACTCCAGTATTCTTGCCTGGAGAATCCCATGGACAAGGAAGCCCGGCAGGCCACCATCATAGCTTTGCATAAATTTGGACACGACTGAAGCGACTGAGCACACATGCTGAATTTCCTGTAAAGGGACAGTTAGTACATAATTCAGGTTTCGTGGGTTAGGTGATCTTTGTCATAACTTCATTTCTGCCATTAATACTGTGGGAGCAGTCATAGACAATAATGATTAATAAATGGTCATGGCCATGTTCTGATAAAGCTTTGTTTACAAACACAGGCTGTGAATTAGATCTGCTCATGTGTCAAAATTTGTTTATCCCTGTAATATATTTTTACCATCTGAGCCACTGTATGATATTTCAACACTTTATAAGCAATTAAATAAATTTTTAAATGATGGATCAAGACCTCCTAATTTTTTAATCTTTCAAGTCAATATTTCTAAGCATTGCTGTTTTAGCATATATTAAAGGTAAATGTTTCAAGATATTTTGAACACCATTTTGAAAACCAACACCCCTCTAATTGTGAATTTTAAGGATGAGAATGCAAATTAATTAATACTGAAAATAAAAATACCTTTGGCATTTTTATATTCCAAAACCACACATAACATACTAAAATGGCAAGCTCTTTTTCCATGGTATAGAATTCTCTCCATATCAAAGCATCTATTAGAAATAAAATTAAATGATCTAATAATCTTTAGCTTTGTGACCTACAAAGCTATTTATATACTAATTTTTAAAAGATGCTGAATTCCCTTAATTTAAATTTTACAAATAAAGGCACATAGATAATACATTGTGCTACAGATACTTTTATTATATTCCATTAATATATCTACATTTTTTATAATTAACAATATATTTGTAAAGTATAATGTAAACCTATCAGTATTACTAGAAGAGCTTTAAGATTTCACTTTCATTCTTCTATCATTTAATTTTCAATCAAAAGCTTACCTAAATACAGTTTTCTGTAACTAATGTGCTAAAACATATATTGAAGGTACAATGCATGTCAACCTTGATTTTTCTCACTCAATGACATGGTCTAATCTTGAAAGCTCACAATGTGCAACAAGATACACTTATGTAAAAGCCCCACCCGTGATATTAATGTCATCATTTCCATGGTAACTTTAATGCTTGAAAAGGAAAAAACAGAAGGAGTCTTAAGAAAATTGCACAAAGTGAACAAAATAAATTATTAGACTGAACATATGTGACATAAACAAAATATGGGGTGCAGTTATTAAAAATGAATTGCCTTTTAAAAATGAAAACAAGCATAAATCAGGCATGGCACTTCAACTTATGGGAAATGTGGTCATCTAAACTCATAGCAGTGAAATTATCCTAGTACCTCTAATGTCAGCAAATTGGGAGCTCACATACACATCAACATATTTGATCATCCTTTTATTGTGGAGATTCAAAATCCAATGCAATATTTACATTATTAATGAATTAAAAATAAAGATTTGTATACAATCATTAGATTTATGTCAACAATAGCAAATAGCTACTGGTTTTATTATACATTTCAATATTATTGTATACATTACTTTCTGTCTTCAAAAGAGAAACACAACATCAATTTTACACAAAGATGTAGATTTAAAATGTATTTTCATTGTAGGAAATCCTGTGTCTCATTTTAGTTTGATATTTTTAAGATAAATCATTGACACTGGAATAAATTGCAATGTAATTAGCTAGTGACTGCTACAGAACTAAGAACACAATCTACTTTATTGTTAAGTGAACTGTTTCATTCTTAAACACTTGAGTCATCTAAACTAAAGTCAGGTGACATTTATTTTTCAGTCATTTATTTGCTCATAGAAGAGTATTTTTAGATTTTATTAAATCTATTTTGTTAACTCTACTTCATTAAGTCCTAACTATCCATTCTGCCTTTTTCAAGTCTGTCTTTCTATTTCTATCAAGTCTGAACATTTTGGTAAGTGAACTGTATACTCACTACCAAACATCTTTGGAAAAGAAGTGATAAAGAATCACTAGAATTTACTTGGCCTACTTCATCATTTTGCTTTATGTTGGCTCTACTAATATTGATGTTCTAAACTGAAAACTAAAATTTGATTTTCAATTGTTTAAGACCTCTAATCCAATATAATCATGAATAATAAGATGTGATGTCTTCAGAATTATGAGATAAAATTTGATTTTCAATTGTTGTTTCATTCAACTGATGAATATATTGAATGCCTACTATGTAAAAGAAGCCATCCTTGGCAGTAGAGACACACATTCAAATGTGGAATGGCATAGCCCACAGGAACTGATTTTTTAATGAAAGTGAGAGAGAAATATACTAATAATATTTTATAGAATGATGAAAGTGTGGTCTTTCCCAGGGTGCTATGTTTTCTAAGTTTTAAAAAATTTGAATATAAGGAATAAAAGAGATGGTAGAAATCATCTGATTAAAGTAATTAGAGTAGACAAACTTAAGAGAAGGTAAATAATATAAGGAGGAAGGAAAGCTAAAGAAAAAAATGGAAATTGTAGTAGCAACAATTATATAGAGCCTACTATATGCTGGGTATTACTTAAAGGTCTTACAGGTGCTAACTGATTGAATACTTGTAACAACCCTATGAGGGTCTATACTCAGTTTATAGGTAATAAAACTGAAGCATATAGAGTTAAAATAACTTGCCTATGGTGACTCAACTAGCAAGTTAACAGATGTGAGACTTAAATGTTAGAAGCCACACTCTGGAGTTCACATCCCTAAAATAGCCTCTAATATCTTTTTAAAATTGTGATGAAATACACACAGTGTAATATTTACCATCTTAACTATTCTTAAGTGTATACTTCAGTGGCATTAAGTACATTAACATTGTTACGCTACCGTCTCCATACTCCATCCACAAAATTCTTTTAATCTTACAAAACTGAAACCCATATTCATTAAAAATTAACTCCCAATTTCCTCCATCCCTCAGCCCTTACCAACCTACTCTGTCTCTATGAATTTGACTACATTAGGTACCTGATTGAAGTGAGATCATACAGCATTAATCCTTTTATGACAGGTTTAGTTCACTGAGTATTATTCAGTCTTCAAAAGAAAGTAATTGGATGAATAATACTCCATTGTATGTATATAACACATTTTGTTGATCCATTCATCCACTGAGAGCAATTTGGGTTGCTGGAACATTTTGGCTATTGCCATGAATGTGGGTATACAACTATACCTTTGAGTTCCTACTTCAAATATTCTTGGTTATAAACCCAGAAGAAAAATTTCTGGATCATAAAGCAATTTTATTTTGAATTCTTTGAGGAACCACAATATGAGTTTCTATAGTAGATATACCATTTTACAATTCCATCAGTAATGCAAAAAGGTTCCAATTTCTCCATATCCTCATCAACACTTTTTAGTTATTGGATACTAGCCATAATAGTGAGTGTGAGGTGGCTCAACATACAGAAAACTAAGATCATGGCATCCAGTCCCATCACTTCATAGCAAATAGATGGGGAAACAGTGAAACAGTGAGAGACTTTATTTTTATGTGCTCCAAAATCACTGCAGATGGTGGCTGCAACTATGAAATTAAAAGACGCTTGCTCCTTGGAAGAAAAGTTATGACCAACCTAACAGCATATTAAAAAGCAGAGACATTACTTTGCCAACAAAGGTCCGTCTAGTCAAAGCTATGGTTTTTCCAGTGGTCATGTATGGATGTGAGAATTGGACTATAAAGAAAGCTGAGCACTGAAGAATTGATTCTTTTAAACTGTGGTGCTGAAGAAGACTCTTGAGAGTCCCTTGGACTGCAAGGACTCCAGTCCATCCTAAAGGAAATCAGTCCTGAATATTCATTGGAAGGACTTATGCTGAAGCTGAAACTCCAATACTTTAGCCACCTGATGTGAAGAGCTGACTCATTCAGGTTTGACGAATGATACTGGATGCTTGGGGCTGGTGCACTGGAACCCAGAGGGATGGTATGGGGAGGGAGGAGGGAGGAGGGTTCAGGATGGGGAACACATGTATACCTGTGGCAGATTCATGTTGATGTATGGCAAGACTAATACAATATTGTAAAGTAATTAACCTCCAGTTAAAATAAATAAATTTATATTTTTTTAAAAAAGCCTCATCCAAAAAAAATAAAAGAAAAAGAAAAGACCTTGATGCTGGGAAAGATTGAAGGTGAGAGGAGACAGGGACAAGAGAGGATAAGATGGTTGGATGGCATCACCAACTCAATGGACATGAGTTTGAGTAAACTCTGGGAATTGGTGATGGACAGGAAGGCCTGGCATGCTGCAGTCCATGGGGTTGCAAATAGTTGGACATGACTGAGCGACTGAACTGAACAGAATGGTTTCTGATGTTGAATTCTGTTCATGTGATTGTTGGCCATTTATACTAATCTTTGGAGAAATGTCTTATTCAAGTCCTTTACTCATTTTTTAGTTTTATTATTTGGGTTTATGTTGTTGAGTTATAGGACTTCTTTATATATTCTGAATATTAACCTCTAATGAAATATATGATTTGTAAATATTTTCTCACATTCTAGATTACTTTTTTCACTCTGTTGGTCTTTTTTGATGCAAGGAAGTTTTAAATTTTGATGCAGTCCAATTTATCTACTTTTTTCCCTTTGTTGCCTATACTTTTGATTCTATATCCAAGAATCAATGTCAAATTCGATGTTACAAAGCTTTTCCCATATATTTTCTTCTAAATGTTATAGTTTTAGGTTTTATATTTAGTT
The DNA here is from genome assembly GCA_006410935.1 of Redunca redunca. NCBI lineage: Eukaryota > Metazoa > Chordata > Mammalia > Artiodactyla > Bovidae > Redunca > Redunca redunca. Next base: position 80,970 of record SJYQ01001578.1, on the reverse strand, counting down.
CATTAATGTATCTTGAGTTCATTTTTGTGTGTGATATGAGTCCAACTTCATTCTTTTGCATGTAGATATCTAGTTTTCCCGATACTGTATGCTAAAAAGACTGTCCTTTCAACCGTTGAATCCTCCTGGTATGCTTGAGAAATACTATTAACCATTCATATGCAAGGGTTTATTTTTGAGCTCTCTGTTCTGTTTCACTGGTCTAGGCATCTATCTTTATGCTAGTACAACAACTGTGTTGATTATTGTTGTTTTGTAATGTTTTGAACTCAGGAAGTATGAAACCTTCAACATTGTTCATCTTCTCCAAGAAGTTGCCTTAACATTTAATGCATTAATTTAATTTTGTGTTAAGAGAGGGAGAAAATATGGAAGGTTTCTTTTTTTTTTCTTTTTCCAGAATATTTAATCAGATCAGTATCCTAGGGAACACATTTTACGGAATATTGCTCTTTGACATAATTCTGATATTTTAAAAATTCTGACTTATCTCAACCCACACACAATTTTCAAAACTCACTGGGTTTTGATAACCTAAAATAATCATTATTTTTAAAATAAAAAATGTAAATTTTATAATAAAAATTCAAATGCTTATAAACATTAGTAACAATTATAACATTGATAATTAATAGCATTATGATATAACAATGGCCTTGAAATAGTTTTAGACTTGCCTGAGAGGGACAGAAAATCCAATGATGATTTAAATAAGAAAGGAGTTTATTCCTTTCTTACGTCAAAATCCAAATGTTGGTGGCCTAGAGCAGGCTGGCCTCCTTTCCCAAGATCACCTCATAGTATAACATGTGTTGATGGTGATAAGATAAAAAAACAGAATATTTGAAATGACATAAGAAGTAACATTATTTGAAAATTCACTTGATTATAAATAGCAAGATGATTCTATTACTCTGAAGCAACTCTTAAAAGTAGAAAACTAGTACTGTAGAGGAAATTGTTTAGAGGAAGAAAAACTCACTTGCA
>SJYQ01001578.1:69599-78749 GCA_006410935.1 Redunca redunca | reverse complement strand
CTTTAGAATGGACTGGTTGGATCTCCTTGCAGTCCAAGGGACTCTCAAGAGTCTTTTCCAACAAGAAGATATTCATCTGCAAACCAAGAAGAGTACCCTCACCACACACTGGATCTGCCAGCACCTTAATTTTGGACTTCCCAGTCTCAAGAACTGTGAGAAATAAAATTATGTTACTTAAGCCACCCAGGCTATGGTCTTCTGTTATAGCAGCCAAGGGAGAGTAGTAGTTAAAATATACTAAAATTATTTTATTTAAGATAAAGTTATAGATAAAGTTTTATCCATTATACTTACTAAAAATTTTAAAATTCAAGTAAACCATAAGAATACACAAGAAACATTTTTCAAACATTCAAAGAAATGAAAACATTAATGGAAAATCAATCAGTACAACAAAATGTAGGAAAACAGAAGTAAAATAACATAAAGATAAAATAACTCAATAAAAAATAAAGCCAAATATAGTAGTGAAAACTCCAAATGCTCCAAATATAAATGAGTTCATTTTCCTTTTAAAAGATGGAGTAGTATGTAACCACTGAAATGGATGCTATAGATATTTAATAACATGGAGGAATTAGCCTGATATAATAAGTGTAAAGAAAACACATTACAAACAATATGTAGAACATTATCTCACTTGATTAAAGTTAAGTGTCTGTGTGTATATATACATATGAAATATAATTTGTCAGGAAAACATTGCATTATTAGTTTTATTTCTAGAGATGAAAATTTAAAATTTGTTTCTTTACTTTTATTGTAGATTTACTGTTTAACAATGACTATCTGTTATTTTATAAAGCTATTTTCATATTTTAAAGTAAATATATTTTAAAAATACAAAAGAAAAAATTCAATAATATGCTAGAGATATATAGTGAAACAACCAAAATTGTTGTAAATAAAGGAATAAGCCCAACTGTTCAAGAAAATTTTAATATTTTAAAAAATAATACCAGTAGAACTTAATGCATAAAACATTAAAAGAATGGCAAGAAAGTGAACAATAAACAAAAGAAAATGGAAGAAAGAAATTAATGTGAAACAAACTCCAATTTATTAAAAGACAAAAAGAAAGGGATTTTAAACAGCAGGTGATAAATGAAATGCAAACATTTAGTAATTCTCTCTAGAGAGAGAACAAAAATACTTTTTTCTTTTTTTGGCTGTGAGGCACATGAGGGATCTTATAGCTCCCCACCAGCTATTGAACCTAGGGACTCAGAAGTGAGAGTACAGAGTCCTAACTTCTGGACTGTCTAAGAATTCCCCCAAAATATTCTTTAATGAACTCCATGAGAGGAGGAGCCCTGACTACCTTGGTAATGGTTGTGTACAGACACTGGACACAGTGCCTGGCACACAGTCAAAATTCATTATTAGCCAGGAATAAGAATAAATCCTAATTTGGAGATGATATAGGAAATAATAAACAGTATACAAGTCAAGTAGATAACTATAAATTACTAAATGCAATGTACATAAAATTTACCAGAATCCACTGAGTGGGAAAAAGAAAATCAGAAAAACAGAGAGAGAGAGAAGAATATTTTTTTAGGTTGTTAAATACCTCTCAGAAAAGATGTCAGGCCCTGTTAGTTTTATGGGCAATTTCCATTAAAATATTGGGAGAAAAATTATCAAGGTATTCCAGAAGCTAGAATTGAAAGCTTTCCAACCCATATCACAAGTCTTATGTAATTTTCACAGAATTATTGTACACTACTACAAAATAGAAGACTGTACTTATGAATATGGATGCATATATTCTAAAAACATGATTAGAAAATTAAATCCAGTGGCATATTAAAAGAAGAATACACTATGACTGTGTAGATTTATTCCAGAATGAAAGCATGAGTTTAATATTAGACATTCTATTAATGGTGTGACATTAATAGATTAAAGAAGAAAAAACATATATTCTTTAATAAATACTAGAAAGTACTTTTTATAAAATTCAAGTTGAAATCCTAAAAAAAAGGCAAAAAAACACAAAAGGATGCTGCTTTAACTATGTAAAAAAGGAATTACAAATCAACAATAAAATTCACACTGAATCATAAGATATTAGAGGCACCCACCCTATTAGAAAGAGAAAGAAATAAAAAGATGTGTTCAACACTGTTCTCTAGTTAAGACAACAAAGAAAAATGAAATGAGGTATAATTGCTAGAAGAATATAATATGAAATGTTTTTATCAGTACAGAAAAATAAGCATCAACAGGCTTAAACAATACATAAGTTATTGTCTTATATAAATGAGAAGTCCAGGAGAGGTGAGTATTGAAATAAGGCAAATTTTAACATCATTATCAAGGAAAGCTATGGGCCCGTGATGAGACCTTCTTGATGAGGGTGGAAAAAGAGAGTGAAAAAGCTGGCTTAAAACTTAACATTCAAAAAACTAAGATCATGACATCTAATCCCATCACTTCATGGCAAATAGATGGGGAAAAAGTGGAAACAGTGACAGATTTTATTTCCTTGGGCTCCAAAATCACTGTGGAAGTGACTGCAGTCACAAAATTAAAAGACACTTGCTCCTTGGAAGAAAAGTTATGACAAACCTGCATGCCTAGACAGCATATTAAAAAGCAGAGATATCACTTTGTGGTGCTGCAGTTCATGGGGTTGCAAAGATTCAGACACAACTTAGTGACTGAACAACAACGGACCCTGTTAAAAGGAGGAGATAGCTAGATTGTTAGATGGTGGGATAGCACCATCCTGCTTCAACCAGAGATAGGGCTATTAGGTTAAAGGGGCTCTGGGCTGTTCTATGCCCTCACTAATCATGGGAATCACCTCCCACTGCTAATACCCAAATAAAATCCTGCCTATGTTGGCCTGTACAGGCTAAATCAGTTCAGTCGTGTCTGACTCTTTGCAACCCTATGGACTGTAGCCTTCCAGGCCCCTCTGTCCATGGGACTCACCAGGCAAGAATACTGGACTCAGCGGCCACGCCCTCCTCCAGGGGATCTTCCTGACCCAGGGATAGAACCCACATCTCTTGGGTCTCCTGCATTGGCAGGTGGGTTCTTTACCACTAGTGCCACCTTCCTTTGGCCTACCTTCTAGCTTATCAGTCCTTGAAGATGGGACAGCAAATTTTCAAAGCAGAAGTCTGACTTCAAATCATGATTCTGCTACTTTCTATCATTGTGACCTTGAACAAATTACTTAATAGAATTACATTTCTGTGTCCATAGGTACACCATGGGGCTTCCTTTGTGGCTCAGCTGATAAAAGAATCTGCCTGCAATGCGGGAGACCCAGGTTTTATCCCTGGGTTAGGAAGATCCCCTGGAGAAGGGAAAGGCTATACACTATGAGATGGCAACCACATGCAACTCCGCACTATGCTTAGTCACTCAGTCATGTCTGACTCTCTGTGATCCCATGAACTGTAGCCTGCTAGGCTCCTCTGTGCATGGGATTCTCCAGGCAAGAATGCTGGAATGCCTACTCCAGGGGATCTTCGCAACTCAGGGATTGAACCCAGGTCTCCCACATTGAAGGGGATTCTTTACCATCTGAGCCACGAGAGAAGACCATACGTAACTCAAATGGGCTGTTATAAAGCACAAATAAACTATCGCAGGCTTGGCATTTAGTAAAAACACTCACTGTGGGAAATATCATTCTCCATAATTCTGGGGCCTGGGATGCTGCTTTACAGGAAGAATCATCTGAATGAAAGATAAGCTAAAATTTATAAGTATCAGGTGTAGCAACTGATGATAGATCTGGATGTAGAAGATCTACATACAAACAGTACAGAAAAATGGGAAATGGATAATGAAGGGGCCGTTTGAATGAGAAAGGCTTTTGGAAGCAGCGATCAGAAATTCCAGGTTGAGAAGGACATATACTGATTGCCTCCTGTAGGTTGTGATATATTAAACCTCTGAATCTTCACTTTCAGGGAAAGCTATAGTAAAGATTCATGTTCCTCATCAAAGTTTCTGAAGTTAGATTGCAAATTATTTAAAATCAGACACAATTCTTTGGTTGAACTATGTCAGACCCTGGTTTTGGGGGGAGGGTTAAAGTAAGCTCTCATAGTTTAAAGTTACTGTAATTGTTATTTTATGCTAGTCTTCATGAATATACACACATATGTTCATGAAACTATACACATATGGGATTATGTATATATACTTATTTATGTCAGTACTTGCAAATTCACCAAACTCTAGTAGGAAGCTCTTTCTTCCATGTTTGGACCTTTTCCTTCTTTGCTCTACCAGTTTTTCCTTCCTTTGCTCTACCAGCAAGTTGAGGCTTGCTCTAGTACTTCTCTTTTTTCCCATTTAATATTAACCTCTCTGGTAGCTCAGCTGGTAAAGAATCCACCTGCAATGCAGAGACCCTGGATTGATTCTTGGGTCAGGAAGATCCACTGAAGAAGGGATGGGCTACCCACTCCTATATTCTTGGGCTTCCCTAGTGGCTCAGCTGGTAAAGAATCCACCTGCAATGTGGGAGACCCAGGTTTTATCCCTGGGTTGGGAAGATCGCCTGGAGAAGGGAATGGCTAACCACTCCAGTAACCTGGCCTGGAGAATTCCATGGACTGTATAGTCTTTGGACCCAAATCTAATGACCTTTTTGGGCTATCTAAACTTGCAGCAGCAAAACTCTGACCAAAATAAGAAAAGAAAGCAGAAAGTGTCCACATTATAAAGTTATAAAATGCTAGTGTTGTGGGAAGTTATCAACACAGTAGGAGATAAAGGATTCTTTGGTGGCCAGGAAATCAAGGGCAAGAACTACAGGGCAGATGATGGGCAAGGCAAAGTGACATGTACATATTAAAGAAAATAAGCAAGAAATGAATGAGGCTATAATTCCACCCTGGGGGTTCTGGTGACAAACCACTCAAATTCTGACTTCATGGTAACATGTCACCGCCAGCACCCCTCAGTGGAATTATAGCCTTGCCATTGTGGGGTTGCTTGCCTGTTATTATGCTCAGAAGAGTTTAGAAAATATGCCCAGTGTTGCTGAAATGAGAAGTGGAGGCAGCCAGGCATAGCTTGCAATCAAGTTCTTCCTGAAAATATTCCAAGAGAGCTTTGATGGGCTGAAAAGTGGCTGCCACATGGTCTTGTTGGTAGACTGTTTTTCAAAGAAGTTCATTTTCCATTGGATTTTTTCTGTTCTTCACTAGCCCCACAATTGTGACAGCCTCTAATTCCGTACCACTAAGCCATGGGGCATTAATGGCCAACCTCATGGTAGTGGCAGCAACCCTGGAAACAAAGTAAACTAATAGCCTCATATGCGAAGTTCTTGTAAAATGCCCATCACAAAAGGGTCAGCTGCTTTGAAAGCTATTCCTTTTTGAATAGAGCAAAGTCAAGTGGATAATGGGAGAGTTGTGAGGAGAGCAAGGAAATTAAGACTAAAACAGATATGAACCAAGAATCTTTTAGAAAGATTTTCTAAAGGTATGGAAATCCTGGATGTTTCCTTGCCCGTAATCACCTAAGAATGAGAATAGTTTAGTTATAATCATAGTTCTCCTTTTTATTTAATTTCAATGAGTATTTAAAGTAGTAAACTATGGTAGCTTCTAGGCATTATCCAGTTGAATGTGTAACCAAATAAATGTGAACTATCTACAAGTGTAAAGATATAAAATCATATGCAATTCTTATCCAATTATTAATAAACCTGAAAGCATTAGTCATTCAGACATGTTTGACCCTTTGCAACCCCATGGACTGTAGCCCACCAGGCTCCTCTGTCCATGGAATTCACCAGGCAAGAATACTGGAGTGGGTAGTCATTCTCTTCTTCAGGGGATCTTCCCAACACAGGGATCGAACCCAGGTTTCCTGCATTGCAGGTAGATTCTTTACCATCTGAATCACTAGGGAAGCCCAGCAAAATCTGAATTGGTGTGTTCTTTCTCCTTGTTCCTCTACTCCTCTCAAACTGTTAGCATAGTGTTCCAGACATAACAGTTGCTTCAGAAGTGAAAGAACATTTAAATGAGTTTATTTATATAAGTGGATAGTGGATAGGTGGATGATGGATGGATGGATAAATGTTTCAAGTTTATAATCAAAATCTTCAACAAGATAGTCTATAGATGCCCATTTCATAGTCAAAGTCTTGACACAGTTGCATCTCATATCCTCACCTGTGGCAGACTTTTTATAGATCTTGGCATTTATTTTACTGACTACCCTGGAATCTTCAGAATAAAGATCTCCAATCATACAAGGGTGCCTAAAATAAATTCTAGAATTGCTATTATCTTTAACTAACATCTTGCCACCTATATAAGTCATATTGCAGTAATCCAGTTTAGAAATAAGTTGGGTGGTAAGAATGAGCAGCTTTCCTGATGAGGACACAGTTTCCTTCCCATATACAGAAACCTAGTTGTGTTGTTGTTTTTTTTTTTCCCCAACTAAGGCTGTCTGTGGATACCTGAAAAATAACTCATGCAGAGTTCTCATGATGCAAAAACTTCTACTACTCTACCAAAAGATAACCAACTATATCTTCTGAGGTTTCTAAATCCAATCCTAACATAATTTCTTTTTTTCTATTATTTGTGCGAGTTTAAGAGAGAGAGAGAGATGTTAAGGAAGAAATGAATGACTAAGGGTTGGATAAGCAAGTGAAAGTGAAAGTCACTCAGTAGTGTGCAACTCTTTGTGACCCCCATGGACTGAATTCTCCAGGCCAGGAGTGGGTGGCCATTGTCTTCTCCAGGGGATCTTCCCAACCCAAGGATGGAACTCAGGCCTCCCTCATTGCAGGCCATTCTTAACCAGCTGAGCCACCAAGGAAGCCCAATTCTTTATGGATTAAGCAAAAAGAAGGCAAATTACTTGGTATCATTTGCAAAACAGAAAACAAGGTATTTCAATAAAACTAAACAGCTTTTCAAGTTTTTTTTTTTTAATGTACAATGGATCATTCCAGAATAAACACTGTAAAAGTATTCACTTAGTATTTTTATATATATATATTTAGGTAACTTTTTGTGACACCTGTTTTCAGTTTTTAAATTATGGTATAGAAGCACTTTAACTTTGTATTCATTGGTTGAATTTAAGAAATCAGCAAAACTCTGCATTCTTGGGCCCCTCTTTTCCCAGTAGAGTCAAGAGTGTTTAACCTTCAGAACCAGATGCAAAACTTTAAAGCCCACTATACATCCTTCGTTTATGATTTCTGTTGGCTTGATTCCTATTTCATACTTCAGGTTGCATTTTAAACAGAATATTTTTCTCATTTTATCCATGATTGCTTGTCATTGGAATGTAAGAGAGCTCTTGATTTTTTTTATTGGTAGCCTTACTCTCTTATGACAAAGGTTTTTCAGGTGATTCAAATTTTCTAAGTGGGTGATCATTTTACCTACAAATAATGTTTCACTTTTCCATTCCAGTAATTACACCACTTTCTTCCTCTTCTTGTCTTAATTGTATTGCCTAAGATATCCAATACTGTTTTGAAAAGTAGAGATCCTTTATCAGCTATGTGACCTTGGGCAAAGTACTTTAACCCATGTATGTCTCCGTTTCCATATCTGTAAAATTGGGATACTATTATCATTAACTTAAGACAGGTGTTATAAATCATTAAGCTCTTAAAGACTGGAAGTGCTTAGTCATATAGCACTGTGATTATTTTATCCATATCATAATGCACATTAGCAATTTCCAAATAGTGATAGTGTTCATAATCATCATTTTAATGGTATATAATATTCAACTGAATTGGCATGTTTTCATTTTTATTAATATTTTTGTTTATTCAAAGTATTTGAAGTGTTCAGAGAATCTAATATACATGGCATTCAAAATATGAGTGCTGTAATGCTAATGACCTTGCCTAATTGCTCTTTCAAATGACTTTCATAAAAAGTGAGTTGAAAAAAATAAACACATGTACATGAATAACTGAATCACTTTGTTGTACACTTGGAATTAACAGAATGTTGTTAATCAACTATGCTCCTATATAAAATAAATTTTTAAAAAATGGGTTAAAAGATTTACGTAAAAATGGTCATTTTTGGGAAAAGTACCATAGTAATTTTCTATTTGGTGTGGAAATTAGTAACAAATTCTAACCATGGTCTATCCCAAGGCAATTTTTATAAACAATATAAACAAGAATGTTAATATAACATGAATTTTTCAATAAAGACTTTTCACAATATATATTTGGTCCAGTCTTCTTATTTTACAGAAGGGTAAACAAGCAGAAAAATTCCTTAAAATGTGGTTATATTGTGAATACACTATCAAACAGTTGATGACAATATTGTGTTTAGTTTGATCATAATACATCATTAATTATTAATTAATAAGTATTTATTGAACATCCATGATGTAAAAGGGCTGCATATGCAAGAGTGAACAAAATGATCCAACAATCAGGAACAATATTCAAATGTTAGAAGCTAAAAAAAGCTCTAATAAAAAGCCTAGACCATGTGGATGGAATATTGACCAACATCCACACACTAGAAAATCAGAAGTCAAAATAAGTGAGGCATTTACTTCATACATACAGCCAGTAGTAATCCTCCCCTAAATATATACCTTGCCGATGCTTTTGAAGTGTAGTGTTGGAGAAGACTCTTGAGAGTCCCTTGGACTGCAAGGAGATCCAACCAGTCCATTCTGAAGGAGATCAGCCCTGGGATTTCTTTGGAAGGAATGATTCTAAAGCTGAAACTCCAGTACTTTGGCCACCTCATGCAAAGAGTTGACTCATTGGAAAAGACTTTGATGCTGGGAGGGATTAGGGGAAGGAGGAGAAGGGGACGACAGAGGATGAGATGGCTGGATGGCATCACTGACTCGATGGACGGGAGTCTGAGTGAACTCCGGGAGTTGGTGATGGACACGGAGGCCTGGTGTGCTGAGATTCATGGGGTCGCAAAGAGTCGGACACGACTGAGTGACTGAACTGAACTGAACTGAACTGAACTGATTTTGCTAACATTGCCAAACCTATACCCTTTTCCAAGCTAGCTTCTATCCTGGATGACTGCAGCACCACTTACATGGACTTTCTGTCCCTCCACAGCATTCAGAATGATATTTACCTCTACCCTGATTAGATGTATCACTGCCCTACTATCAGATGGCTCCCCCTAT
>SJYQ01001578.1:62099-64599 GCA_006410935.1 Redunca redunca | reverse complement strand
TCAATATAATAAATGGAGTATAATATACTGTTTATTTTACCATTGACACCAAACGATTTTTATACTAAATGTTAATATGTTCTTCATTATAATTTTTGAAGTATTTTACATTGCATATGTTCCAGTTTTATATAATCCTTCAAAATAATTTTAATAACATTTCAACTTCAGAGAATTCAAAACCAGAAAGTAGTAAAGATTTATAAGCACACGTAGAGTTCCCCTTAAACAGGGGCATGATAAAAAAGTACTCTCAAGAACGTGTCATTGGCGATCCAAAGTTTGCTTCATATAGCTATTTAAAATGATGCAATTTTGACTCCAGAACTTGCATACTAACATGCTTTTTCCAAGATTCTTATTCTTTCAACGCACTCAGACCTCGCTTTACAACTATGCATTTTCCTGTGAAATATATATGAATTGAAAATCTCTATTTAGTGAGTCATGAATGCAGTTATTTTATTTTAACTACAGATATGCATTCTCACAGAAAAATAACTTCAACCACAACAGGTCATATAAATGGCATTTAAGACTTCTTAAATGATTCAAGATGCATTCTGCATTTAATGCACAGTAAATATGCATTTACTGCTGACATCACTTGCACAAAAGTTTTAAAATCAAATGGATATGTCTTGTCCATCCATATCATTAAAAATATAGATANATCATTTAGTATCTGCCATATTTGATAGTCATACTAATTTCATATGTTTAGACCTCATGATGTAATTTTGTTCCTGGTGTTCAACAGAGTTAACCAGAAAAACCACTCAACAGACATCCTATTAAATATTGGTAATTCTGACCAGTTCTTGTACACAGAAGTAAAAGAACTATCTTTAAGCAGATACTGATTGATATAATAGAATAATTTTAAAATAATTTACTTAATTTGTATAATTTCCTTAAAATAATGTTTAGTAAATAGCAACACACTAAAAATTTGGAATCTCAATAACTGCCTTTAAAACACTGAGTCAATATTTATTAGAAAATTAAAATTATGCATAATACTTTTGAGGGGTCAGGTGGCTCAGACGGTTAAGTGTCTGTCTACAATGTCGGAGACCAGGGTTCGATCCCTGGGTCAGGAAGGTCCCTGGAGAAGGAAATGGCAATCCACCCCAGTACTATTGCCTGGAAAATCCCATGGACAGAGGAGCCTGGTAGGCTACAGTCCATGGGGTCACAAAGAGTTGGACATGACTGAGTGATCTTCTTCTTCTAATTTTTTATATGTATGAAATTATTTAGTACCACAACCATATGAGGCAAGAACCATTATTATTCCCATTTTATAGGTCAGAAAACTGAGGCTCTCAGAGGTCAAGTAATTTGCCCAAGGTCACATACGTAGTGAACAATATAGCCAAGATTTTAACCCAAGCAGTTCTCTCCAGAATCAATCATCTTAATTACTGCATTAACCTATAACCTGTAATCTTACACTCTGGAGGGGGCAAAGTAGCAGAAAAAGAGAGTAAACAAATTCTTCACTTAATGAGCAAGAAGAAGGCAGATTTTCTGTACAATGTCTAGTGAGTCTAATTATTACTAAATTATTGATCCATTCCCCTAAAAGAATATGGGACATTAATAAGGCAATTTCATTTTATATTTAAAGCAATCAAATGCAGTTTGATCCTCAAAGAAATTACTAAAAGAGACTGTTTTGTTTTGCTATTTACCAAGTTAGTAGAGCATCAACCTCTAATTCCACCCTCAGCCTCTACCACACTCATGCCTGTACACATATGCACGCACACACACACACACATTTCTGGTCTATCTAGGTAATTTGATGTTTCTGGAAACAGAATGCAGCTGAGAAGAACAATGTCCCTACTGTATAATGTGCTTTCCAGTTCTGTGCTTTCCTCATAAAAACCATAGGCAGGTGATACAGTTTTTAGTAATTGACTGACATGGTTTTGTGAGATTTGGGAGGCAAAAAGACCAGGGTGAGAAGGCATCTCTTCCACTTACTAAGTTGCCTCAAGCAATTTATTTAATTTCCCTGAGCTTTAGGTCCCTTGTCTAAAAGATGAGAATGATAATATCTACCTCATAAAGTTATCATATGTAGGCCCGCCCAGGACAAGAATACAAATAGAGACCCACATACCATATGTCTAAATATTTAAAAGTTATAAATCAAGCCAACAAACTGTTAAATAAAATATGTTCTGTCCTCCTACCTCGACAAATATACCTTTATAATGACAAAATCCAAAACAATATGTGTAAAGCTATGATTTTTATAGGACCAAAAGTTAGCAAATATCAAAGACCAGGCCTTCTGTTGATGGGCTAGTAGTTTGGGGATGAGTAATAAAATAAAAACTTATATGATGCAAATTTTGATTCATTTATTCCATAACACTTTTTTGGGTTTCATTTCAGCAACATGATTAGGTTGTTTAACAAAAATTAAGATATTTTTACACATTTTCTATTGACTATGATGATCTAAAGTCTTTTCTAAATTACA
>SJYQ01001578.1:43253-61899 GCA_006410935.1 Redunca redunca | reverse complement strand
TAAAGAATGAATATCATATTTATTATATGTTACATATATACTCACACAAATTTAAGAGTAATATAGATTGTTTTTATAGTAAAATATTTTCATATACAAGTGCTATAAAATCTGTGTTAATTAATGAGTAACTACTGTAACCACTAATCAGAACACATAAAGAAAACAGAAAAATGAAGCTCAAAAGTTCTGGGAAACAATGTTATGCAAGAATTTTTGCACTTCTGGCATTAGAGAAAGAATCTGACTCTCACAAGAATCTTTTCATTGCTCGAATCCTCACCATACTCCGAAGCAGTATTCATCTCTGAGGTCAACAACAGCACTTCACGTATTTACACAGCATTTGGAAACTTTTATCCTTCATTTCAGAGACACAGAGCAAGAGATGTGGGAAAGTATTACTCTAGGGTCAGGGGAACAGATGTTTAAGGCTAAGAGCCATATTGTGTCCACGCTGAGTGCCTGTCCTCGAGGAATTCACTCTCCAACCTAACGTTGAAAATGCCAATGAATCTTTAAAAATGTATGTTTTGTTGCTTTTGTTTTTGTTGTTTGTTGCTCTTGTGATATGAATGCTCTCTAAAACACAGGACTCAAAGTCTGGTTCCCTCTTGCCTAGGTCTAAGGGGTGTCTGGGTTATATGTGTTAAATATGCAGACAATAGAGTATATCAGGTATGCAGAAAGTGTTCACTAGATAGTAGTCATTTTAATGCTGAGTTTTATCAAGTTTAAAGTGTCTACTCAAGCTGAATACTGTATATGTGCAATATTTTGTGAAACTTAATACTATATCTTAAACATCCATTGTAGAATTAGGAGAAGTGTCTACTTCTATAATAATAATGATTAATTTTGAGATTTCCATTCATCCATTCTTTTATTAAGCTAAAACTTACTAGGTCCCTACTATATGCAAGGAACTCTGTCAGGAATTCTGATAATACAAAGGTGTGGCCCTCGACCTGAACAAGTCTACAATTTAGATCAGTGGTTTTCAACTGGAGGCAATATGAAGCCTTCAGGGGACACTTGGCAATGTCTGAAGACATTATTGGTTGTCACAACCAGGGATGGATCAGAGGATGCTTCTGGCATCTAGTAGGTAGATGCCAGGGATGCTGATAATGTTCTGTAATAACCAGGACCACGCCCAGAGCTGACAACAATGAATTATCTGGCTCAAAATGTCAACAGAGCCAAGAACAATTGATACTAGTCTAGTGACAGAAATAAACTATGCATATACACTGTGTATCTAAAATAAAGTTAAAGTAGCTCAAGGTTTCTCACTGAGGAATTATATTCAGCCTTGAACTTACTAGGTCTTCTTGGGACTGTGTCTGAAGCATGATAGTTTCAGAGTATCATTCAGTCCATTTGAATAATAGCATCTGTAGCTGTTGGCAGAATAATGGCACTCCAAAGATGTTCATGTCCTAAACTCTACCACCTGCTAATATATTATTTAACGTGGCAATGGGGAATTAAGATTGCCAATCAGATGACCTTAAAATAGGATGATGATGCTGGATTACCTGTATGTCATAATGTAATCACAGAAGTCCTTAAAGGTAACAGGGAGACAGAAGAGTCAATGTCAGAGTGATGTCATGTGAGAAATATAGACAACCATTTATTAGTTTTAAAGATGGAAGGGGACCATAAGCCAAAGAATGCAGGCAGCCTCAAGAAAATAGAAAAAGCAATAAAAAGGATTTTCCCCTCTAGCCTCTAGCAAGGAACACAGCCTCACAGACAATTGATTTTAGCATTGTCTACTGTTGTTTTGTTCAGTCACTAAGTTCCATCCAATTCTCTGTGTAGTAAGACCCACTTCAGACTTCTGACCTCCAGAGCTGTAGGATTTGAGCCACACTAAGTTTGTAGAAATTTGTTGGCAGCCAAAACAAAAACAGCAACCAAACAAAATTTGATGCAGAACATTTATATATTAACAGAATTTGAGAGAACAGAATACCAGTAAGCAATATTATCATGTGGATGTTATTTGGTCATTCATTAAATTGGCCTTTGCAAAGCATCCTTCTCATTCTGCCAACGTGGATAATGTAGAAACTCTACTCACCAGTACCATTTGGTAGCAATATGACTAATTGCACATACCTAATTTATGGGAGGCCTGGCGTGCTGTGATTCGTGGAGTCTCAAAGAGTCGAACACGACTGAGCCATGGAACTGAACTGAATTTATGGGAATTCATGAAAAAAGAGAATGAATTTATGTGCTACTTCTGTCTCCCTGAACTGAGGAGACATGTGTTAGAGTTCTCACCACTCTGCTAATTGTCTGTTCCACCTTGAACAGGTGTCATTACCTATCTGGACATTGGTTTCCTCAGTTTTTTAAGTAATTGGACTAGACCATGAGCTTCTTAAGGAAAAGACCCACATCCTGACCTTAGCAATATCAATCACAGTAGCCAACGCAAAGAAAGTATATAATAGTTTGTTGAATAAATGAACCGTCTCTATGTTTCTATAATCATCATGCTATCTCTTCTAGTAATACCTCAGTGGAGGGAGATCAGGAGATCAAACTTGACATTTTTGAAGGAGAGCTAGACTAAGAAATTTTAATTCCATGGTTTACTACAAATCACCCACAAATACTCACCATTTCAGTGACTCTCACAAGGAGTCCAATAACATCACAAGATTTTAGGGAAATAAATGGAATTCTGCAACCCATTTTAAAGACTTATAAGAAAATATATAGCTTTGCCTAAAAGTAAGAGGTAAACTCATTATGATATAGATTTACTTCCTGACATTTAATTAGAGAAAGGGAAATATTAACTATGTCTCAAATAGAGAAAAATCAGCTGAAAACCAAAATAAAACAAAACAGAAACACTAAATTGTGGAAATACCCATTATAAATATTGACTCCTATTTTATCTAGTTTTTAATCCTTCAATTAAATCCTAACTTACAATAAATGGTACAATTAAAAGCCCCCCAAAAAGCCTTCTTTGCTATTCAAACTCCAACCGAACTTCTCTTTGAACACTTTATATTAGGATCCAAGTTTTGATTATTAGATATTTTGGCCATTAACTATATTCTGTTTTCAAATTGATTTAAATGCTCTGGATGAAAAATTTTAGCTTCCTGATGCAGTTCTCTGGTCTTGCCTTTTTAATAAATTTTCTACAAAACTTTCTATAGCCTTCAGCACATGAAAAATATCTTTTGGTTTAAAGTGAATATTAGCTATACTGAGCACAGAGGCGTCTCAGTATTTTTATCAAATAAGCTTGGAGATTTGATCCAATTCAGGTGAAACAGTAACGAGTATTGACAATACAGAGAAAAAGAAAATGTCTATAAATCCATTAGTCACATTAAAGCAACCAAAAGAAGGCCTAGTGTAAATAAGATTAAAAGAAAGGAAGGGAGGTAGGAAAGAAGGAAGAATGGAAGGAAGAGGAAAGGACTGAATTTCTAGTTTGTGTAAAGAGGAAAAGCCTGATAAAAAGGCATCCCTTGTGGATAGCTGTCGTATTTGGTGTCATTGTACAGGTCCCACTGCCCTCGGTCTACACAAATGTCACAGAAATAAGAGTTGATGGATAAGCATTTAAATCATAAGAAAAGCCCATTCAGAATCACATGCTTTATATGTTAGACATTACACAACTGAAAGCTGCTCTTCAGAGAGCCCTGAAACTTGAAAATAAACAAGACCTAGCATGTTAACTGGAGAAGGCGATGGCACCCCACTGCAGTACTCTTGCCTGGAAAATCCCATGGGCAGAGGAGCCTAGTGGGCTGCCGCCCATGGGGTCGCGAAGAGTCAGACACGACTGAAGTGACTTAGCAGCAGCAGCAGCGGCAGCATGTTAACTGAAATAGGTTTTATTTTTAAACATTTTACAGCCTATGTTCACCAGCTCTAACTTCTTTTGCTCCACAGCACATGCCCATATGCATATGACATTGCTCTTAGGAATTTCAACTTGAATCCGGCATGACCAGTAATTCCGTACTGTTAATCCAAATAGTGTCTAGAGACTGCAACCATTAGCACTCCTGGTCTCTGGGCCATGCCAACTTGTTTTTTTAAAAACAAAGAGGATGATCTCAATTTATTTCATCTCATTTTAGGATGGTAAGTAGGAAATCAAATATAATAAATCTTTTTATATTCTTTATTTCTTAAAGCAACCATACTTAAAGTTTGAGGAATTTTCAAATCTGATAAACACTTTAATCCATGGTTTCCAAACATTGCCCTAAGTTTTTAATTCTTATCTAAAATGAGAAGGAGAATGCGTTTTCTATACACCAAATTTCATAAAAAATTCAATATGCCCTACCCCCTTATTTTCATTCATTCCTAAAAGTCTTCAAAGTACATTTTGTACTTAGTTGATTTGGTACACATTTAATGTTTTTACAAAAATTACTTTGTAAAAATTTTAAGTGGTTCAATTTCCCAAAATTCTGCCAAGTTCATAAAACATTGGAAAATTAAGCATAAGGTACAATGCAACGAAATTTCATAAAAATAAGTGAGCCACTAAGTATCTAGTATTTACTCAATAATGCTTGAAAGTGTTTGGAAATAATTATTATTGTCTTATATTCTTACCTGGCTTTAACAGTTTTAATATACCTGAAACCATCTTCCAAACATACTGTAGAAGAACAATGTGCTAAAATTTTAATTGTCCTAGTCCCTTTATTGTAAATAACTCAAGACGCTAAAAATACTTTTTCCCGTATCCTCCATCCTGGAAGAATAGTCAAGATTTCATTTCATTTCTAAACTTTCCTGGTCCTAGAGAATTAGTTTTCCAAAGCAAAGACTCATGGACAGAGATGAAAACTGTCTAAAAGGATGAGAAATCCAAGGTTTAAAGGAGGAGGCATTTGTCCAAATGCAATTTTTTAAATTTTTCATTTCAAAAATCATACAGCAAATTCACACCTTTACAATAAGATATTCACTTCCACCTCAATGCACCTTACAATCCCCACTCCATTTCTAGAAAGCAGTTCACTATTTTCTCTAAGACAGACTATTCAGTGATCCTGGCTAAATATCCAAAATCACTGTGCTCAAGGTTTCTCTGCTTTTAGTCCTAATTGCAATTAATGGCTCATGTTATAATATGAGCCTTATAATATGTTCACTGATTTCAGTATTATTTTACAAGGGGAAATTATTTTCTGATAAATCACATTGTCCTTTTTATGTTAACTTTTAAGCAGATATATAAAGGTAGTCATCTTCTTACAATCTCTACCCACAATATAAACATATCCTTTTGTCTGGGATGAATACTCAAAAAGCAAAGAACAGGAATAAAACATATTCAGGTCTTTAGAAATCTCTAAATAGGTAAGATTACTTATGGGAAAGACAATTTTTCCAGTGGGTATATTTCCTGAAAGTGAAAGTGTTCATCACTCAGTCACGTCCAACTCTTTGCGACCTCAAGGACTATAGCCCACCAGGCTCCTTTATCCATGGAATTCTCCAGGCAAGAATAGTGGAGTGGGTTGTCATTCCCTTCTCCAGGGGATTTTCCCAACCCAGGGATCAATTCCAGGTCTCCCACATCACAGGCAGATTCTTTACCATTTGAGTTACCCGGGTAGCTTGGGGTATGTTTCCTAGCATAAGACAATATTCCATAAAGCAAAACGGTACACAAGAGCCCATGGGGGAAAAAATTACTCAAAAACCACAAATTAGTATTATTTATCTACCTCCTGGGTAAAGCATGTCTGTCATTCAGGAAGAATTTAATGAGGACAAACGTAGGGTGTTGAGAAATGCCCTTTTACAAGTGTCTATGCTATAGATGTCTTTTGTGCTATCCTAATTTTTCCCCTTTTTCTTATTTCCAAATAATGACCAATAATTGCCCTTGTTTGCCAGTGTTGAAACTGGATTAATTTAATAAGGCATCAACTGAATCAATGTTTACAAATAGCTATATTTTTTTATTGCTCATTATTTCAAAAAAGAACTCCAAATTTCCCTTCTATTTCTCAATTATCTAAACTGCATCAGTAGTTTGCTAAATGTAAATAACCAAATATACAGTTAAGGAATTTTATTAAATAAATACCATTTATTTCTTAGATTTGAGGTGGCTTCTACTTAAAAGCTAAAGACCATATCAGCAAAACCAAAGTAATATGGCATTACTTTCTTACTTTCCTTAGAATCTTAAATGGATCTAATTTATAAATTTATATGACTTTCCTCATAGCTCACAAGCTTTTTAGACAAAATCTGTACCACAAATTCTCTCTGAAATAAAGGACAGCACATTTATCTTTTCTCCTCAGGCTACAATGTGTGAGTTTTACATGTTATATGATGTTCTTAGTTTAAGTAAAATACAAACACTGATTGAACAGTATCTGAACTCTTATAACCTTATCAATTCACCACAAGTTATATATTTGTTAAGAGAGTCTTATCTTTTGGGCTTCCCTGGTGGCTCAGAGGTTAAAGCGCCTGCCTCCAATGTGGGAGACCCAGGTTTGATCCCTGGGTCAGGAAGATCCCCTGGAGAAGGAAATGGTAACCCACTCCAGTATTCTTGCCTGGAAAATCCCATGGACAGAGAAGCCTGGTATGCTACAGTCCATGGGGTCGCAAAGAGTCGGACACGACTGAGCAACTTCACTTCACTTATCTTTTAAGTATGTAGGAATTTTGAAGTTAAGAATGCCAAAATACTAAGTTAAATATTCATTCAAACCATACTTTTTCCATGTTTCTACTCCATGCCAAAGTATATTCTTGGAGTACCCATTTTGCAAATTGCACAGTGCCTAAGTACTTAGAGGTCTTAAAGGTTTTCAATAATTCCAGAAAAATAAGCTCCTAACCTCACTGGTATATAGCTTTAAGTTGCCACCTTCTGTATTAATTTGATGCATTAAATTCACACAAGAGGGATGTATGATGTGATGTGAAATGTAGAATTTAAAATTTAAGTTTCTCATTGATGTACATAATATTATAAGCAATACTGAATAAACAAAGGTGAGCTCATGTACTTAATTAAATTGACAGTCAAAAGCTTTGCATATTGAAGTTGTCATTATATCTTTTTTAAAAAGACATTCTTCCAGCAATAAACTCTAGTATTCTTTAACACTACTTCACCCTTTTCAATAAGTGAAAGCTATAAAGAAATCTAAAGGATCTATTTGTTGCTAAATATTAGAGAGACATTCTATTTAGCAAAATATCCATTATATTTATGCTTTACTTGAATCCTCTCTGCATTGAGAAGTGAACAGCACTTGTTATCTCTTAGTCTATAGTGGGTGTTTAAAGAATAGGAATTCATCACTACCCAATTGTGATAGCCTTTATTCATTCTACTCTCCAGGTATAGCTGTTATCAGCAGAAAGTAGTGGATGACAAGGAGAGAGGGAATCAGATTTTCAGTGACATTAACCCCCAGAAAAGAAAAGTATTAATAAGAGAAACAGCCCTTATGTATGGTGCATATTTGGAAAATTGTTCAATGTCTTTATTTGGTAGGAGGCTTTCTCCCTGCCTTCAAGAAGAGAATGAGAAATAAAAATGTACTATGTGATATGAAATCACAAAAGAGAGAGAGAGAAACAGAAGCTTTGTGTATTTTATTTATTTCTAGAAACAAATAAATGATTTTGGATATATCATCATTCAGTAGCCAAATCTTGCAATATTAAAAAGAAGTCAGAAAAGAAAAACAAAACTACCATTTAGTCAAATCAGTATTAAGAAATATCAAGATTCTAAAACCACTTAGCTTTATTTGTATAATGTGAAATATATAAACATGGGAAAATATTATAGTAATTTTAACTTTTATCTTTTAAGTCACACATTTCAGGGAGAATCATTTGGCTAGATCTTTGTTAAATAAAGTTAGTTTAACGTTTTAATGGAAAGTAGAGTTTAAGAAGAGAACTATCCCATAATCTCACTGTGAAATTGTCGAAAACACTAAGCCACATTGGTTATAATCAGAATGGATAAAAATGGAAAATATTTTTCCTGGATCCATGCCGGTGATATATGTCAGAGTATTTACTTTTTATATTAACTTTATAGGTTATAAAAAGATTCCAGATTGGATTCTCATTTATGATACTGGATGTTGGGGAGTAGAATTTGTGATCAACCTCCACAAAAAGAATCTCTATAGAAGAATCTATAGAAACAAGAGAAAAAACAACAACAACAACAACAACAACAAAAAAATCCCAAGAGATCAGAAATCAAACAGGGCTTTTAAAAAACACGTGATTAGAAAAAGCTGTAACTACTCACATAGTCAATAAATCTTCAACAAAGGAGGCAAGAATATAAAATGGGAAAAAGACAGTCTCTTGAGCAAGTCGTGTTGGGTAAGTTGGGCAGCTGCATGTGAATCAATGAAGTCAGAACACACCCTCAAACCATGTACTAAAATAAACTCAAAATGGTTTAAAGACTTAAACATAAGACATGACACCATAAAACTCCTAGAAAAGATCATAGGCAAACATTTTATGACTTAAACCGTACCACTGTTTTCTTTGGTCAGTCTCCCAAGGCAATAGAAATAAAAACAAAAATAAATAACTGGGGCTTAATCAAATTTACAAGCTTTTGCACAGTAAAGGAAACCATAAACAAAACAAAAAGACAACCTACGGAATGGGAGAAAATATCAATATTTTCAAATGATACAAACAAGAAGGGCTAACTTCCCAAATATACACAATCAGCTCAGACAACTCAATGACATAAAACAATCCAATTGAAAATTTGCAGAAGACCTAAATAGACATTTCTCCAAAGAAGACATAAGCATATGAAAATATGCTCAGTATTGCTAATTAGTAGAGAAATGTGAATCAAAACTATAATGAGGTATCACCTCACACTGGTCAGAATGGCCATCATCAAAAAACAAATGCTAGAGAGGGTGTAGAGGAAAGGGGACCTTTTTACACTCTTGCTGGGAGTGTATATTGGTCATTGTGTCAATTGGGAGCAAATTGTAAACTGGGAGTGTAAATTGGAAAACAATATAGAAACTCCTCAAAAAACTTAAAATAGAGTTGTCATATAATTCAGCAATCCCATTCCTAAGCATGCTGCTAAGTTGCTGCTATGTCATTTCAGTCGTGTCCGACTCTGTGCGACCCCATAGACAGCAGCCCACGAGGCTCCCCGTCCCTGGGACTCTCCAGGCAAGAACAATGGAGTGGGTTGCCATTTCCTTCTCCAATGCATGAAAGTGAAAAGCGAAAATGAAGTCACTCAGTCGTGTCCGACCCTTGGCGACCTCATGGACTACAGCCTACCAGGCTCCTCCATCCATGGGATTTTCCAGGCAAGAGTACTGGAGTGGGGTGCATACATACATGCAAAAGTATAATTAAAAAAGATAGATGCACCCTTATGTTCTAACAGCACTACATACAATACCCAAGACATGAGACAGCCTAAATGCCCATTGACAGATGAATGGATAAAGAAGATGTGGTATGTACACATTCATATAATACAGAAAACACAATCCCAAGACACAGAAAATAAAATATCTGGAGTCTATTTATTATGCGTGCTCCCCTTATGCTTCCCTTAATCAAATACCCCCAAGGACCCATAAAGGGTTTGAGAAAACCATTAATTGAGTGTCAATATTTCTATGAAAATTCTAATGGGTGTACTCTGGGTACCAGTAAAAGAAAGTTCAGTAGAAGTGGTTTTCCATGATTTCAGTGGTATACCAGAATATCAGTTTGGCAGAAATTAACCAGCAATACATAACAGCCTGAATAAAAAATGGACTAGATCACAAAGATGGTGCAATAGCCGAAATAATGTGAAAATAAAATTTGAACCAAGAGGTATTTAGTTATGGAGTGACAAGGTCTAAAAAAGATGGGCAACCCACTAATGATTGTTTGATGCATACAACTGAGTAAACTTGGTTTCTAGGTTTGCCTTGAAACCTGGGCTGCTGCAATGCCAAGTCATACTTAATCTCTATTCTAATTCCCATATTTAAGTGAATTCATAAACTCAGAAGCTCTTAAAGGGGAAGCCAGGAACCCTTCAGGAAGTACCTGCTTACTTTCTCCTAGAGTACCTATAGCCAATTACAAGGATAACTATATCTATAAAAGGTAAATATCTAAATACTTAGGGATCATTCAGCATTAGCTACAAGTAAACAATAATTCATGGACATAACAGAATATAAAACAGTCCATGGGTCAGAGGAAATTTATGAGGATCAGTTATGAAATGGTCACCTTTATAGTTAGAATACTCAAGATAGGATCCCTATACCATATTCTGGTTATTTACCCAGAACCTAACTATCTAGTTGGAATATCTGTCTCAATAACTAGAAGAATCCCCACAGTGGATTCTTGAACCATAGACAAGTAATATGACCCATGAGACATGACATTAAGAGTTTAGTACCTTGGATCTCCTTCTATCTAACAAAATAGCAAAAAAAAAAAAAAAAAAAATGTTGCATCCCTAAGAAAATCACAAAGAATAGGGCCATCATGAAAGACCAATCACACACTAAAGAAATTAGAAAAAGAACAAAAATGCCTATAGATAGTAGAAAGAAGGAAATAATAAAGTTCAAAGCAGAAATAAATAAAGATTAAAAAGAACAGAAGATAGCAATTAAACTAAGAACTGGTTCTCTGAAAATGTAAGCAAAGTTGACAAAACTTCAGCTAGACTCACAAAAAGAAAGGGGAGGGATAACAGCTCAAATAAATAAAATAAGAAATGAAATAAAGATGTTATATACATATACTATATATATATATATGTATACATACACACATGTATACATACAACAGAGTACTTCTCAGCCTTAAAAAAAGAAAAACTTCCTATTTTCAACAACATGGATGGACCTAAAAGGTATCATGCTTAGTGAAACAAGTCAAAGACAAATACTCCATGTTATCACTTATATGTGAAATACAAAACATAAAACAAATGAGTGAAAATAAAGTAGAAAGAGAATCACAGATATATTGAACAAATTAGTGGTTACTAGAAGGGAGAGCCAAATGGGGAGACGCAAGATAGGAGTAGGGGATTAAGAGGTTCAAACTACTATGCATAAAATAAAGACGCTACAAGGATATACTATAGAACACAGAGAATATAGCCAATATTTTATAATAACTTTAAATGGCTACAATATTTAAAAATGTTGAATCCCTATTGTGTACATCTGAAACTAATATAACATTATAAATCATCTATACTACAATTGAAAAAATTGAGTACAAATTTTACCCCAGAGCCATGAAAATCTATTAAATAAATAAAAATAATGAACTCATATAGCTGAATAACAATAAAACAAAAAAATCTGATTTAAAAATAGGCAGAGAATCTGAACAGACATTTCTCTAAAGAGCTACTGATGACCAACAGAAACATGAAAAAATATGTTAGCATCACTAATCATCAGGGAAATGCAAATTAAAACCACAGTAAGATGTGGTTTTAATCACATCACATTTTTCAGAATGGCTATTATTAAAAAAAAAAAAAACAAGAAATAACAAAAGTTGGTGAGGATATAGAGAAAAGAGAACCCTTGGTGCACTGTTGGTGGGAATGTAAATTGGCATATCCTCTGTGGAAAACAGTATAAAATTCCTTAAAAAGTTAAAAATAGAACTTCCATAGGATCCAGCAATTCTACTTCTGCATATTTATCTGAAGAAAATTAAAACACTAATTTGAAAAGATATATGCACCCTTAAATTCACTGCAGAATTATTTAAAATAACCAAGATAAGGAAACAACTGAGGTGTCCACTGAGAGATGAACAGATAAAGAAGATGTGAGATAGATGATAAACAGATGATCAGTTCAGTTCAGTTCAATTCAGTCGCTCAGTCATGTCCATCTCTTTGTGACCCCATGAACCACAGCACACCAGGCCTCCCTGTCTATCACCAACTCTCAGAGTTCACCCAAACCCATGTCCATTGAGTCAGTGATGCCATCCAGCCATCTCATCCTCTGTCGTCCCCTTCCACTGACAGATGAACAGATAAAGAAGATGTGAGATAGATGATAAACAGATGATAGATAGATAGATATACACATACACACACAATGCAGTGCTACTCAGCCTTAAAAAAAACAATCAATCTTACCATTTGCAACAACATAGGTAGACCTTAAGGGTATTATGCTAAATGAAAAAAGTCAGAAAAAGACAAAACACTGTACACTTTCACTCAAATGTACAATCAACAAAACAAACCAAACAAATGAACAAAATATTTTAAAAACTCAAAGATATAAAAAATAGATTGGTGGTTGCCAGAGTGGATGAGGGTCTCGGAGTGGATGCAATTCATGGGGTCGCAAAGAGTCGGACACGACTGAGCGACTGAACTGGCACATTATAATCAGATTCAGTTCAGTTCAGTCCAGTCATTCAGTCGTGTCCAACTCTTTGCCACCCCATGGACTGCAGCACTCCAGGCCTCCCTGTCCATCACCAACTCCCGGAGTTTACCCATGCTCACGTCCATTGAGTCGGTGATGCCATCCAACCATTTCATTCTCTGTCATCCCCTTCTCCTCTCACCCTCAATCTTTCCCAGAATCAGGGTCTTTTCAAATGAGTTAGCTCTTCACATCAGGTGGCCAAAGTATTAGAGTTTCAGCTTCAACATCAGTCCGTCCAATGGACATTCAGGACTGACTACCTTTAGGGAGGATTGGTTGGATCTCCTTGGAGTCCAAGGGACTCTCAAGAGTCTTCTCCAATGCCACATTTCAAAAGCATCAATTCTTTAGTACTCAGCTTTCTTGATAGTCCAACTCTCACATCCATACATGACTACTGGAAAGACAATAGCCTTGACTAGATGGACCTTTGTTGGCAAAGTAATGTCTCTTTTTAATATGCTGTCTAGGTTGGTCATAACTTTTCTTTCAAGGAGTAAATGCCTTTTTATTTCATGGAGTCACAATCGTGCAGTCACTATCTGCAGTGATTTTGGAGCCCCCAAAAATAAAATCTGCTACTGTGTCCAGTGTTTCTCCATCTATTTGCCATGAAGTGATAGGACTTCCTGGCAAATAGGACTGGATCAATGCAAAGAAATAGAGGAAAACAACAGAATGGGAAAGACTAGAGATCTCTTCAAGAAAATTAGAGATACCAAGGGAACATTTCATGCAAAGATGGGCTCAATAAAGGACAGAAATGGTCTGGACCTAACAGAAGCAGAAGATATTAAGAAGAGGTGGCAAGAATACACAGAAGAACTGTACAAAAAAGATCTTCATGACCCGGATAATCACGATGGTGTGATCACTCACCTAGCGCCAGACATCCTGGAATGTGAAGTCAAGTGGGCCTTAGAAAGCATCACTATGAACAAAGCTAGCAGAGGTGTTGGAATTCCAGTTGAGCTGTTTCAAATCCTGAAAGATGATGCTGTGAAAGTGCCGCACTCAATATGCCAGCAAGTTTGGAAAACTCAGCAGTGGCCACAGGACTGGAAAAGGTCCGTTTTCATTCCAATCCCAAAGAAAGGCAATGCCAAGGAATGCTCAAACTACTGCACAATTACACTCATCTCACATGCTAGTAAAGTAATGCTCAAAATTCTCCAAGCCAGGCTTCAGCAATACGTGAATGGTGAACTCCCTGATGTTCAAGCTGGTTTTAGAAAAGGCAGAGGAACCAAAGATCAAATTGCCAACATCTGCTGGATCATCGAAAAAGCAAGAGAGTTCCAGAAAAACATCTATTTCTGCTTTATTGACAATGCCAAAGCCTTTGACTGTGTGGATCACAAGAAACTGTGGAAAATTCTGAAAGAGATGTGAATGCCAGACCACCTAACCTGCCTCTTGAGAAATCTGTATGCAGGTCAGGAAGCAACAGTCAGAAATGGACATGGAACAACAGACTGGTTTCAAATAGGAAAAGGAGTACATCAAGGCTGCACATTGTCACTCTGCTATTTAACTTCTATGCCGAGTACATCATGAGAAACGCTGGGCTGGAAGAAACACAAGCTGGAATCAAGATTGCCGGGAGAAATAACAATAACCTCAGAGATGCAGATGACACCACCCTTATGGCAGAAAGTGAAGAGGAACTAAAAAGCCTCTTGATGAAAGTGAAAGAGGAGCGTGAAAAAGTTGGCTTAAAGCTCAACATTCAGAAAACGAAGATCATGGCATCCAGTCCCATCACTTCATGGGAAATAGATGGGGAAACAGTGGAAACAGTGTCAGACTTTTGGGGGGTGCTCCAAAATCACTGCAGATGGTGACTGCAGCCATGAAATTAAAAGACGCTTACTCCTTGGAAGAAAAGTTATGACCAACCTAGATAGTTTATTGAAAAGCAGAGACATTACTTTGCTGACTAAGGTCCATCTAGTCAAGGCTATGGTTTTTCCTGTGGTCATGTATGGGTTTGAGAGTTGGACTGTGAAGAAGGCTGAGCGCCGAATAATTGATGCTTTTGAACTATGGTGTTGGAGAAGACTCTTGAGAGTCCCTTGGACTGCAAGGAGATCTAACCAGTCCATTCTGAAGGAGACCAACCCTGGGATTTCTTTGGAAGAAATGATGCTAAAGCTGAAACTCCAGTACTTTGGCCACCTCATGCGAAGAGTTGACTCATTGGAAAAGACTCTGATGCTGGGAGGGATTGGGGGCAGGAGGAGAAGGGGAAGACAGAGGATGAGATGGCTGGATGGCATCACAGACTCGATGGATGTGAGTCTGAGTGAACTCCAGGAGATGGTGATGGACAAGGAGGCTGCGATTCATGGGGTCGCAAAGAGTTGGACACGACTGAGCGGCTGAACTGAACTGATAGGACTGGTTGCCATGATCTTTGTTTTCTGAATGTTGAGCTTTAAACCAACTTTTTCACTCTCCTCTTTCACTTTCACTGAGAGGCTCTTTAGTTCTTTACTTTCTGCCATAAGGGTGGTGTCATCTGCATATCTGAGGTTATTGACATTTCTCCCTTTTGATTCCAACTTGTGCTCTCTCCAGCCCAGCGTTTCTCATGAAGTTTCTCATCAGATTGGGATTCCCAAAACCTGTTCCATGTTCTTCCAGATGTGATTCCTTTTGATATGGCAAATGGCCTCTTTTTCTAATCCATACAAACAAAGCCAGAGGCAATGGGTTTCTTTGGTAAGATAATTGTACACTTAACCAACTTAGCTCAGAATTACATCAAGATCTCCTTTGTCATAAGTCAATCTGTAGATACCATGATATTCTCATGATCCGATCACATATACAAGTCCACTACAATAATAACATTCTACAGAACTTGAGAGTGCTGGGTAACACCTTCCTTAGATGCCTTGGTAAAACCAGTGAGGGCTAGATGGTAGCAAATCATGTGATCTGATAATTCAGTAACATCTCTGGGAATCCAGGAGTTTGGAGCATGTTGGGAGACTTTCCAAAATTGAAATAGAAATCACTACATCTTGAGCACTGACCAAGGAGATAAAGAAAACACTTGTCTTCATCGGATTTTGGAGGCCAAAAGTACCAAATTTTGATGTGCAGCTTTGGCCCTTTGCCAGGTGATCTTAAAGGCTGTCAGCTTGAGCAAGGCCCAAAATAAGAGAAAGCAATCTGTGTGGTCCAATCTATAATGAAAGTAGCTCAGCCATTTGATTCACCATAAACTACAGTATCACTTGAAGAGCTATGGGCAGACAGGATGCTCTATGTATACTGCGCTAACCCCTAGTAGAAAAATCACAGATCTCAAATTTCTAAAGCAGAGGTCAGCAAACTACAGCCTGCAGGCCAAATTCACCTTGCCGCTTGCTTTTGTAAATAAAGTTTTATGGGAACACAGCCACATTCATTCACTGACGTACTATACATGACTGCTTTTTGTGCTACAGCAGAAGTTGACAGACCACATGGCCCACAAAATCTAGAATATTTACAATTTGTCTCTTTACAAAAAAAACTTTGCCAATCCCTTTTTAGGAGCAAAGCTATGCCCTTTTTATCCCACAAATGTTTTTCTCTTGAAAAAAAACTCTTGGCTTACCAGTGGCTCCTGGATACTGAATTTTGATCTTTGGATACTGGATGACTATGCAATTATACTTCCCATAATGAAACTGACTTATAGGACCCACCCAGTCATAACAAGAATACCTAACACAATTCCATCATTAAACATAAATGGGACCTATTCCAAGGAGATCCTAAAGGCACAAATAAGTTTCATAAGCAAGTAGCTTATACTCTCTGGGAGTCTGTGTCTACTGTACTGCCACCCTACCTCAAACCATGCCCTTGTATTCACTTGGATCAGTATGCTAAGAGAAAATCATTTGAGTGTGGTTTGGTGGTTTTTCTACCAGGAGACTACTGTAGCATTAAGCCCTATTTAGAATGTCTCTAAAGGATAGTAAAGAAGGAATAGCCTTAAAATGAACATAATTTCAAGTGCTACGTATCCATTTTGCCAGAGGGAGAATGTGCCTCTGGTTAGAATCTGCCTCATTTCATGGGCAGTGGCTAATCATTGTCAAATGATTCAGTTCAGTTCTGTCACTCAGTCGTGTCCTACTCTTTGTGACCCCATGAATTGCAGCATGCCAGGCCTCCCTGTCCACCACCAACTCCCGGAGTTCACTCAAACTCATGTCCATGAAGTCGGTGATTCCATCTAGCCATCCTATCCTCTGTTGTCCCCTTCTCCTCCTGCCCCCAACCCCTCCCAGCATCAGAGTCTTTTCCAATGAGTCAACTCTTCGCATGAGGTGGCCAAAGTACTGGAGTTTCAGCTTTAGCATCAGTCCTTCCAATGAACACCCAGGACTGATTTCCTTTAGAATGGACTGGTTGGATCTCCTTGCAGTCAAAGGGATTCTCAAGAGACTTCTCCAACACCACAATTCAAAAGCATCAATTCTTCGGCGCTCAGCTTTCTTCACAGTCCAACTCTCACATCCATACATGACCACTGGAATGACTAGAGACTTGAAATTAATAATATTGGAAGACTGATGAAAAGGAAGATTGAAGAATAAATACATGGGTGAATCTTTGGAACCAGTCCAAGTCCTGAGATATTTTTTATACAATACAAATATTCACTAAAAAACTCTCACTACAAAGGAAGTTATTAATAATCACATGAAAAGGATAATCTGTCAACCATCCTCCTTAGCTATTCCAGCTCATTTTCTGATGAGATTATGAGTAAACTAACCACTGTGGAAGTTTTGGAAGCTTTCTGGAGGCTCCTAAGAGAGAATTTATTCCTTGTCTTTTCTAGCTTCTAGAGGCTGACTATACTCCTTGCATCTCATGGTTCCACATCACTGATCCTTGCTTCTGGCCTTATATCTCTGGTTCTGATGACTCTTCTGTGTCTATTTTATACGGACTCTTGTGTTTACATTAGGCATACCTCATAATCCTTTATGCCATGTAAATTAATATATTTATAGCTTTCAGGGATTAAGATATGGACATCTTTGGGAAAGGAGGATATTATTTAGCCTACTGCAATAAACAATTTTAAACATGGGTCACATGAAGAATATATAAGGAACATATACAAATAAATAAGCTAGATTCTAAGGTTATATTATCAATTATTTCCAAATTAATTCACAAGTATTTGAAAACTTATGAAGTCTCAAAATACAAAATATATCCAAACCTCATTAAAGTCATTAAGAAATGGCAATTTGGGAATAAAAAGTAAGTAAAAATTATGAACAGCAATTCAGAGTAAAAGAATCACAAATACTTGCAAAGCAGAAAGAGAGACACAGATGCAGAGAACAAAAGTATGGCTAGCAGGAAGGAAAAGGTGTGGATGAATAGGGAAACTGAGATTGACATATATACCCTACTGCTACTAAGTTGCTTCAGTCATGACCAACACTTTGTGACCCCATGGACTGTAGCCCACCAGGCTCCTCTGCCCATGGGGTTCTCCAGGCAAGAATACTGGAGTGGGTTGGCCTTTCCTTCCCCAGTAGATACATTACCTTGCTATACAGTAGGTTCTCATGAGTCATCTATTTTATACATATATACACACAACTATGGCAATGCCAAAGAGTGCTCACACTACCACACAACTGCACTCATCTCACATGCTAGTAAAGTAATGCTCAAAATCCTCCAAGCCAGGCTTCAGCAATACACGAACCGTGAAATTCCAGATGTTCAAGCTGGTTTTAGAAAAGTCAGAGGAACCAGAGATCAAATTGCCAACATCTGCTGGATCATGGAAAAAGCAAGAGAGTTCCAGAAAAACATCTATTTCTACTTTATTGACTATGCCAAAGCCATTGACTGTGTGAATCACAAGAAACTATAGAAAATTCTTCAAGAGATGGGAATACCAGACCACTTGACCTGCCTCTTGAGAAACCTATATGCAGGTCAAGAAGCAAGTTAGAACTGGACATGGAACAACAGACTGGTTCCAAATAGGAAAAGGAGTACATCAAGGCTGTATATTGTCACCCTGCTTATTTAACTTCTATGCAGAGTACATCATGAGAAACGCTGGGCTGGAAGAAGCACAAGCTGGAATCAAGATGCCGGGAGAAATA
>SJYQ01001578.1:32151-43184 GCA_006410935.1 Redunca redunca | reverse complement strand
CTATGGTTTTCCAGTAGTCACGTATGGATGTAAGAGTTGGACTGTGAAGAAAGCTGAGTGCCGAAGAATTGATGCTTTTGAATTGTGGTGTTGAAGAAGACTCCTGAGAGTTCCTTGGACTGCAAGGAGATACAACCAGTCCATTCTAAAGGAGATCAGGCCTGGGTGTTCTTTGGAAGGAATGATACTAAAGCTGAAACTCCAGTACTTTGCCCACCTCATGTGAAGAGTTGACTCATTGGAAAAGACTCTGATGCTGGGAGGGATTGGGGGCAGGAGGAGAAGGGGACGACAGAGGATGAGATGGCTGGATGGCATCACTGACTCGATGGACATGAGTCTGAGTGAACTCCTGGAGTTGATGATGGACAGGGAGGCCTGGTGTGCTGTGATTCATGGGGTCGCAAAGTGTCCGACACGACTGAACTGAACTGAACTGAGCTGAACTGATGGATAAAATAGATGACTAATGAGAACGTACTATGTAGTACAGAAAACTCTACTCAGTGCTCTGTGGTGAACTAAAAGGAAGGAAATCCAAAAAAAGGGGGGTATATTTATACATACACCTGATTCACTTTGCTGTACAGTAGAAAATAATACAACATTGTAAAGCAACTGTACTCCAATAAGAATTAATTTTAAAAAAGAATAAAAATACTACATATGAAAGTATATTAAACCTCACTGGCATAACATCAGATCATCAAGGAAATACAAATTAAAACATTGGTTTTATTTTTATCCACATTGGATTGGAAAAAGTTGGCAAACGGTGATATCCAGTGTTATGGAGGGTATGGATAAACACACAAACTTCAGATGGGAGTGTAACTTGGAGCTGACTTTTGAGTGTAATTTGAAAGTATCTCTTAAATATGTATATAAAGAGTATCCATACATATACTCTTTAAGAATTCTATTTCTAGTTGTCCATTTTATAGAAATACTACTGAATTCACCTTGATGATGTTCACTGCAATGCTATAGATATAAAGAACTTATCAGAAAGAAATAATCAAGTGACTATGAAACATCAGTACTATGGAATCCTCTGCAAAAGTTAAAAGTGAGATAATCTATAGATAATGACCTAGAAATATCTTTAAGATATTGTTAAGTTAAAAAGGAAGGTGCAGAATAATAAATGCCCTACAGCAGTCTCCGTCTGGCAGAAAAACCATCAAACCAGCTCAAATGACTTTTAAATAAATGATTATTAAAATATGTATATAAACACTTTTCAGTGGAAGACTGAGAAATGGGCACCTTTGGCCTGCTCACTCTTTGTTGAGCTCCGAGGGGACAGCTAATTGAGAATGATTTCTTTATTTGCTATAGTCCTATGGTAATTGTGACGGAGAAGGCAATGGCACCCCACTCCAGTACTCATGCCTGGAAAATCCCATGGACAGAAGAGCCTGGTGGGCTGTAGTCGCTAAGAGTCAGACACAACCGAGCGACTTCTCTTTCACTTTTCACTTTCATGCATTGGAGAAGGAAATGGCAACCCACTCCAGTGTTCTTGCCTGGAGAATCCCAGGGATAGGGGAGCCTGATGGGCTGCTGTCTATGGGGTTGCACAGAGTCGGACACAACTGAAGCGACTCAGCAGCAGCAGCAGCATGGTACTTGTGAATGCAAGTCCTCTTAAATATCAGAGCCAGTGACCTGTGGACCTATCCCCGAGGCAGTAACCACTAAAGCTGGGGCACAGGCATATATACAAGCCCCTATCAAGGAGATACTGATGATTGGGAGTGGCTTAAAGGGAAAAGGAAGAGGAGGTGTCTGCTACCTTCCTCAGCCTTTAGGGAGGATGGCAGTCAGCCACTAGATGTATGTTAATTTAGAAACTTAACCCTCAAGCAGAAGCTTTTAATGTGTGCAAATATACTACTTTCAAGAAGAGCCTGAGAGGTGGGCATTTTTTGCCTGTTCCTTCTACACTCAATCTTGGTGTGATAACCATGGTGAATCTTCTAAAGCCCATTGAGTTGTTTCTTTGCCATATGAACATAGCCTTGTTGTCTTTCAAAAGTGTTTGCAGGGCCCGCCCCTCAGGTGTGAGTCTTAGAAGTGGAGCACTAGATGTGGGGCCCAAACTTTTTACTTATCAGGGCAAAGCTTGAAGTCAAGAGTTACCTCCTAATCATGAGGAGGAGGCTCATGGTTATGGAGAGAGTATACTGAGATACACTCCTACCTCTCCCACCCCTTCTGACCTGGGTATTTTCTTATTTAACAGTTATGTAGCAGTCACTCAGCTAGTTTCTGGACTTCTTTCAAAGAGAATTTCCCTGGCTGTCTGCTAGATTCCAGCTAATGTGAATAACAGGCCTAGGCTCTCTGAATATGGAGATTACTCCATATACACCAAGCAATTTTCAATTTAAAATTACAAGGTGTGACCAGACAATGTCACTTGGGGCCCATGTAATTCTTTTTTAAGCTCTCCTCATGGATTTAAAATAAGAACATGATATGTTTGGGAGATATTTATTTATTTATTTATTTTAATTCTGCTTTCCCAATAGGGATACATTGACTTTGGCTTTCTCTTGCCCCTTCAGTCAAGATTGGTCTCAGGGAAGTACCCTCTCTCCTCTGGAAAAGAACTATGTATATATATTTTTAAGATTTATTTATTTTGGCTGAGGCGGGTCTTCGTTGCTACACGCAGGCTTTCTCTAGCTGCAGTGAGTGAGGGCTACTCTCTAGTTGCGGCGTATGGGCTTTTCACTGCAGTGGCTTCTCTTGTTTCGAGGCACGGGTTCTAGAGTCAGGCTCAGTAGTTGTGGCACATGGCCTTAGCTGCTCTGTGGCATTTGGGATCTTCCTGGACCAGGGATCGAACTGGTGTCCTTTGCGTTACAAGGTGTATTCTTAAGCAGTGGATCACCAGAAAAGTCCAAAGAACGCAACTAACAGTTGCGTTCAATCTTAGTCATTAACATGTCATTCAATCCAGGTAATGCTGATTCAGTCAGAATTGATAATGAGCACTAGGATGATTGCTGGATTAAAGAAATCCAAAAATCACCCGGAAAATGGAGCAATGAAAGAAAATCCTTGTATAAATGCCCCTTTAAATCTCTGCTGTTGACTGTATTAGGAGGAGAGGAAAGGGATGAACTCTCCAGTGCATAATTACATTTTTAGACAATAAGAGGTTTTCCTGACATTAGTTCCATATGTTAAAGATAGCATCTTCTTTTTTCCCCATATGACCAGAAATCAACAGTTACACAGGCATTGGAATTTATATCTGTTGCTAGAAACTATCTTTTCATGGCCATTTTTTTAACACAGAAATAAAAATTGAAGCTTTCACAGTGTTAATCAAAGAAAGGGACCCAGAGCCCACTGTCTCCATTGTTTTTGCTATATGCAGAAATTCACTTTGTCCATAAAACAATGCTTAAATTTTCTGGTGCTAGAATGCATATTTTCACAATATTAATGTTCTCACTAAAACTGAAAGTGGTCATCAGTTTGTGTGTGTGTGTGTGTGTGTGTGTGTGTGTGTGTGTACGGGCCTGTACGCTCAGTTGTGTCCAGCTCTTTTGATCCCATGGACTGTAGTCTGAGGGGTACTGAGGAACCCCTCAGTACATGGAATTTTCCAGGCAAGAATACAGGAGTGGATTGCCATTTCCTCCTCTGGGGGATCTTCCTGACTCGGGGATCAAACCCACATCTCTAGTGTTTCCTGCACTGGCAGGCAGATTGTTTACCAACTGCACCATCTGGGAAGGCCAGTCATCAGTTAGATCCATTAAAGCGTAACTTGCTCAAACTGTAACCTGCCTTCACTGATCAAGGCTCAGATAATAAAAACTCCACCTGAAATGCAGGAGACCTGGGTTCAATCCCTGAGTTGGGAAGATCCCCTGGATGAGAGCATGGCAAACCACTCTAGTATTCTTGCCTGGAAAATCCCATGGAAAGAGGAGTCTGGCAGGCTACAGTCCATATGGTCACAAAGAGTCAGATACAACTGAGTGACTAGGCATGCACAGCCTGTTTTCCAAGTGTCACATAACCTAAAAACTGAAATGTTTGCCCAGATTGTTTATCAGGAACTTGGAGTCAGCTATTATCTAGCTCAAGCTGGTTAAGACTGGTTGAGATCACAGACCAACTGGACATGTGCAAGTGTCTGATCTGACCTTTTGATATCAGAAGAGCAAAAACTCTACCCTTAGAATATGCTAATGGCATTGTTTTCTGAATACATGTCCCATGCAAAAGCCTGTAGTTTAGTTGATGATGACAGAATGACATCCGCAGAATGATAATTACCTCACTTTTTTCTTATCTCCAATTACCTCCCCCTATTTTCTCCACACCCAGACCACCTTCCTTCTTTATCCCATAGATATTCTGAGCTCTCTGAGTTCAAGGAGTGGATTTGAGATTTGTTTTCCCATCTTCTCACTTCATTTATAAACCGTTTCTCTGCTGCAAACTTTGGTGTTTCGACTTTTGGCTTGCTTCGTGTGGGGCAAACAAATCTGGTTCAGTAGCATCATCATCTCTCCAGGTTAAAAGTAGCTCTTCTACTACAGATAAACCACACGAATAAATACACTGATAACTCAGAATGTTCAGTAACTCAGACAATTTATACACTCCTCTGTTAGAGATAAATTAAATTCAAATAGATAAAGAGCCAATGAGAATAGGTAAAGAACAGTAGCTGAATTGTAGGTCTTAGAATTTTAAAATTCTTTTTACCATTGGCCAAAACCTATCTCCTTGACTTTAAAGAGAAATATAAGGCTTCCATATCAACAATCATAATGTTAAATAGATACAACTCATATTTTCTATAATACAGCAGCAAGGAAAGGGAAGTAGAGGAATGAGAGCAGGATAGAGAGTCCATAGAATCAAGGAATATAATTATCTTTTCTCTGAGCCTGTAAACAAAATTTCTGTAACCCACCAGCCCCCAAATTCCTCTTTTTTTATCTAAAGAATTTCAAAGGCAGTTAAGAACAGAGCCTGGAAAAGGATACAGTATTAGAGCATTCAAGTCTCACTTCTTCACCTGGGAAATTACACAGCCTTCCTACGACCTACGTACCTTGTTATTGTTGTTGTTCAGTCACTCAGTTATGTCCAGCTCTTTGTGATCCCCAGAAACTGCAGTATGCCAGTCTTCCCTGTCCTTCACCATCTCCTGGAAATTTCTCAAACTCATGTCCATTGAGTCAGTGATGCCGTCCAACCATCTTGTCCTCTGTCATCCCCTTTTCTCCTGCTTTCAATCTTTCCCAGCATCAGGGTCTTTTTTAATGGGTCAGGTCTTCACATTCGGTGGCCAAAGTATTGGCTTCAAAGTATTCAGCTTGTATGCGAGACAACAAAAGAGACTCAGATCTATAGAGTGAACTGTTGGACTTTGGGGGAGGGAGGGAGGGAAAGGGTGGGATGAGATGGGAGAATGGCATTGAAACATGTATACTATCATGTAAGAAACGAATCGCCAGTCAATGTATGATGCAGGATGCAGGATACTTGGGACTGGTGCAAGGAGAGGACCCAGAGGGATGGTACGGGGTGGGAGATGGGAGGGGATTCGTGTTTGGGAACGCATGTACACTCGTGGTGAATTGATGTCAATGTTTGGCAAAACCAATACAGTAATGTAAAGTAAACTAAAGTAAAAATAAAAATTATTAAAAAAACAAAAAACAAAGTATTCAGCTTCAACATCAGTCCTTCCAATGATGTACCTTATCTGCCAAATAATAATTGCTTTGAGGATTAAAAGGAATAATGTACCTGTGGCCTAGACACAGCACCTGGTATAGAAATTCCCCACTCTTTTCTCCCTTCCCTCACTCTAGTTCTCCTTTCTCTGTGTTCCTATCAGTTGATATATCACTATCACTCTTCCTAGTTGCAGCTGCAGTACCAAGGGCTTCATGGGGATCCACATGCTGTAAAATGGTGGCAACAGGGTCCTAGCTGCTGCTACTACTTCACTTCCCAAGTGGATCCTGAATATAAAGGCAACCAGGAGGATTTAGGCTTAGGAGGAAAGTCTGAATGTTCTGGCGGGTCTCAGAAAATCTTCTTGCATCCCTTTGGTGCCAGTTTGGGTCAGTGCCTATGTTTCTAATCAGTTGTGGTCAGGGGACAGAAATTACTAATTGGTTCAGTTCTATAAATAAATGGTAATTCTCTATCATATAGACCAAGTAGTGAAGGAGTACATAGATCCCCATATGACTGTTGTCAGAAGTAGGGTGAATGGATGCAGACAAGATACCTCCTCATATCTCACATCTCTCCATATTCACTTTTCTTTAGTGGCTATGTAATGCTTTTGCTCAAAGTCTTCTAAAAATTCCATAATACAAGTATTCACATATATAATCCAAAGTGTTGGCTGCCTGGTTACTCCCAAGATTTTTAGCTTTGCAGTAACTCATTTCTTTCATAATTAAATAAAACGGATTAAGTCACCATCATCCCTTGTCCTGGAGGCAGTCCAGAGCTCTCTCAAAATATTTCATGGGTAGATGGTATAGATGGACTCGCCTCATCATCTCTGACTTGAGCAATACTCATTTCTTACTTTCTCACTTTGTATAAAATGCAAAACTAAGAAGTCAAGAAATACCTGGAGTAACAGGCAAATTTGGCCTTGGGGTACAGAATAAAGCAAGGCAAAGGCTGATAGAGATTTGCCAAGAGAACGCACTGATCATAATAAACACCCTCTTCCAACAACTCAAGAGAAGACTCTACACATGGGCATCACCAGATGGCCAACACCAAAATCAGATTGATCCTATTCTTTGCATCCAAAGATGGAGAAGCTTATACAGTCACAAAAACAAGACTGGGAGCTGACTGTGGCTCAGATCATGAACTCCTAATGGCCAAATTCAGACTTAAATTGAAGAAAGTGGGGAAAACCACTAGACCATTCAGGTATGACCTAAATCAAATACTTTATGATTATACAGTGGAAGTGAAAAATAGATTTAAGGGGCTAGATCTGAGAGACAGAGTGCCTGATGAACTATGGAAGGAGGTTCATGACATTGTACAGGAGACAGAGATCAAGACTATCCCCAAGAGAAAGAAATGCAAAAAAGCAAAACCAATACAATATTGTAAAGTAATTAGCCTCCAACTAAAATAAATAAATTTAAATTTTATAAAAAGGAATTTACAAAACAAAATGACTGTCTGAGGAAGCCTTAGAAATAGCTGTGAAAAGAAGAGAAAGTGAAGTCATTCAGTCGTGTCCCACTCTTTGGAACCCCATAGACCGTAGCCTACCAGACTCCTCTGTCCATGGGATTTTCCAGGCAATAGTACTGGAGTGGATTGCCATTTCCTTCTCCAGGGGATCTTCCCAACCCAGGGCTCGAACCCAGGTCTCCCACATTGTAGACAGACGCTTTACCATCTGAGCCACCAGGGAAATCCAAAAAGAAGAGAAGCCAAAAGCAAAGGAGAGAAGGAAAGATATAAGCATCTGAATGCAGAGTTCCAAAGAATAGCAAGGAGAGATAAGAAAGCCTTCCTCAGTGATCAGTGCAAAGAAATAGAGGAAAATAATAGAATGGGAAAGGCTAGAGATCACTTCAAGAAAATTAGAGATACCAAGGGAACATTTCATGCAAAGATGGGCACAATAAAGGACAGAAATGGTATGGACCTAAAGAAGCAGAAGATATTAAGAAGAAGTGGCAAGAATACACAGAAGAACCGTACAAAAAAGATCTTTATGACCCAGATAATCATGATGGTGTGATCACTCACCTAGAGCCAGACATCCTGGAATGTGAAGTCAAGTGGGCCTTAGGAAGCATCACTTCGAACAAAGCTAGTGGAGGTGATGGAATTCCAGTTGAGCTATTTCAAATCCTGAAAGATGATGCTGTGAAAGTGCTGCCTCAATATGCCAGCAAATTTGGAAAACTCAGCAGTGGCCACAGGACTGGAAAAGGTCAGTTTTCATTCCAATCCCAAAGAAAGGCAATGCCAAAAACTGCTCAAACTACCACACAGTTGCACTCATCTCACATGCTAGTAAAATAATGCTCAAAATTCTCCAAGCCAGGCTTCAGCAATACATGAACTGTGAACTTCTAGATGTTCAAGCTGGTTTTAGAAAAGGCAGAGGAACCAGAGATCAAATTGCCAACATCCACTGGATCATCGAAAAAGCAAGAGAGTTCCAGGAAAAACATCTACTTCTGTTTTATTGATTATGCCAAAGTCTTTGACTGTGTGGATCACAATAAACTGTGGAAAATTCTGAAAGAGATGGGAATACCAGAGCACCTGACCTGCCTCTTGAGAAATTTACATGCAGGTCAGGAAGCAACAGTTAGAACTGGACATGGAACAACAAACTGGTTCCAAAACAGGAAAGGAGTATGACAAGGCTGTATATTGTCACCCTGCTTATTTAACTTATATGCAGAGTACATCATGAAAAATGCTGGGCTGGAGAAAGCACAAGCTGGAATCAAGATTGCTGAGAGAAATATCAATAACCTCAGATATGCAGATGACACCACCCTTATGGCAGAAAGTGAAGAAGAACTAAAGAGCCTCTTGATGAAAGTGAAAGAGGAATGTGAAAAAGTTGGCTTAAAGTTCTACATTCAGAAAACTAAGATCATGGCATCCAGTCCCATCACTTCATGGCAAATAAATGGGGAAACAGTGTCAGACTTTAATTTTGGGGGCTCCAATATCACTGCAGATGGTGATTGCAGCCATGAAATTAAAAGACCCTTACTCCTTGGAAGGAAAGTTATGACCAACCTAGATAGCATATTGAAAAGCAGAGACATTACTCTGCCAATAAAGGTCCATCTATTTAGTCAAGGCTATGGTCTTTCCAGTAGTCATGTATGGATGTGAGAGTTGGACTCTAAAGAAAGCTGAAAATGAATGGATAAGAAAGCTGTGGTACATGTACACAACGAAGTATTACTCAGCCATCAAAAAGAATACATTTGAATCAGTTCTAATGAGGTGGATGAAACTGGAGCCAATTATACAGAGTGAAGTAAGCCAGAAAGAAAAACACCAATACAGTATACTAACACATATATATGGAATTTATAAAGATGGTAACAATAACCCTGTATCCGAGACAGCAAAAGAGACGCAGATGTACAGAACAAACTTTTTGACTCTGTGGGAGAGGGAAAGGGTGGGATGATTTGGGAGAATGGCATTGAAACATGTATAATATCATATAAGAAATGAATCTCCAGTCTAGGTTTGATGCAGGATACAGGATGCTTGGGGTTGGTTCACTGGGATAACCCAGAGGGATGGTATGAGGAGGGCGGTGGGAGGGGGGTTCAGGAGTGGGAACTTATGTACACCCATGGTGGGTTAATGTTGATGTATGGCAAAACCAATACAGTATTGTAAAGTAAAAAAATAAAATAAAATAATAAAAATAAATAAAACAAAAATAAAGAAAGCTGAGCGCTGAAGAATTGATGCTTTTGGACTGTGGTTGTTGGAGAAGACTCTTGAGAGTCCCTTGGACTGCAAGGAGATCCAACCAGTGCATCCTAAAGGAGATCAGTCCTGGGTGTTCATTGGAAGGACTGATGTTGAAGCTGAAACTCCAATACTTTGGCCAACTGATGGAAAGAGCTGACTCATTTGAAAAGACCCTGATCCTGGGAAAGATTGAGGGCAGGATAAGAAGGGGATGACAGAGGATGACATGGTTGGATGGCATTACCGACCACATGGACATAGTTTAAGTAAACGCCGGGAGTTGATGATGGACAGGGAAACCTGGTGTGCTGTGGTCCATGGCGTTGCAAAGAGTTGGACATGACTGAGCGACTGAACTGACCTGAACTGAATGCTTTCTATAGCTGCTATCTTCTTTCCATACTACTTGAGTTCTTATCTTTTACTCCTCAAAACAGAATGTGGTTTGTAAATGTTATTAAAATTTTAGGTAAAATAGGAAAAGATCATAGAAAAGTGTAGATCGGGGAATAATTAAAAAATGAATTCATGAATTACTTTTTTTAGAAGCTTCTTGGCCATATGCCAAAGTTGGATATTTCCCTCTATTCCACATTTTAAACTCTCAAAGTGCCATCTCCTCAACATACCAGGAAAATTTTTAAGTATTCCCTTCCATTATATGCAGAGATGTTTAGCTCCACATTTCCATTCAGTGGGGATAATAATTCATTTGCTAATATGTAACCAGTGTAGAATAATGTCAAATTCTTCAGTATTTATTTTCTTATGATGAATTTAATTCCTTAGGTCTAAAACTTTAGTAAAGCAGGAAATGAAGATATATTAAAACACATTTTATTGTCTCTTTGCAATCTCAAATTTTGAAATTAAAAGAACAAGACAAAACACCTGGTACACAGTTTTATAATTCTACAGCCCCAGAAGTTGTTAGTGGGTTTCTCCCATTGCTTTTATACATAAATTTTGCCTGCCAATAAAGATTAATTCTCCATCTCAAGGCTTCACCCACTTGAAGAGTTAGTGTATATCCTTTGCCAATTCTGTTCACATTAATCTCATAGCTGTTTTTCCATTCCTTTGCTTCTGAGCCACAAAATATTATCATCATGTCCATGAAAGTTAGAATACTCTCTAAGAGAATACCTACTCCAGTGTCCTATTCCACACAGGAAGCTGTTAAATATAATACAATATTACTGTTACATATTTCATAACTGAGATTCAGACATACAGTTGGCTTATTGTAAGCTGAAGGAGAAAGACAAGAATTTTATCCTCTGATTCCTTGCACTGTGCTTTGACTCAGTAGACTCAGTAGATTCTAGTTCCTTCCCAGGTTTTGGCATTCCTTTGTTAATCAGAGATGTGTTTCTATCCAATACTTCCCTTCTACTGTACAGTGGTTTTGCTTGCTTGTTTCTGCACCGTTAGCCTCTAGTAAGGTTGGCATCATGAGTCCTAAAACAAATTTCAAGCCACTTTCCAGATGTCTTTCCTAATAACTATGTCAGATTTTTTAAAAAAAA
>SJYQ01001578.1:0-32089 GCA_006410935.1 Redunca redunca | reverse complement strand
GTTCAGTTCAGTTCAGTTCAGTCGCTCAGTCGTGTCCAACTCTTTGCCACCCCATGAATTGCAGCACGCCAGGCCTCCTTGTTCATCACCATCTCCCGGAGTTCACTCAGGCTCATGTCCATCGAGTCCGTGATGCCATCCAGCCATCTCATCCTCTGTCATCCCCTTCTCCTCCTGCCCCCAATCCCTCCCAGCATCAGAGTCTTTTCCAATGAGTCAACTCTTCGCATGAGGTGGCAAAGTACTAGAGTTTCAGCTTTAGCATCATTCCTTCCAAAGAAATCCCAGGGCTGATCTCCTTCAGAATGGACTGGTTAGATCTCCTTGCAGTCCAAGGGACTCTCAAGAGTCTTCTCCAACACCACAGTTCAAAAGCATCAATTTTTCAGCACTCAGCCTTCTTCACAGTCCAACTCTCACATCCATACATCACCACAGGAAAAACTATAGCCTTGACTAGACGGACCTTAGTCGGCAAAGTAATGTCTCTGCTTTTGAATATACTATCTAGGTTGGTCATAACTTTTCTTCCAAGGAGCAAGCATCTTTTAATTTCATGGCTGCAGTCACCATCTGCTGTGACTTTGGAGCCCAAAAAAACAAAGTCTGATGCTGTTTCCACTGTTTCCCCATCTATTTCCCATGAAGTGCTGGGATTTATGCCATGATCTTCGTTTTCTGAATGTTGAGCTTTAAGCCAAC
Source organism: Redunca redunca (assembly GCA_006410935.1). Taxonomy (NCBI): domain Eukaryota; kingdom Metazoa; phylum Chordata; class Mammalia; order Artiodactyla; family Bovidae; genus Redunca; species Redunca redunca. Next base: position 31,387 of record SJYQ01001578.1, on the reverse strand, counting down.
TTTTTCACTCTCCACTTTCACCTTCATCAAGAGGCTTTTTAGCTCCTCTTCACTTTCTGCCATAAGGGTGGTGTCATCTGCATATGTGAGTCTGCTGGACACATAAGTCATCTTTGAGTGCTTAACCATTACTAATTCTTATTAATTAGGTTGAAGCAACCACATAGGTTCAATACTACTTTTTAAAGTCTGATATCATTTACATTATAAAATATAACTCTGCTTCTTTTTTAGGGAAAAAAATCCCCTTCTATTTTTTCAACCTCAGTTCATTCATTTCACAAGTATATATTAAGTACCCAAGTGTCATGCATTAGAAGATATACCAGGGATATTATACTGACCAAGAAAGCTAACCTCCCATGCAACATTAGTTCTAGAGAAAATACAAACACATATACAAACAAAATGATCAAGAAAATACATAAAGTAGTAGAGGTGTGGAAAATAAAATGGGGTGATTCAATAGGTGGATACAGGGGCAAGGTCATGTTAGGGAAGCTGAGCTCTGAGTAAGAAGGTTGTTCTGAGAAAACTAAGAAAGAAGGCCACACAGTAGGGGGAAGGGGAGGGTGGGATGAACTGGAAGAGTAGCATTAACATATATATACTACAATGTGTTAAATAAGGTAGCTAATGGAATTTTCTTATAACACAAGGGTTTCAGCTACACAGAAGTGTGTGGCAGGAACCAAAAATGGGAAATGATGTCAAAGATACAATAAGAGCCAGATTAAGGCTCTAAAGATTATTTAGAGCCTTGTAGACACTGGGTGAACTTAGACTTTATTATAAATGAAATGAGAAGCCATTGGAAGGTTAGCATGAGGAAGGATATAGTCTAATTTATAATTCTAAATAGTAACCTTAGCATCTGGGCAGATAATGGATTATAGAAGAGAAAAAGGAGGAACACAGAATTGCTGAAAGTCTACTTTAGTCAGGTGAGAGATGATTCTAACAGTGGAAAATGGCCAGATTCTGACTGTATTTTAGAGGTAGAGCTGCCAGGCTTGGGATGGATGTGAAGGTGGAGATGAGAGATAGGTAAAGAATGATTCTGGGTTTTGGCTTTGAAGCTATCTGGGTACCGATTTATTGAATTCAGAACTTAAGTATAAATATGGGGGAGAAATCAAATGTTCTTTTATGGTATTTTATTTTGACCACATGCACTGAATAATGGATAGTTATATTTTTATAACTTGGAAATCCATTTACAATTTCTGTTTTCAGTCACCTAAAATTTTAACATTGATAAAACTAATTCCAACTCCCCAAAGAGACAAATCCACCTTCCCTTTATTATCTAAACTGTGTGTTCCATCTTTACATCTATAACAACTAAAATTTAAAGAATGGCTGCAGTCCATTTTCCCCAATAGATTTCTGCTGAATTTTAGGAAGCATAAACTCCAGAGAACTAAAAACCGTTGCTGCTTAATTCTCATGGTACCAAACCCACAAATGACTTAAAGCAGAATGGAATAAATGAGTTTAATTGTGCCAATGATGATAGCATCCAAAACCTGTATCTACACAGGAGCTAATAAAATCTACAACAGCTTATAAACTATGTTTCATATAAATTCTTTTTTATTATTGGAGTATAACTGTTTTACAATGTTGTGTTAGTTTCTGCTGTACAGCAACATGAATCAGCTATGTCTACACATATACCCCTCCCTCTTGAGCCTCCCTCTCAGCCCACCCCATCTGACACCCCTCTAGGTCATCACAGAGCACCGAGCAGAAATCTTGGGCTATACAGAAGCTTCCCATTAGCTATCTATTTCACACATGGTAGTGTATATATGTTAATGCTACTCTTTCAGTTCGTCCCACCCTCCCTCCTAGTGAGTCCACATGTCCATTTACTTAACTCTGTATGACAGACTCATACCATTCCTTAAACATTAAATAGTTCTCATTTCAAATGAGTCATTTTTCTTCTATTTTAGGTCTTCAAGAAGAATACAGTCAGCTCTGCTATTGTTTGGAAAATGGGAATTTGTTCTGATACATTTGATATAGTAGGGCCAATTTGAAGACAAGGAAAATTTAATGTTTGCTTCTCTACCATTTTGTCCATGAATCACACTGGATGAATGCAGAAAACACACCCAGTTGATCCAAACTACACAGAAATACATAAACACACTCAAACATCTGCCAGCTACCTCAGTTCATCAGCCTGGGTTATGAGCCACACCCATTCACATCTGTTATTAGAACTTGCCATCTGATTTCCGATAATTCTCATTCTACCACTTCACAGTAACTTGCAAGCTACAACCCTTCTGATACCCACAAGAAAACATCAGGTTTTATTTCAAGGTGAAGCATTTATGTGTTTCTTAACCACTTAATATGTATGAAACAGTGCTACCATTTTATCAGATTTCTAATTTTTTGTGTGTCATTGACAAAAGTTTTGAGTATTATACAGCTGATTTCTTCCATAAGCCCTGGAACACACAGAGCAGAATTGGCTATACTGAAATATATATTTGAAATGTAAATTCAGTCTTTCTGGGTTTAGTTTTTAAAACTAAGCAAACATCTAAGATCATCAGGATGATTAGAGAAATCTAATTATAGCTTCCCTGAATCACAGAGTGTGTTTAGTGACAAGACTTACAATGAAAAGCATTTTGTAAGCTTAAGAAACACAGCTTTCTGACTGGATACTATATATCAGGTGTTATTTCATTCACAAAAGTATGTTCATCTCTATTTTATTTGAGTATTTAACTTTTGAATTCTTATCTCTTTTTTCACATTTCATACTTACTCATAAAAGAGAAAAGTAACTATAGAGTACTTTTAATTTTAAAAGAAATAGAGGACTTATGATGTGTGTGCGTGTCTGTGCGCGTGTGTTGGGTATAAAGTTATAAGTGTAACCTAAATCTATCCTCAAAGAAAAGAGTGAATGCTGCCTACTGCTGCTGCTGCTACTGCTAAGTCACTTCAACCGTGTCTGACTCTGTGCGACCCCACAGACGGCAGCCCACCAGGCTCCCCGTCCCTGGGATTCTCCAGGCAAGAACACTGGAGTGGGGTGCCATTTCCTTCTCCAATGCAGGAAAGTGAAAAGTGAAAGTGAAGTTGCTCAGTCATGTCCGACCCTCAGTGCAGACCCTCATGGACTGCAGCCTACCAGGCTCCTCCGTCCATGGGATTTTGCCTAAATGTTGGCTATTAATAGTGAAAAGAACAGAAAAAGGGGAGGAAGGGAAGGGAAGGAAAGAAATTTTATTCTTTCACTCCCCAGGAAGCCAAGAAAACCACTGCTTGAAAAAAAAAATTGAGACTGGAGTCCAAAAGTCTTAGTATTCATTGAAATACTTTGAAGCGCTAATAAGCCAGATGTAAAATTTTGGCCTCTTTTATGAATAAAAGATAAAAGAACAAAATATGAACATCAAGAGTCTTGAAGACTATTTCATTCTGAAACCCTTGAGCTTTAAGCAGGTGTCTCTTCATGCTGTTCGTAACTAGTTTGGTCTGTGGGTGTGTACCAGAGTCCTGTCCACTAGGGGCTAGACTTTCACCAATAAACTGCTTTTAATTATAGCTCTTACATAAGGTCCTATTTAAGCAGCATACAGACAAAAAGGTTTTTTTTTTTTTTTGTTAGTCCTAAGATGTGTTTCTCCTCTGAGGTAATTTTTGTTGAGTCATAATTGACATACAATATCACATTAGTTTCAGGAATACAACATAGTGATTTAATTTTTTTATACATTACAAAGAGATCACCATGATAGATCTACTTACAATCTGTCCGCCTACTGACTTACTATATTATTGACTGTATTTCCTGTGCTGTACATTACATTCCTGTGACTTATTTAAGGATGGAAGTTTGTATCTCAATCTCATTTACCTATTCCATATATCCCCCTAGCCCCCTCCCCTCTGGCAATCACTGGTTTGTTTTCTGTATCTATGAGTCTGTTTTTTTTTGGTTTTGTTTTTTATATTCCACATATATAGAGATCATATGCTATTTGTTTTTCTCTATCTTCTTTCACTTAACATAATACCCTCTAGGTTCATCCAGGCTGTCACAAATGGCAAAATTTCATTTTTTATGGCTAAGTAATATTCCAGTGTGTTTGTCTATATATATGGCACATTCTTTATCAGTTCATCTATTGATATATCNTATATGGCACATTCTTTATCAATTCATCTATTGATATATCTCTGATCAGTTTAACAGTTCCAAATGAATTTACTCAAATATGTATATTCTCAAATAAAATACTACTTCAGGAAGTTTATATTGTGATATTAAAACACTTTTATCATTGAAACATTTGTTGTTTCCCTCTTTTTCATCTATCAGCTTTATGACAGTCTTCAACCATCCTGCCCTAACCATGCTTAATTAATATCAAGCAATTAAATACTTAGAGTGTGCCATTGTTATACATATGTATTAGAAGCAAAAGTAGACTATAAGTGTTTCTAATATTTTTTTGGATTTCACTCATTTATCAAATATTTATTCAGTTATTTCTGAATGCTGGGATTTGGGAATGACATTTGGGGGGTTATATTTTCTATCATAAAGGGGTGAAATCTAATCAGAAAGATAACTTTTAAATTTAAGATGTATTTATTAAATTCCTATGGATCTTGCTTTAGCAATATAAAGATAAAGAAGACAAGAACCCTGTCTCAAGCTAGTCAGCCCTCATTAGAGAGACAAGTAAGTAAACAAGGCCTCTCAAAACAATGACCTTCCCTTTGTTTTAAAAAGGGTGTATAAAGGACAGGAGTACAATATAATGCAAAGTATGCAGCACTTAAGACCCACGGCTTTCGAGTCAGAGATACCAGCTCTGCTGTTTGAGTCTCAGTAGACTTTTAGCCATCCTGTTTCTCCACAGTGAATCAGGAATGATAATTCCTACTTCACAAAAGTTAGTGAAATAATGCATGTAGAATTTTAGGTTAGCTCTGGCACACACTAATTATCCATAAAATATTTTTTGTTTGTTTGTTTTTACAATAAAGCACTAGAAAAGCACAGGTAAGGTAGTAAGACCAAACCTACCTACTGATCAATGAACGACGGTCAAAGTTGGGTAGCTCCTCAATGTACCAAGAGTCAACCACTTTGGATGTTCATCACATTAGAATTTTATGGTCACATTGAAATGGATAAATATGTATACATATGTGTGTGTGTGTGAATGTATGTGCATGTATATCTATTTGCAACAAGCATAATTGCTTTATAGGATGGAGTCTATTTTGAAGCTCTAAAATTTGTAATATCATAGAACACTCACAGGAGGAATGAGTTGGCCAAGTTCTGCCGGGGAAGTTCTCACAAGAAGGCATTATGAAATGTCCTTATTCCTCAGAACTTAACTTTAAAATGTTCCCACTGGAGTCCAATGGAAGTTTTATGAGAGTAAAGGATAGAATTAGGTCTTGTATATTTTTAAAGGGTCATTCAAAAAGGCAAAGACTAAATTTTTTACAGATGGCAGAATAAGGACTGATGCAGTTGGCCAAAACTGACGTTTTATGATTTTCGAAAGCAAATGTTTACTGAAAGAGAACTCTACTATATTACCAATGGGGGAAAATTTTCTGGATGCTTACACTGGACAGCTCAGTTCACATTCACTGCCAAACACATTTATAAAAAAGAAAATCAATAATAATATTTTCCATGGTACCTGTTTTCAACTTCCTCTCAAAAATTTTTACCCTGTAGTTGTTTTTTCTCAAACACAAGTATGTTTCTGAGGAAAAACATTTTCAATAAGAATAGGATTGTGAAAGTACATGCATTTTAGGAAGCTTACTGTTAGCTTCACCACCTACTCTAAAGGTTGAGGATGATGGATTTTTGCCTGGTATTCTAGACAGTAAACTCAGAACTGATTTTAAGTTCTTCCAGAATGGAGCTCCTTTTAAACTTCTTTCAAAATATAACTCCCTTTTTCAAAGAGGTAGAGGGGTTTCAGAAATTTGTATGTTCTTTAAGATGTTAAATGAAACTCTTGAAAAACAAAATTTTGATGAGTGAAAAACTTAGAATATTAAAATCTATAAAATGTGGGTGGGAAAAATTGAAGGTGGTTTGTCACAATATATTTTGGGCTTGATGAATTTTAAAAGTTTAGTAGGGAGCACATATACTAAAGCTGAAACAGTACAGAGAAGATTAGCCTGGCCCCTGCACAAGCGGGACAAGCGGATTACTTAAGGATTTTTTTTTTTTACATATATGTAATTTAAATGGTTTTAAGACTGCTGCTTGCATCCTACTGGAGAAGAGTCTTGTTTATTCAGGGAATGGATGTGATATCCACCCTGTAATGAATTTAGAGAAGTGCCTAGAAGCACAAATAATAAAGACTGTTATATAGATCTATATAGACACACACACNACCCTGTAATGAATTTAGAGAAGTGCCTAGAAGCACAAATAATAAAGACTGTTATATAGACCTATATAGACACACACACAAGTTGGGGGGAAAATTGAAATGGTGAGCTCAAATTATAAGCAGAATTACTAATTTCTATGATAGCCATAGTTTATAACTTTCTTTCTTGTTCCAGTAAAGTGGCATTTTTATTTGTTTTTAAACACTTTTTAAAGATCTATTTCTTTATTTTTGGTTGCTCTGGATCTTTGGTGCTGCACGCAGGCCTTCTCCAGGTGTGCAGAGCAGGGTTATTCTCCAGCTCCAGTGCGTGGGTCTCTCCTTGTGGTGGTTTCTCTTGTTGTGGAGCAGGGGCTCTAGAGCACTGGTTCAGTAGTTGTGCTGCTCGGGTTTGGCTGTCCTGAGGCATGTGGATCTTCCCTAACCAAAGATGGAAACTGTGTCCCTTGCATTGGCAAGTGGATTCTATATCACTGAGCTACCAGGGAAGCCCCTAGAACTTTCTTATCTTCTTATTTATTAAGTGGGTGGTTTTATTACTTACCTAATAAGTAGCTTATTAAGCTACTCTTTTGATATGCAGACTTTTAAAACATTCTGTTTCATAGCTGATCATCAGAATATCAGAAACATTGCAATTTTCTTTCTCAAGAGAAAATAAATACTGTAGGTATTCAGACACCACTTAATGTATGTAAAGTATGACATTGGCACCTAATCTAAGCTCCCCAAATGACCTTCTTCTGTTAAAAACTGCACAAGTCTATATGGTTTGTAAAACAATAATAAATAGTTTGAAGTGTAAAATAATACCCCAACTTTGGAGAAAATTTTGACACTTTCTTATAAAATTATAAATATGCCTTTGTTCTCTGTTTTAGAAATTCTATCCCTAGACTTTTACCAAAAAATAAAAACACATATTCACTAAGCTTTACTCATAAGTAGCAAAAACTGGAAACTCAAATTCCATCAAGAAGGGAATGGACAAATTTTAGTACGTTTATGCAGTGGAGTATTATTTGGCAATAAAAAATATATTGATAGACACAACATGAATAAGTCTAACAAACGTTATGCTTAGCAGAATAAACTGAAAATAAAACACAGTTCCATTAACACGAAGGACAATATTATATAAAACTCAATCAACAGCTTTAAAAATCAAAAAGTGTTTGTTTCTGGATAAAGGAGAAGATTCATAAGGAAAAGACTTGAAGATACTTTCTGGGATGACAGCAATGTCTGTTCTTCCCATGGATGGATGTGTGTATTTGTCAAAAGTCATGAAATTGTACACTTAAAATGTGTGCATTTTTACTAGTGATTAATTTTATCTTGAAAAAGACTAAATGTATATATTTTTAAAGATTTTTTGACATATGTCAGGCAAATCCAAAGAAGGACTTCTTTTATGTGCCTTCCCATATCACTGTTGTGAACTTAAGTGGTTCTAATGACAAAATGAACAGATTTAACTCTGCAACTGTGCATCATTTTTCTAACTGGTCTATTTTCCAGAAGGTAAGCGCTTGCCTTTTTGAAAAAAAATTTAAATTGTTTGTAATACAGCACATAAATTGCCATTAAACATGGCAATGCAATGAGAACCTCTAGAAGAAACAGGTGGGATCCCTTCTCATTTTTTTCCTTATGACTTTGAGAATAAATCTCCCCCAAATGACACCTTTCTCCTTCAAACACTTCAGTTGTATATTTTATAACTTTTACATATGTCATTTTTACATGACAGTCACAGCTCCCACCTGGAGTTTTGCAACACTGTCCGCATGTTACCCTTTTTTTTAGAATATGCATGTTTTATTCTGAATAATTTTGCATAATAAAAATGAAAGTATAAAATAATTAACACAAAATATTTTAACAAGCTAAAATAAATCTTGAAAAAAAAGCAGAAATGCAATCCATGGCAGAGTTTTCAAAAGTCAGATAAAAGTTCTAAAACACCCTTCCAGTTTCACTAACTGAAAGATTTCAAGGTCAAAATAAAATCTCAGGATCAAGGATCTAAAATAATATACTACATCCTTTCTAGATAGTTAATATTGATATTGAGGTATAACAGATGCAACAAATTTTTGCATGGAAAAATTTTTACAGGAAATCATGTAAATGGTTTAATAGCCACAGAGATTTTAACTAACAAGCTGAGAAAAACTTAAATACTAACAGATTGATTTTTTATTGATTTGCACATTCATTCATTCACTTGTTTGTTCATTCTATCAACAAATATTTATTGGGAATCTTTTATGTTCTTAGAAGGTTCCAAGAACTTGGACTAGGTAGAAGACAAACAGATTAAAATGTCCGCTTTTCAACATGAGACAGAATGTTTGATATTGTACCAAAGGTACAAAGGTAAACATAAAATTAAAGGAAGAGTATTGAAATTTTTAATAAGGTACAGGAAAAGCCTACTGGTAGACATGGATTTTGAATAAGGACCTAAAAGAAATAACAGAGTTAGAAATGCCAATACCTGGGAAAGAACAGCCCAGGTAGCAGGAAAAGCAATGCAAAGGCCCTGAGATGGGACAATACCTGACAAGTTTAAGATGTTGAAAGCAGCCCTAACAGCTAAAGCAAACAGAAGGAAAGAAAGGGAGAAGGTAAGATCAAAGAAGCACTGTGGGCTAGATTACACAGGGCTTTTCAGGCTGTAAAGATTGGTTTTTATAGTGCTTGGGATGGGGCTGCTGAAGGTTGAAAGCAGAGGGGTGACATGGTCTCATTTCCATTTTAACTAGATCATTCTAGTTTCTCTTTTGAGGACAGAAGGGTGAGGGTCAAGGGTAAAAACAGGAAAGTCATGTAAGAGGCTACTGCAGTAATTCAGATAGAGAGAGCAATAACTTGGAACAGAATGGAAGCAGTAGATAGTAGAGAGAAATGATTGAGTTTTAATATATTTTGAAAGTAGAGTTAAGATTTGTTGGCAGATCAAATACGAGGTGTAAAAAAAAAAAAGTCAAAGATTAATGCAAAGTTTTTGGACTAAGCCAAAAAAAAGGATATTGATTCCCAATATTCCCAGTTTGGGTTAAGTCTTTGTCATATTAATGGAATTATACCCATTTGACAAGAGGAAATTACAGCATTCTTCTGCAACTAAGAATAAAACAAATAAAAACCCTTTCCTTGTGTCATAGTATCTCTGAAATTCTTTCACAGAAGTGTTATTCTTCTAACTTGAGTCTTTGAAACAAATTAAATGTAAACTCCATGTTTCTTATTGATCTTTACTAATACGTGATTTTAAGGTAGAGTAAAATGACATCTCCCTATATAAGAGGATAAAGTTATAAAAGATACAGCTTAAATGGGAGATAGAAATTTTAAAAGGTCCAGTTCAGAACTGGGTCTAAGTATAGGTGATGGTCTGAAACAAAATAATCTTTATGCAATCAAATTGTATTAAATGTATCACTAATTTGTAGTGTTCATTACTCAATAAAATTGATATGGAAGTCAGCTGTTAGCTCTGAGTCAGCACCAGGTTGAAATCCAAAGTCCACTTCTTTAAGCTGTGGGTGTTAGGCAAGTTATTTAACTTCTCTAGATCAATTTTCTTTGTATCACAACTAGATATACAAATACCCCCTTAAGTTCTTCTTTTAATAATTTTATTTATTTAATAATTTAAAATATCTGGCATATTTTAGGTACCTAGTAATAGTTGTGATTATCATTTGACATCGAGTCAAATTTTCTAACTTACTCTGGTAATGTATTAATTATTTTAATTTCAGAATCAAGTTAGTTATTGAGAAAGAACAAATAGTAGATATTTATTGTTGGACAAAAATTATCTTGAGTATTTATTTATATAAGTGATATTTAGAAGATTTGAATTTAGGTTCAGGAACATTTCTTCTTTAGTACACAACTTTGCTTGTTATCAAGGGTGAAAGTTAATCTGTTCAGTAGACTCACTAAATATCATCCCAATCATCTCTTCTCTTAACTTCCCTAATACAGAGCTTTCTATTGCAGCTAAAAGTAAAACACGGCATAGTCCTAACCAATAAAATCTAAAGAAAACTCCTGGGTAAGGTTTCCAGAAAGATTTTTGTTTTCTCAGTAAAAGGGACACTCTCAGCTGATGTATCTCGCTCTCTCTTTTCTCCCTTTCACCATTGTTTTTCCCCTTCATCCGTGCCTAAAACATGGATAAAAATGCTTTGAGGTCCAGCCATTTGGGGATTATAATGTAATAACTATGGGCTTCCTAGTTGGCACTGGTGGTAAAGAGTCTGCCTGCCAATGCAGGAGACGTAAGAGACACAGGTTCGATCCATGGGTCATGAAGATCCCCTGGAGGAGGAAATGGCAACCCACTCTAGTTCTCATGCCTGGAGAATCCCATGGACAGAATAGCTGTGGCCCATAGAGTCGCAGAGAGTTGGACATGACTGAAGCAACTTGGTACACAGGTAATAATTATGAGAACAAAATACAACACATGAGGAACACACAGATGAAAATAATATGCACCTCTGAAAAAATTATCAAGAAGTACTAATATGAGCTATCAACCTCCAGGTATCCTATTTTGTGAGAAAAAGTTAAAGCATATTTAAGCCATAGTAGTAAAGTTTACTTGCGAAAAAGTGAAACAGTGAAAGAGTTAGTCACTCAGTAGGGTCTGACTCTTTGCGACCCCATGGACTGTACCCCACGGACTGTACCCCACCAGGTTCCTCTGTCCATGGGACTTTCCAGGCTGGAATACTGGAAAGGGTTTCCATTCCCTTCTCCAGAGGGTCTTTTCAACCCAGAGATCAAACCCAGGTCTCTTGCAATGCAGGCAGATTCCTTACTACCTAAGTCACAAGGAAAACTCCAAGCTTACTTGTTCCTGCAGCCAAATACAGCCTTGATTCACTACTTCTCTTTATATTAGGCAAGCAATAGAGATCCACCTTGTTCCTTTAAATTTTATCTTGACTTTTTTTTCTAGTAAGATATAATTCTTTGACTGTGTGGATCACAAGTAACTGGAAAATTCTGAAAGAGATGGGAATACCAGACCACCTGACCTGCCTCTTGAGAAACCTGTATGCAGGTCAGGAAGCAACAGTCAGAACTGGACATGGAACAACAGACTGGTTTCAAATAGGAAAAGGAGTACATCAAGGCTGTATATTGTCACCCTGCTTATTTAACTTCTAGGCAGAGTACATCATGAAAAATGCTGGACTGGAAGAAGCACAAGCTGGAATCAAGATTGCTGGAGGAAATATCAATAACCTCAGAGATGCAGATGACACCACCCTTATGGCAGAAAGTGAAGAGGAACTAAAAAGCCTCTTGATGAAAGTGAGAGAGGAGAGTGAAAAAGTTGGCTTAAAGCTCAACATTCAGAAATCGAAGATCATGGCATCCGGTCCCATCACTTCATGGGAAATAGATGGGGAAACAGTGGAAACAGTGTCAGACTTTATTTTGGGGGGCTCCAAAATCACTGAAGATGGTGACTGCAGCCATGAAAGTAAAAGATGCTTACTCCTTGGAAGGAAAGTTATGGCCAACCTAGATAGCATATTGAAAAGCAGAGACATTACTTTGCCAATAAAGGTCCATCTAGTCAAGGCTATGGTTTTTCCAGTGGTCATGTATGGATGTGAGAGTTGGACTGTGGAGAAACCTGAGTGCTGAAGAATTGATGTTTTTGAACTGTGGTGTTGGAGAAGACTCTTGCAAGTCCCTTGGACTGCAAGGAGATCTAACCAGTCTATCCTAAAGGAGACCCGTCCTGGGTGTTCATTGGAAGGAATGATGCTAAAGCTGAAACTCCAATACTTTAGCCACATCATGCGAAGAGTTGACTCATTGGAAAAGACTCTGATGCTGGGAGGGATTGGGGGCAGGAGGAGAAGGGGACGTCAGAGGATGAGATGGCTGGATGGCATCACAGACTCAATGGACGTGAGTCTGAGTGAACTCCAGGAATTGGTGATGGACAGGGAGGCCTGGCGTGCTGTGATTCATGGGGTCACAAAGAGTCGGACACGACTGAGCAACTGAACTGAACTGAAGGTATTTCTGGGCTTCCCTGGTGGCTTAGATAATAAAGAATCTGCCTGCAGTGCAGGAGACCAGATTTGATCCCTGGGTTGGGAAGATTCTCTGGAGAAGGGAATGACTACGCACTCCAGTATTCTTGCTTGGAGAATTCCATGGACAAAGAGGAAAGCTATTTGGGGGGAAATTTTCCTGAAAATATACCCATGCTTTTCTCACAGAACCTTTTAGTAAACTTCTGTGAAATATATACATATAATTATTGCTTCTAAATGAAGAGGAATTTTTAAACAAAATTAACATCATAATACAGGAATTTTTTAAACATTTATGCATGTTTCTGCTTTTAAAAAGTTAATAACTTTTCTCAGAGAATTGATAAATATTCCCTAAAGGTTGAAAACAATTTTTCTCCATTTTAAAAAAATGCACTTTTTTAGTTTGTTTATCATAGAAGGAAATAAATATGAATATACTTTTAACCTAGAGCTTTTGTTGTTTCTTCCTCTAAATGAATAAACATGATATTAATGGTAGCATTAAGGCATATCAAATAGTTCCCTAAGTAAATCAAACTTATGTCCCAAAAGGGCACTTCCACTGGCTTTTTCTTTGCTTTCCTTCCATCCTTTTCATTTTGGCTTGCTATATGGCAATTGCAAAAAGGAACAAAAATGGAGATGGAAAGTGACCTTAATTTGCCCATATCACATAAGGTTAGCAACCTATAAGTCCCATTTGCAGTAGTTTCACTTAAAGATAAATACTACATAGGAAATGCATTTTATTGTGGTAATACTGATGGTGCAAGAGTAATATAAGTTGACTAAGTGAAGAATCACTTTTTTTAAAAGAGAACACTTTAGGCAAAAATCTTTAGATATTAAATTATTTACATGTTCCTATTTATAGATGGTCAACAATGGTTACAATAGTTCATATGACAAAGACCTTCTGAAAAATAATATTTCTGGCAGAGGAATCCAAAGGTAGCTATAATGGTCAAAGTATTTGTTTATTTGTTTTCTCCATGTGCTATTGTCCTCTCAGATAGGCCAAACATTCAACTGCCAAGACCATTAAATTTTATTATAAGAACTCAAAAGCATATATCTGGGATTTGATTCAGTAACACAGCAACGTATTGCTTTTCACACACACATACACACACTACTCAGCAAGTTTCCAGGCAGTCAAAAGGAACAGGAATGTGTGTCTCTACGTGTGTAATGAGAGACAAAGATATAAAATGGAAACCTAATGAAAATAAAATGGTAGAAAAAAACTCTTCCAAAAATTTAAGAGAAAAGAATACTTCCAAACTCATTTTTGAGGCCATAATTACCCTGATACCAATGCCAGATAAAGACAGCACAAGAAAAGAAAAACACAGGCAAATATCCTTGATGAATATAAATGCAAAAATCTACCCCAAAAACACTAGAAAGCTAAATATAAGCATATTAAAAAAAAATTATGTACCATGACTAAGTGGTATTTATCCTTGAGATTCAATGATGGTTCAACATTAACAAATCAATTGATGTGAAATGAGATAAGCCCTGGGTGTTCTTTGGAAGGACTGATGCTAAAGCTGAAAGTCTAGTACTTTGGCCACCTCATGCGAAGAGTTGACTCATTGGAAAAGACTCTAATGCAGGGAGGGATTGGGGGCAGGAGGAAAAGGGGACGACAGAGGATGAGATGGCTGGATGGTATCACTGACTTGATGGACCTGAGTTTGGGTGAACTCCGGGAGTTGGTGATAGACAGGGAGGCCTGGAGAGCTGCAATTCATGGGGTCGCAAAGAGTCGGACATGACTGAGCGACTGAACTGAACTAACTGAACTGAACCACATTAGGACTTCCCTTGTGGCTCAGCTGGTAAAGAATCTGCCTGCAATGTGGGAGACCTGGGTTTGATCCCTGGGTTGGGAAGATCCCCTGGAGAAGGGAAAGGCTACCCACTCCAGTATTCTGGCCTGGAGAACTGCATTGACTTCATAGTCCATGGGGTCACAAAGAGTTGGACATGACTGAGAAACTTTCACTTTCACCCCATTAACAGGAAAAAAGGATAAATATCACAAGATCATTTCAATAAATTCTGAAAAAGCATTGGCCAGAATCAACCTCAATGGTATAAAATTGCATACTTTTCCTCTAAAATCAGGAACATGGCAAGGATATCTATCTACACTTGCCACTTCTCTCTAACCTAGTTCTAGAAGTTCTAGCCAGAGTGATTAGTCAACAAAAAACAACGGGCATCCTAATCATGAAGAAAGAAGCAAAATTTTCTCAGTTTCCAGATGACATGATCTTGTATATAGAAAACCCTAAAGACTCCTAAATACTGTTAGACTAATAAACACAGTCAGTAAAGCTGCAGGATACAAAATTAACATACAAAAACCAGTTGAAATTCTATACACTAACAATGAACTATTTGAAAAGGAAATTAGGAAAGCAATCTCATTAAAAAAAAAAGAAAGAAAAGAAAAAATATGTAGGAATGAGCTAAGTAGGTAAAAGGTTTGTACACTGAACACTATAAAACACTGATGAAAGAAATTAAAGAAGAGACAAATAAATGGAAAGACATCTCATGTTCATAAGCTGGAAGATCTAGTATTGTTAAAACATCCATCCTACTCAAACTGATATACAGATTCAATGCAATCCCTATCAAAATCCCAAAGACATTTTCACAAAAATAGGAAAAAATTCTAAAATTCATAGGGAACCACAAAGACCATAAATGTACAAATTATTCATTAGAGAGAACAGAGATAGTAATATCACACTTCCTCATTTCAAAATATATTATCAACACTACATTAATAATGGGAAAAGAAAGCATGGCACTGCTAAAGACAGACATGTAGACCAACAAAAAAGAATTGAGAGCTCAGAAAGAAATCCACACACATGTGTATGGTCATCTGATCTTTGACAAGGGTGCCAATACACAAAAGGAAAGGGTAGTCTCTCTGTCAACAAATGGTGCTGGGAAAACTGCATACCACACATAAGACTGAAACTGGACCTTAATCTAACACCACATACACAAACCAACTCAAAATCGATTAAAGACTTAAGTATAAGACTCCAAGCTGTAAAACTCATAGAATACAGAAACAGTTTCATGACATTGGCATTGACAAAAATTCGTGGATATGAAATCAACAAAAGCAAAGGCAACAAAGCAAAAATAAATAAGAGGGACTATGCTAAACTAAAATATTTCTGCATTGCAAAGAACATAATCAATAGAGTAAAAAGACTATGGAACAGGAGAAAATAGCTGGAAACCATATACCTTATAATGAATTAGTTTCCAAAATATATAAGGAACTCATACAACTCAGAGGTAAAATGATGGCAACAACAATAACAGGAATAATAACCAGCAATAATCCTATTACGAATGGACTAAAGACTTAAATGGTAATTTCTCCAAAGAAACCATACAAATAGGCAACAGGCATATTAAAAGGTGTTTAACATCACTAATAATCAGGGAAATGCATATGAAAACAACAATGAGCTATCACCTCATACCCGTCAGGAAGGGTATTAGTCAAAAAGCAAAAGACAAGTATTGGTAAAGAAGTTGAACTATTGGAACCTGTGCACAATGTTGGCGGGAATGCAAAATGGTGAAATTGCTATGGAAAACACCATGCAGTTTACTCAAAAAATAAATAAATAAAATTTGAAATGCCATATGAGCTAGCAATCTTATTTCTGGATATTTATCCAAAAGAATTACAATCAGGATCTTCAAGAGATATCAGCACGTCTGTGTTTATTACAACAGTATTCATAATACCCAAGATACTGAAATAACCTAAATGTCCACTGACAAACAAATGGATAAAGAAACTGTGGTATACATATACAATGGAATACTAACTATTCAGCCTTTTTTATTAAAAAAAAAAAAGGAAACTTTTACAATATGCCACAACATGCATAAATCTTGAGGACCTTATGCTTAGTGAAACAAGCCAATTACAGAAAGACAAAATAGCGTATGATTCCACTTATATGAGATTCCAACTTATGTGAGATCTCTAAAACAGTCAAGTTAATAGAATCAAGGAATGAAATGGTAGTTGCTAGGGAGTGGAAGAGGAAATGGGAAGTCATTAATCAATGGGAATAAAGTGTCAGTCAAGCAAGATGATTAAGCTCTAGAAATCTGTTATATAACACATGTGCCTATACAAAGCACAAGCTGGAATCAAGATTGCCGAGAGAAATGCCAATAACCTCAGACATGCAAATGACACCACCGTTATGGCAGAAAGTGAAGAGGAACTAAAAAGCCTCTTGATAAAAGTGAAAGAGGAGAGTGAAAAAGTTGGTTTAAAGCTCAACATTCAGAAAACGAAGATCATGGCATCCAGTCCCATCACTTCATGGGAAAGAGATGGGGAAACAGTGGAAACAGTGAGAGACTTTAATTTTTTGGGCTCCAAAATCACTGCAGATGGTGACTGCAGCCATGAAATTAAAAGACCCTTACTCCTTGGAAGGAAAGTTATGGCCAACCTAGATAGCATATTAAAAAGCAGAGACATTACTTTGCCAACAAAGGTCCATCTAGTCAAGGCTATGGCTTTTCCACTGGTCATGTATGGATGTGAGAGTTGGACTGTGAAGAAAGTTGAGTGCTGAAGAATTGATACTTTTGAACTGTGGTGTTGGAGAAGACTCTTGAGAGTCCCTTAGACTACAAGGAGATCCAACCAGTCCATTCTAAAGGAGACCAGTCCTGGGTATTCATTGGAAGGACTGATGCTAAAGCTGAAACTCCAATACTTTGGCCACCTCATGCTAAGAGTTGACTCACTGGAAAAGACTGATGCTGGGAGGGATTGGGGGCAGGAGGAGAAGGGGACGACAGAGGATGAGATGGCTGGATGGCATAACTGACTCGATGGACGTGAGTTTGGGTGAACTCCAGGAGTTGGTGATGGACAAGGAGGCCTGGTGTGCTGCAGCTCATGGGGTCACAAAGAGTAGGACACAACTGAGCTACTGAACTGACTGACTGACTGATACTCAATAATAATATACTGTACACTTTAGAAATTAAGTAAATAGATCTTCATCAAATGTTTTCTCTAAAATAATCCCCTTTTAATGAGATACTCATCACCATCAGATTTCAAGATACATGGTGATTTCACAAATTTTCTTTAGAAATGTTCAGTAATTAAAAAAGACTTTTGTGAAAAATTTTAAGATCTAAGAGCTGAGGCAAATATCAGTACTTACTGCTAGTAAGACAGGATTAATTCTTTCCACTATGAATTCCTGTTAGAACTTGAGACAAAATGACAGTAACACAATGCTAATAGATGACAATTTCAGACATCATAGGTAGCTTTCTTCCTACAGCACTCTGTAAGGGGTACTAACTATTGTCAGACAAATAGTTTAAAAGGTTATGAAAAAGGATTTAAAACCTCATGCACAGGCTATCCAATGTATTAGTTAGAGATTACTTTCTAAAGTTAGTAACTGAAATCCGGGCTTATTTCTCTCTTACATAAAAGGAGTCCAGTAGTTGGTAGACAAAGCCAGTGTGGAGGTTCTACAGTCATGAGTCTAGAGTCCTTAAGTCTTTCTCCTCCACCATCTTGCCTTCAGATCCAAGAGGACTGCTGGAGCTCCAGTCATCACGACCATATCCCAGGAAAGAGAAGAAAGGCAGTAGCTAGGGACAGAGATTTTCCCCAGAAATCCCACCTAACAACTTTCACTGATATTTCATTGTTCATTCCTATCAACAAGAACGGCTAGGTGAGTAGTGTTTCAATTGTCCAAGATTAGAAAGAGTGAATGGATATTGAGTAGTCCTTTATATGACACCAGTGTTGGAGGCAAAGATTAATTATATCCTTTTGCCTCGTAGAATATAAAATTATAACTACAGTTGTTTTAAAAGCAAACAAGTGTTTAGCACATGTCAAACAATATTCTAATAGGTCATTTATAGCATTTAATGATGTACTAATTCACATATTCTTATAATAACTATAAAATAGGTCTATTTTATTCCCATTTACAATCACAGAATTTAGGAAACACTCAAATTAATAGAGGTGGTAGGAAGCTTGCTCAAATGAATAGAGATGGTAAGTATCAGAGTCAGGATTTAAACCAAAGTAGTCTGCTTGATTCTATGGAACAAAAAACTGTATGATAAGAGAAATGGTATTTTTAAACAAAGGCAAACATAAAGTGATTCAGAAATGCAAATATGTCCTAAAAATTACAGTATTTCATTAATGTTAGCCATATTTTTTTCTGAGTGGTAAGAATCTATTATTTTCTTCTTTGAACTTTACTGAATGCTCCAAAATCCCCTTGATGGATATGCACTACTCTGGTAATAAGAAAGAGAAAATATTTCATAAAATTACACTATCACTAATACCAAAATGGGAAAAAGGTAATTACTCAACATGACAAGTATGTAAAACATGAGGTTGAGGGAGCACAACATTTTACTCCTCATAAATGTTAACATCCAGCCATTGATGCATTCAGAGCTACGTCAACTAATGCACTTAAATGTAATTCTCTCTAAAGACAAACACTGTTGATCAACAAGCTTTCTGTAAATAGCCATCAACTTAAGTGTGCTATGTTTAAACAATGCACATTAAATTCATCTCAACCAGGCACAAATTCTAATAACAACATTTATTGGAAATACCACATTGTGGTTCAACAGTCCTTAAAAGACGCTTTAATCAAATTGACAAAGAATGATTGAAAAAAAGTCAAAAGTGGATGCTTGGGGCTGGTGCACTGGGATGACCCAGAGGGGTGGTATGGGGAGGGAGGAGGGAGGGGGGTTCAGGATGGGGAACATGTGTATACCTGTGGGGGATTTATGTTGATGTATGGCAAAACCAATACAATATTGTAAAGTAATTAACCTCCAATTAAAATAAATAAATTTATATTTTTAAAAAAAGAAAAAAGTCAAAAGGTGTGTGAGGGTGGGGGGAGTCTTCTATGGTCAAAAAGACTAACTTAATGCTAACTCTAAGTAACTCTCAATGTGATAATGTGGTAAAGATAAAATCTTCATGCTAATGGAAAAGAAAAGAAAGAAGGTCTGGTAACTACTAACAGGGTGGCTGCCTAAGCATTGTACAAGAAAACACTTTGTTTTATAGGTCTTTTATGCAGAGCTATTACAATATAATCTGTGACAATTGAACATTATTGAACCTAAAGTTGGGGTTTGGGTCTTTTACATCAACAGCAAAACAAGAGCAATAAAGCAAGTCATTAAAAAAAACCTTTCCAAGAATCAATTCTATTGCAAGACTTATTCAATTATAGGACTCTTAAGAGCTGAGAATGTTTTTAGAAAAAACAAACAATTTCACTTCACCCCCAAATTATAGACCTTCTAGAAAAAGAATTACCAACAACTGTGGAAAAGAACAGAAAATGTTTAAACACTAGTGGAGCATTCAAAACATGAGTTTCAGGGTTCTGTTAGGTTTGATGGAATTAAATGGAGAATAAGACTTGAGTTGGAGACTGGGAAATCAACTAGGTCATGAAAAGGCCAATTTCTTTTTCTAAAATACAGTGAAGGGGAAAAAAATGAGTTGTGAATGGGTAAATCTCAAAAAAGTTCAGAGTTCAGGCTCAGTAGATTTAAGAAACGAAACAGAAGTTTAGATGCTTATCTGAATCTTCTATACACCATTTGAACTTACAAAATTGAGAATGAGCATCTGTCAAATATAATAGCTTTCTTAGGAGATGGCTGGTTCTTCTACCTCTCATCCAGGCAGCACTACCAAATCTGAGCTTATCTGATGGCTTCTCTGGGTGTCCCTCTTCATCAGAAACCAGAAGTCAAAACCATTCACTTCAACAGTTTTCAACTAAAAGAGAAACTTGTACAATACTTTGTTTTCTTAAATGGAAAGGTCTTGAAGAGACCTCTCAGTTTATTGTATTTCACTCACACTTACAAAAGAAAGAAGAAACAGTATTCCTTTTTAATTCTGTCACATATTTTAATGAATGTCAAAAGCCTTACTTTCTAGGAAAGTACTCAGTTGATATCTAAAATTAATTTCCTAGAATAGTCGAAGTTGATTATGTGCTTTCTATGCTCCTTTTATTTTCTTTCTTTAAAAGGAGATATAATGAGAACATAGCATTTTTTCTTCACTTTATTCTAACAAATCCATTTATATATATATAACAAAGCTTCACTTACTTTAGAGAATTCTGTGGAGTGATTTTTCTATTTCTTTAGTTGACTGGTAGGGCAAAAATATTGTGTAGGAGGCACAAGGAGGTATCTCTCTCAGTGGCAGAAGAACTGAGCTAAGCCCCTAAATGTAGACATCACTTGTAAAAATCAAGCTATGTTTTCTAATTTACAAATCTTGTTGCATTGTCTTAACTTTTCTTGAGTTGGTGATCTTATTTGTTACACACAGATGACTTAAAAGAAAACATCACCAGTATCTTTTAAAGTTCATCATCTTGTTCTCTGTTCATAAGGAAGTGAGGTGGAAGGCAGCAGAGACTACTAGTTTCACCCCTTCTTCTATAATGATTGAAGTCTTAGCCATGCAAATAGTTTCCCATAAAAGAAGAGTGGATTTCCCAGCCTCCCTTGTAATGAAGTGCAGGAAGGTTACTAAGCATTATTTAGTGACATGTAAGCAGACATTTGACTCATTGGAAAAGACTCTGATGCTGGGAGGGATTGGGGGCAGGAGGAGAAAGGGACGACAGAGGATGAGATGGCTGGATGGCATCACCGACTCGATGGATGTGAGTCTGAGTGAACTCCAGGAGTTGGTGATGGACAGGGAGGCCTGGCGTGCTGCGACTCATGGGGTTGCAAAGAGTCAGACACGACTGAGCAACTGAACTGAACTGAAGCAGATATTTGGAGAAGGCAGTGGCACCCCACTCCAGTACTCTTGCCTGGAAAATCCATGGATGGAGGAGCCTGGTGGGCTGCCGTCTATGGGGTTACACAGAATCTGACATGACTGAAGCGACTTAGCAGCTTAGCAGCAAGCAGACATTTGCTGTGGCAGCCTCTGTGAACTTTCCCTATGGTACAATTACTGCGCATCCTTTGCTGCCTTTTTTCTCTTCCACTAAGCCTGGGCTCTAGAATACAAGTAGGGTTGTCTTAGATTCTGAGGGAAAAGGCTATTCCCTAGAAACAGCAATGAACTAGAAGAAGGCTGAATCCCTGAGAATTTGTGAAATAGATCTACCTGATAAAACTTGCAGGTTTCTATGGATATAAAAACATTTCACAACACCCTCCACGTTGTTTTTCCTCAACTTGCTAAGCATTCTCCTGTCTCAGAGCTATTGCACCTGCTCTTCCCTATGCCTGGATCTCCTCCAAACACATCCTTATGGTTTGGACCTTTATTCATATGTTCTTACTCAGATATTCTTTCTCTGGGCAGTTTCCTGCCCGCTCATTCAGTTCAGTTCAGCTGCTCAGTTGTGTCTGACTCTTTGCAATTTCATGGACTTCAGCACACCAGGCTTCCCTGTCCATCACCAACTCCTGGAGCCTACTCAAACTCGTGTCCATGGAGTTGGTGATGCCATTCCAACTATCTCATCCTCTGTCGTCCCCTTCTCCTCCTGACTTCTCCTCCCACTTTCAGTCTTTCCCATACCATATATTTTCCTATTTATCTTCTTTACTCTTTGTCTCTCCTACTAAAGTATGTAATTCAGGGAAGGTGAAAAATCATATCTGTTTTGTCTATTCATATCCCCAATACTTAAATCAATGACTCATATTCCTTCAAATACTTCTGGAATGAATGAAATCAAACTCAGAAGCTCACAGATATCAAAACAAAGGAGTGATCATGATGATGTGAAAATAATCACATGAACTTTTCTGATTCAGATGAATCATAGTGATGCTTTTTGAGCATTTACTAGGTCAAGTATTACCACATTAGCTCCACATATAACATAATCTCAAGAGATTCTGACACTTGTTCAGTTGCTAACTTGTGTTCAACTCTTTGTTACCCTTAGACCCCAGAGGAACACACCAGGCTCCTCTGTCCTCCACTATCTCCAATTTGCTCAAACTCATGTCACTTGAGATGGTGATGCTATCTAACCATCTCATCCTCTGCTGCCCACTTCTCCTTTTACCTTCAATCTTTCCTAGCATCAGGGTCTTTACCAATGTCTCAGCTCTTTACATCAGAAGGCTAAGTATTGGAGCTTCAGCATCAGTCCTTCCAATGAATATTTAGGGTTGATTTCCTTAAGGATTGACTGGTTTGATCTTTTTGCTGTCCAAGGGACTCTCAAGAGTCTTCTCCAACACCACAATTTGAAAGCATCGATTTCTTGGCATTCAGCCTTCTTCATAGTCCAGCTCTCACATCTATACATGACTACTGACAAAACCATAGTTTTGACTATATGGACCATTATCAGCAAAGTGATATTTTTGCTTTTGAATATGCTGTCTGGGTTTGTCATAGCTCCATTCCAAGGAGAAAGCATCTTTTCATTTCATGGCTGAAGTCCCTGTCTGCAGTTAATTTGCAGCCCAAGAAAATAAAATCTGTCACTGCTTCCACTTTTCCCCCTTCTATTTGCTGTAAAGTGATGGAACCAGATGCCGTGGTCTTAGTTTTTTAATATTGAGTTTCAAACAGCTTTTCACTCTCCTCTTTCACCCTCATGAAGAGGCGCTTTAGTTCCTCTTTACTGTCTGCCATTAGAGTGGTATCATCTGCCTAAGTTAGGTTGTTGATGTTTCTCTCAGCAGGCAAACTTGATTCAGCTTGTGATTAATCCAGGCTGGCATTTCACATGATGCATTCTGCATAGATGTTAAATCAGCAAGGTGACGGTACACAGCCTTGTTGTACTCCTCTCCTGATTTTGAACCAGTCAGTTTTTCCATGTCTGGTTCTACCTGTTGCTTCTTGTCTGACACACAGGATTCTCAAGAGATAAGGTAATCTGCTATTCCCATCTCTTTAAGAATTTTTCACAGTTTGTTGTGATCCACACAGTCAAAGATTTTAGCACAGTCAATGAAGCAGAAGTAGATGTTTTTCTGGAATTTCCTTGCTTTCTCCATGATTCAATGAATGTTGGCAATTTGATCTCTTGGCAAATGTTCCATTGCCTTTTCTAAACCCAGCTTGTACTTCTGAAAGTTCTTGGTTCAGGGCTGCTGAGGCCTAGATTGAAGGATTTTGAGTATAACCTTGTTAATATGTGAAATGAACACAATTGTATGGTACTTTGAATATTCTTTGGTATTGTCCTTCTTTGGGATTAGAATGAAAACTGACCTTTTCCAGTCCTGTGGCCACTGCTGAGTTTTCCTAATTTGCTGACATATTGAGTGTCTCAGTGTCTCATCTTTACAAAGGAGTAACTTGAGGTATAAAAGAACATTCTGACGAAGTTACTGAAACAAATCAGACAAGGATTTTCAAAGAGAATAATGACCAGATTGGATTGTATCTACCTCATGAAAAGATGAGGTAGGAAGAGATTCATATTTACCATTGTCTAAATAATAAATAAATAAGACATAAATAATAAAGCAATTGCCTTGAAAGGGGCTGCTTCTTCCCTCTATGTTAGTCATATCTGACTCTTTGCAAGCCCATCAACTGTAGCCCACCAGGCTCCATGGAATTCTCCAGGCAAGAATACTAGAGTGGGTTGCCATTCCCTTCTCCAGTGGTCTTTCCCCACCCAGGGATTGAACCTGGGTCTCCTGTACTGCAGACAGATCCTTTACTATCTGAGCCACCATACTCCAACTAAATAGGTAACCTGACTAAAGAAAATTTGCACAAAGTTGGCATTATGAGACTTAAAAAAATAAAATCACTAATAAAATACATAAGGGTGTTACCTTAGTTAACAAGTGTGTCTAGACCAGTCTTGAAAATCATGTAATAGCATTTCTTCCTTCCATATTTACCCTGGTTAGTAAACTGCTAAATACATTATCTTCTGAATGAAAATGAATCAAAGTGAGAAAGCAAATTCATTAATTAGAAAATTACCTTTGTATCTTCAGTTACAATAGAACTAAATCATTCATATTTATCCAAAATTTGTAAGCAGTATATTATAAAGCAGAAATTCTTTGCTCCCTTTACATGACTTTATTTACAGTTGCATGTGAGTAGATACATACACATAAAAGGAACAGAATGTTGATCACCTTCTCCAATCAAATAAAGTAATAGCTGAAATACTCATATTGTTATTATCATTATTTCAAAATTCTTCTCCAGTTTCTTTGGATAGGGGTAGAATGTGTGAAAAGAGGAAACATTTCAGTCTAAAGTGGATCTAAAAATCTGGTTTCTAATCTACCAGTGATATAATCATAGGTAAATTACTCAGTCTCTAAGTAGAGTAGTTTCCCCACCAAAAATATGAAAGAAAAAGAAAAACAAGGATTGTTACAAGGAACAGAAATAACAACATATGTGAAGTGTCTATATATGTCTAGCTCAGACTGGGTGCTCAATAAACATTAATCACCATTATAATACTTCTGAAAAGTTAGCCCATGAAACTTTATCTTATCCCTCTCCTTTCCTAGAAGGTCAATTTAACTTTTTTCTTCCTGCAAAACCTTAAAAAAAAATAGAAAGAAAGCAACATGCATTGAATTCTTCTGACTCAGGTTACAGGTCAATTCTTAAAACTTATTCTTCATAGTGTTTTACTTGGTATATTATTCAAGTCCAACCTCCAAGATATTATATTTTTCTATTGATCAAATTACCTAATCAATAAACTGTAATTATAGGAAGGAGTATGTCAAGGCTCTATATTGTTACCCTACTTGGTTTACCTTATATGCAGAGTACATCATGAGAAACACTGGGCTGGAGGATGCACAAGCTGGAATCAAGATTGCCGGGAGAAATATCAATAATCTCAGATATGCAAATGACACCACCCTTATGGCAGAAAGTGAAGAAGAACTAAATAGCCTCTTGATGAAAGTGAAAGAGGAGAGTGAAAAAGTTGGCTTAAAGCTCAACATTCAGAAAACGAAGATCATGGCATCCAGTCCCATCACTTCATGGGAAATAGATGGGGAAACAGTGGCAGACTTTATTTTGGGGGGCTCCAAAATCACTGCAGATGGTGATTGCAGCCATGAAAGTAAAAGATGCTTACTCTTTGGAAGGAAGGCTATGACCAACCTAGACAGTATATTAAAAAGCAGAGACATTGTTTTGTCAACAAAGGTCCATCTAGTCAAGGCTATGGTTTTTCCACTAGTCATGTATGGATGTGAGAGTTGGACTATAAAGAAAGCTGAGTGCAGAAAAATTGATGCTTTTGAACAGTGGTGTTGGAGAAGACTCTTGAGAGTCCCTTGGACTGCAAGGAGACCCAACCAGTCCATCCTAAAGGAGATCAGTCCTGGGTATTCTTTGGAAGGACTGATGTTGAAGCTGAAACTCCAATACTTTGGCCACCTGATGTGAAGAGCTGACTCATTTGAAAAGACCCTGATGCTGGGAAAGACTGAGGGCAGGAGAAGGAGGGGACAACAGAGGATGAGATGGTTGGATGGCATCTCCGACTCAAAGGACATGGGTTTGGGTGTACTCCGGGAGTTGGTGATGGGCAGGGAGGCCTAGTGTGCTGTGGTTCATGGGGTAGCAAGAAGTCGGACACGACTGAGGGACTGAACTGAACTGATCAAGAGCTTCACACACAAAAAAAAGTTGATGAGAAAGTATACGGAATTTGGAATGTTTGAAAGAACCTGATCACAGAATATGCCATTGCCTTCTTCATAAACATATTTACTGCCTCACGTACTGAATAATGTTCCAGATGTTTGTGGGCCACACTCCTCCAGTGCAGCTGGTCTCTGCAGCAGTATACCTGAGATGCTCTGACACTTCAGTCATCCTAAGAGATGTGCTAAGTAACACTTCATATGAGATGTTCATCTGGGCTATCAGCAGTTAGCTCATTATAATGAAATAATGAGTTTAAGATCAAGTGCCCAATATTTAGCTGCAAAGAACTAAAGTAGTGAGCTCAGGAGGAAAATATTTCATGCAATCTAAATAGAAAAGCTGTATTCATAAACATTACAACATCTGTGAAATACTGATATGAAGCAGCAGTTTCTAACTAATTCTTCCACTTGTGTATGACATCCTTTTCTTTCTATTGAAATATAATGATTCACTCTATCTCCTATATATTTCAACTTTATCTACTAGGACTTCCTTTCAGCATGTCAACAGGTTCAAGTCTCTACCAACTTATTAAAAATAAAAATTTTCCTCAATCTTGTGACCCCATGTCCTCCAGCTCCTCTCTTTAGTACTTTTTTCCTATCTAAAGCTAAAATCTTTACGATAAAGGCTTATACTCACTGTACCCACATCTTCAGAACTCTACAGAAAACAAAGGTCACCAGAAATTTTTTTTGTCAGAAACCAATGGACTCCTTCCACTTGACCTCTTATTTCTCACTATTGTTTATTCGCTTAAACTCAGAAACGGACTCTTCACTTGGTTTCTATGACAACACACCCTCATGATTTCCATGCTAGTTCCTTGCCTCCTCCTTCAGTCTAATTTTCAAGTGTTTCATCCTCCACCTGTTCCTGAGTTTGATCTTTAGTCCTCTCCTGTACAACCCATCTTGACAAATCATCCACCATTCCCATGGCAACAGTTAGTAATTCCCAGTCATCATTATTTCCTACTCCATACCTTCTGTGCTCCCTGCATTTCCTATTTTGATAGTCTTCATCAATATATTGCTATTCCTATCTCTTAAATACCTTCTGAACCCATTTAATTCTTTTTTTACCACTGTATCTAGAATACTATCCTCTCCCTCCTGAAAGACAGCAATAGACTAATCTTTTTGTTTCTACTTTTGCTTAATCTCTATTCATCCTTTATACTGCAATGAGGAAAATCTTTCTAAAACACACAATATTTCTAAGATCAAGTTACCACCCTCTTCGAAATGCTTCAGTGGAAGCCTTGTGCCCTCATAATAAATTATAAATTACCTAGCTTTTTATATTAGGCCCTCAATAAACCAAACCAGACTTAGCTCCCCAACCTCATCTCCTCCTTTGACTCCACCATCCATCCAGGCTGTGCTAAGCTACTTGCAAATTCATCAGTATGACAGTTCCCTTTGTTGTTCAGGGCAATGCATACTGCTCCTGTTGGAATCGCCTGTCTTTCACTTTCCTCTCACTAGCCTCTATTCTTTTACTTAGATGCCACCTGTTCCCTTTGCTTACCATTTCCTTTCCAACCTAGGTTAGCTGTTTTTCCTGTGAACTTGCATATCTCCCTAGGCCTACAACATAATAGCTCTTACCTTCAGTTCAGTTCAGTCACTCAGTCGTGTCTGACTCTTTGCAACCCCATGTACTGCAGCAGGCCAGGCCTCCCTGTCCATCACCAACTCCCAGAGTTCACTTAAACTCATGTCCATTGAGTTGGTGATGCCATCCAACCATCTCATCCTCTGTTGTCCCCTTCTCCTCCCACCTTCAATCTTTCCCAGCATCAGGGTCTTTTCCAGTGAGTCAGTTCTTTGCATCAGGTAGCCAAAGTGTTGGAGTTTCAGTTTCAGCATCAATCTTCCAATGAATATTCAGGACTGATTTCCTTTAGGATGGATTGGTTGGATCTTCTTGTTGTTCAAGTGACTCTCAAGAGTCTTCTCCAACACCACAGTTCAAAAGTATCAATTCTTCAGTGCTCAGCTTTCTTTATAGTCCAACTCTCACATCCATAAGACTACTAGAAAAACCATAGCTTTGACTAGACAGACCTTTGTTAGTAAAGTAATGTCTCTGCTTTTTAATATGCTGTCTAGGTTGGTCATAACTTTTCAGCCAAGGAGCAAATGTCTTTTAATTTCATGGCTTTAGTCACCATCTGCAGTGATTTTGGAGCCCAAGAAAATAAAGTCTCTCACTGTTTCCACTGTTTCCCCATCTATTTGCCATGAAGTGATGGGACCAGATGCCATGATCTTCGTTTTCTGAATGTTGAGCTTTAAGCCAACTTTTTCACTCTCCTCTTTCACTTTCATCAAGAGGCTCTTTAGTTCTTCGCTTTCTGCCATAAGGGTGGTGTCATCTACATAGCTGAGGTTATTGAGATTTCTCCCAGCAATCTTGATTCCAGCTTGTACTTCATCTAGTCCAGCATTTCTCATGGTGTACTCTGCATATAAGTTAAATAAGCAGGATGACAATATACCTTACTGTGTTCTAATTATTTGTCACTTCCCTTCTCCACACCCCTCCAGATTGTAAGCTGTTTTAGGGAAAGTGCTTTCTTGCATCCTCAGGACACTATTTACAGTGCCTGACACAAAGCATGTCCTTGATAATATTCCTTGAGTGCATAATACTTAAATGACAGGACTCACCAATTGGAAACTGGTCCCCAGGTTTATCATTATTTCCCACTACTACTCTATATCAACCTTCCCCCAACCATAACCAACTAAACAAACAATGCCACTATATGGTCATGAGTTTCTCTGCCTTTTAATTATCTATTATCTTTCAGCCAAATTCATATTCTATCTTCTTGAGTTCTAAAATGACCTCTCAAATCTAAAGTAGAATTTTCACAGTCTTTATAATGTTAATCACCGCATGGTCACTTCTTTTCAAACCACTTGGATATGTAAATATGTTAGTGATTTATATTGACACATATTCTGCTCCTCTCACATCTAGACCAGAAGCCTTTCAAGGGCAAGAACTCAGATTCATTAGAATTTAATAAAATTCCACTGCCTCTAATACCACAGCATACAAGAGCACTCAAGAAACACGTATGATCTTTCATCATTTAATTGGAAGATAATTATCATGGCAGATTATAAATGGCCACAAATTATTGGAAACGCCTCCAATTGAGTGATACAGTCTATCTTCCCTCCTCACAAATCTATAAGGCTCTATGAATGCTTTGACCAATAGAATATGACAGAAGAGAGGTTATACTAGTTTCTGGGCCCAGATCTTAAGAGGCTGGCATCTTTCACTTCCTTTATCATGAAACACTCATGCTTGACGCCTTGAGCCATCATACAAGAAGTCCAACCACCTGACAGTTGTATCCTATATACCCCAACATTACATGGAGAGGGAAACCAGCCCAACTCACTCCAGCTTCTAGCCATCATCAAAAAAGCACCAGGGAAGCAGTTTTGGTCCCTCCACAGCTGGACTATCTGCCAGTCACCAAATAACTCAATCTATGCTATGTGGCCAGCATAACTACCATAAAGTCATGCCTAAATTCTTGACTAATAGGTCATGAGTATAAGAAAATAATTGTTATATAAAGCCACCAGTTTGGGGGTGAACTTATTACATAGCAAGACAACCAGAGACATTGATGGAGTGTCATGTTCTAAGCATTTCTTCTAGCATGTTTTTCTACATTCTTCAACATCCTTTACATTATACTTTTAGTTTTTGACAGTCTGACTGCTGGGAAATGCTACCTTGTTTGGGTTTTAATACACAGAGGAGTCTGGCAGGCTACAGCCCATGAGGACTCAAAGACCCAGGTACGATTTTGTGACTAAAACAGCAACAACAATGCATTCTTTTTAACATGAGGTTAAGCTCCTTTTCACATGTTTGTTACTGTTCAGGCTCACACTTCACTGAATTTCTTGTTCATTATTTGTGCTCATTT
Source organism: Redunca redunca (assembly GCA_006410935.1). Lineage (NCBI taxonomy): Eukaryota > Metazoa > Chordata > Mammalia > Artiodactyla > Bovidae > Redunca > Redunca redunca. The sequence goes on along the minus strand of SJYQ01001578.1, from coordinate 1,129 downwards.
TTCTATTTTGTTGTTTGCTTTGATGTTAATCATTCATAGGAGTCTGTTATATAATATTATGGGACACCAGTCCTTTATAGGTTGCATGTACTATAAAGATCTTTCCTCAATTTGTGCCTTGACCTTTCCCTTTCTTTATATTTTCTTTTGATGAAGTTTTATTGTAGTCAAATCTATCAGTCTTTCTTTCAAAGTTCATGCTTCTTCTACTTCAAGGAATTCTTCTATAACCTGAGCTCATAAAAACAATCTCCTATATTTTCTGCTCTGCACTCTGAAGTTTTGCCTTTGATATTTAACTCTTGATCTACCTCAAATTTACTTATTTATTCACTCATTTTGACATGGTTTGATGCAGGAATTTTTTTTTTTTTAACCAGAAAAAAACACTTGTCCCAACACTATGTGTTAGATTGCGTTTACCCCAGTGATCTAAAATGCCAGTTCTCCCAAGTATCAGGTTTCCATAGGTAAATGACTCTGTTTCTGGGCTCCCTGTACTAGCCTGGTTGAGTTGATTATCCCTGTGATAATATCAAATTGATTAATTACTGTAGTAGTAATTTTTGACATTAGGTAGGAGAAGTTGTCTCATTTGTGCAAGTGTCTTAGTAATCTTGGCCCTTTGCTCCTTCATGGGAGTTTTAGAATTGGCTTGACAAGTTTGGTAGAAAATCTTCTTGGAACTTGGGTTTGTTTATGATGTGTAGGAATGCAATTGATCTGCATGAATTTATTAAACTTATTAACACTAATAGATTGTGGATTCTTTAGGGTTTCCAGTGTGGTGGACAACTATCTCATCCGTGAGAGAATGCATCATTGTTTTCTTTATTTCTTACCAATCGTTATGCTTAACAATCCTTATTGTACAAACTAGAACCTCAAGGACAATGCTGAAAGGACCTCAGGTGTAATGTAATAGTAGTCATCTGGTCTTGTTTCCGCTTTCAAAGAGAATGCTTTTCATGTTCCTTATTAGTGTGATATTTATTCTAGGTTTTTTGTGTGTATCATTATGAGATTAAGAAATTCCCTTTTATTTTTAATTTCCTATGAATGTTATTATAAAAGGTTGTTGAACCTAGTTGATTGCTGTGTCAATATTTAATGAAATGTTAATTTTTTC
>SJYQ01001577.1:497985-515751 GCA_006410935.1 Redunca redunca | reverse complement strand
TTTTCTCCACACCCTCTCCAGCATTTATTGCTGGTAGACTTTTGGATTGCAGCCATTCTGACTGGCGTGAAATGGTACCTCATTGTGGTTTTGATTTGCATTTCTCTGATAATGAGTGATATTGGGCATCTTTTCATGTGTTTGTTAGCCATCTGTATATCTTTTTTGGAGAAATGTCTGTTTAGTTCTTTGGACCATTTTTTGATTGGGTCGTTTATTTTTCTGGAATTGAGCTGCAGGACTTGCTTGTATATTTTTGAGATTAGTTGTTTGTTAGTTGCTTCATTTGCTATTATTTTCTCCCATTCTGAAGGCTGTCTTTTCACCTTGCTTATAGTTTCCTTTGTTGTGCAGAAGCTTTTAATTTTAATTAGGTCCCATTTGTTTATTTTTGCTTTTATTTCCAATATTCTGGGAGGTGGATCATAGAGGATCCTGCGGTGGTTTATGTCGGAGAGTGTTTGGCCTATGTTCTCCTCTAGCTTTATAGTTTCTGGTCTTACATTTAGATCTTTAATACATTTTGAGTTCATTTTTGTGTATGGTGTTAGAAAGTGTTCTAGTTTCATTCTTTCACAAGTGGTTGACCAGTTTTCCCAGCACCACTTGTTAAAGAGATTGTCTTTAATCCATTGTATATTCTTGCCTCCTTTGTCAAAGATAAGGTGTCCATAGGTGCATGGATTTATCTCTGGGCTTTCTATTTTACTTGTTAGCATTTGTCTTACATATTGTGGTGCTCCTATGTTGGGTGCATATATATTTATAATTGTTACATCTTCTTCTTGGATTGATCCTTTGATCATTATGTAGTGTCCTTCTTTGTCTCTTTTCACAGCCTTTGTTTTAAAGTCTATTTTATCTGATATGAGTATTGCTACTCCTGCTTTCTTTTGATCTTTATTTGCGTGGAATATCTTTTTCCAGCCCTTCACTTTCAGTCTGTATGTGTCCCCTGTTTTGAGGTCTGTCTCTTGTGGACAACATATATAGGGGTCTTATTTTTGTATCCATTCAGCCAGTCTTTGTCTTTTGGTTGGGGCATTCAACCCATTTACGTTTAAGGTAATTATTGATAAGTATGATCCCATTGCCATTTACGTTATTGTTTTAGTTCGAGTTTATACACCCTTTTTGTATTTCCTGTCTAGTCTAGACAGCATTTTAAACAGCAGAGACGTAACTTCGCTTACAAAAATCCATATAATCAAACCTATAGTTTTTCCAGTAGTCATGTATGGATGTGAGAGTTGGACTATAAAGAAAGCTGAGTGCTGAGGAATTGATGCTTTTGAACTGTGGTACTGGAGAAGACTTTTGAGAGTCTCTTGGACTGGAAGGAAATCAAACCAGTCAATCCTAAAGGAAATCAACCCTGAATACTCATTAGAAGGGCTAATGCTGAAGCTCCAATACTTTGGCCACCTGAAGTGAAGAGCCGACTCACTGGAAAAGACCCTGATTTGGGGAAAGATCGAAGGCAGGAGGAGAAGGGGCAACAGAGGACAGGGGTGATGGATGGCATCACCAATTCAATGGACAGGAGTTTGAGCAAACTCAGGGAGATGGTGAAGGCCAGGAAAGCATGCTGCAGTCCATAGGTCACAAGGATTCTGACACTACAGAACAACTGAACAGCAACATGTTATCTACAAATACCACAGTTTTACCTCTTCTCTTCCAATTTGGATACTTTGTATTCTTTGTTTGTCTGATTGCTGTGGTGAATTCTTCCAATATTATGTTGAATACAGTTGGTAAGACTGGGCATCCTTTTCTTGTTCCTGAATTTAACAAAAAGGCTTTCAACTTTTCACTATTGACTATTACATTGTGGGTTTGTTGTAAATCGCTTTCATTATGTTGAGATTTGGTTCCTTTACACCCACTTGGGTGAGAGTTTTTATTATGAATGAAGGTTGAATTTTACCAAATGCTTTTTTTGCAACTACTGAGATAATCAGGTTTTTTATCCTTTATTCTGTTAAAATGGTGTATCACAGTGGTTGATTTGCACGTGTTGAACCACCCTGCAACCCTGGGATGAATCCAATTTGGTCATACTGTATGATCCTATTGTATATTGTTGGATTCAGTTTGCTAATATTTTGTTGAGGATTTTTGCACCTATATTCATCAAGGATAATGGCCTATAATTTTCTTTTCTTGTACTGTCTTTGCGAAATCTTAGTAATATGGGGATAGGGCTTCACAGAAAAACATTGGGAATGTTTCTTTCTTTTTAATCTTTTGAAATAGTTTGAGCAGAATAGGTATAAGTTCTTCAAACCAGATTCACTAGCACATTAAAAACATAACATGACCCACTATAGCATGACCCTCCAATATCCACAGTGGGATATATTCCTGGGATGCAAGGATGGCTCAAAATACACAAGATAATAAATGTGATACATTAATGTAATTAAAAATAAAAACCAAATAATCACCTCTATAGATGCAGAAAGGTATGTGACAGAATTCAACTTCCATTCATGATAAAACTCTCAAATTAGGAGAGAAGGAAGTTGCCTCACACAGTAAATGTTATTGTATTTTTGTCTTTCTTGAAATAATAAATGATAGCATACCAAAAATGTTGCTTTTCTCTTCCATTGTCAATATTAAAATGGCTTCAAAGAAATTCACCAATTTTGATGTTGTTTTTTTTTTTAATGCATACTGATATAACAGCTGTCACAGTACAATCCTACAAAGTTGTTTCAAGTAAAGTTAAAGACAGCTAAGCACTACTAGAGCCATCTTATGAAAAAAAAACAAACAAACTTTTGGCCAACCCAGTAGAATAAGGAAAAAAACAGCGAAACTTCTACCATCTTTTAATGGCTAAATATGAGCAGGTATAACCAGTTAGGATCCCTGGGAACACCATACACAGAGTAAGTCTGTCCCTCTTCCCCTAGATCTTTATCCAGGACACAGGATAAAATGCTAAATCCCATGGGAAAGGCAGAGCTGAGAAAGATCTAGTTTGAGATGCACAGGAGCTTTTCCTGCATGGCAGCAGGCTGTTAATAAGAGTAGGAGAACTAAGTAAAATCTTTGGAAGGCATTCCAAAGGATGAGAGATAGAAAAGAGAGAAATCCCCAGGAACAGTAAGTGTAGGGTGAAAATTAAGAGAAAAGACAATATCCATTGTTCAGAAAGTTGATAGATAGTAGGCAGCTAGATGGAAATATGAATGAGAGATAATAGATGGTAATGATATGTACTCTGCATATAAGTTAAGTAAGCAGGATGACTATATACAGCCTTGACGTACTCCTTTTCCTATTTGGAACCAGTGTGTTGTTTCATGTCCAGTTCTAACTGTTGCTTCCAGACCTGCATACAGGCTTCTCAAGAGGCAGGTCAGGTGGACTGGTATTCCTATCTCTTTCAGAATTTTCCACAGTTTATTGTGATCCACACAGTCAAAGGCTTTGGCATAGTCAATAAAGCAGAAATAGATGTTTTTCTGGATCTCTCTTGCTTTTTCGAATGTTGGCAATTTGATCTCTGGTTCCTCTGCCCTTTCTAAAACCAGCTTGAACATCTGAAAGTTCACAGTTCACGTATTGCTGAAGCCTGGCTTGGAGAATTTTGAGCATTACTTTACTAGCGTGTGAGATGAGTGCAATTGTGCGGTAGTTTGAGCATTCTTTGGCATTGCCTTTCTTTGGGATTGGAATGAAAAGTGACCTTTTCCAGTCCTGTGGCTACTGCTGAGTTTTCCAAATTTGCTGGCATATTGAGTGCAGCACTTTCACAGCATCATCTTTCAGGATTTGAAGTAGCTTACTGGAAGGCCATCACCTCTACTAGCTTTGTTTGCAGTGATGCTTTCTAAGGCCCACTTGACTTCACATTCCAGGATGTCTAGCTCTAGATGAGAAATCACACCGTCATTGATTATCTGAGTCATGTGTACAGTTCTTCTGTGTATTCTTGCCACCTCTTCTTACACCATAAGAATGTACATCATGAGAAAGAGAGAGTACATCATGAGAAATGCTGGGCTGGAAGAAGCACAAGCTGGAATCAAGATTGCCAAGAGAAATATCAATAACCTCAGATATGCAGATGATACCACCCTTATGGCAGAAAGTGAAGAGGAACTAAATAGCCTCTTGATGATAGTGAAAGAGGAGACTGAAAAAGTTAGCTTAAAACTCAACATTCAGAAAACTAAGATCATGGCATCTGGTCCCATCACTTCATGGGAAATAGATGGGAAAACAGTAGAAACAGTGTCAGACTTTATTTTGGGGGGCTCCAAAATCACTGCAGATGGTGATTGCAGCCATGAAATTAAAAGACACTTACTCCTTGGAGGGAAAAGTTACGACCAACCTGCTGCTGCTGCTGCTAAGTCACTTCAGTCGTGTCCAACTCTGTGTGACCCCATAGACAGCAGCCCACCAGGCTCCCCCATCCCTGGGATTCTCCAGGCAAGAACACTGGAGTGAGTTGCCATTTCCTTCCCCAATGCATGACCAACCTAGATAGCATATTAAAAAGCAGAGATATTACTTTGCCAACAAAGGTCCATCTAGTCAAGGCTATGGTTATTCCAGTGGTCATGTATGGATGTGAGAGTTGGACTGTGAAGAAAACTGAGCACAGAAGAATTGACACTTTTGAACTGTGGTGTTGGAGAAGATTCTTGAGAGTTCCTTGGACTGCAAGAAAATCCAACCAGTCCATCCTTAAGGAGATCAGTCCTGGGTGTTCATTGGAAGGACTGATGCTAAAGCTGAAACTCCAATACTTTGGCCACCTCAGGTGAAGAGTTGACTCATTGGAAAAGACTCTGATGCTGGGAAGGATTGGGGGCAGGAGAAAAAGGGGACGGCAGAGGATGAGATGGCTGGATGGCATCACCAAATCGATGGACAGGAGTTTGGTTGAACTCTGGGAGTTGGTGATGGACAGGGAGGCCTGGTGTGCTGTGATTAATGGGGTCACAGAGAGTCAGACACAACTGAGCAACTGAACTGAACTGAACTGAATGATATGTGAATAGAAGAAAGATGATAGATGGATGGATTTTCTTTCTCCTTTTCAATTTGAATCATACTACTTTCTGCTTTAAAAACAAAAGTACACTATGAATGGTTTCCTTTGTGAAGACCTCTTAGAATTTTTCAGAGATCAAGACATCTACATTATCATTGCTATGAGATCCCACTGAAATCAAGAACAAAGGTCTCCTTCTAAATGTGTGTGAATTGCCTTCATTTACAACTTCCAGAAAAAAAACTACCATGGCATTACTAAGAGTAAAATCCATTCTTTTGTTCACTAAAATTAAACCATTGCATTAGTGCAGACCAAGACAAACACAAAATATCACAATAATGCTTTGGGGGATATACGCTTCATTAAAGATAATCCACTACAATATGACAAAACATAAGGTAGCTATTCTTTCTGCAGCAACACAGATGAAGACTTTATTTTAAACCCGTAGCAGATTGAATTTTTGCATGATGTTTTCTTTAAACTGCCTTGCTTAATCTAGAAATACATTAAAACACTCATTCACCAGCTGTGCCAGTTTCAGCTGTGGCAAATTGATGATGAGCTTTCTCCTGACAATATTTTCTCCCCACAAATTTTTAAAACGGACTGAAATGACATTGACAGTCAGGAATGGGAAATACACCTTCATTATTAACTATTTTAAAGCTGTTTTATCATTAAATCATTTGAATAACATTAGCTAAAACTATGAATATTGAAAAACATTAAATGGGTGTGAACTTTTTGTGTTTTATTCTTCAAGATAAAATTCAAAATGTATCATCCCAAAACAAAGTAAATAGGCAAAATTAATCAGCATCACCTACACGAAACTCTGTCACAAAATTGGGGGTTTCTGTAATAGTCATAGCACTTGGTAGTAATTTAAGGCAACCTTGGTTATTAATGATGCAGATTTTTTAAATCTTCTCTGCTTTCTTATTTACCAGTGTATTTTAGTCCAATTTAAAGTTAATTAAATTTGACTAAAAGAAAATGCATGTAAATGAAAAAGGGTCTAAGGAAGAGTTAGCAAACTGGAACACATGGACAATGGTCTATTTTTGTAAATAAAGTTTTATCAGAACACAGCCATTCCCATTTGTTCCCAACAGATTTCTCATAGTGGTGAAGTTGAGTAGTTGCTACAGAGACCTAAGAGCCTTCAAAGCTAAAATATTTACTATCTAGTCTTTTTAAGAATAAGTCCAGTTCAGTTCAGTCGCTCAGTCGTGTCCGACTCTTTGCGACCCCATGAATCGCAGCACGCCAGGCCTCCCTGTCCATCACCAACTCCCGGAGTTCACTCAGACTCATATCCGTTGAGTCCGTGATGCCATCCAGCCATCTCATCCTCTGTCGTCCCCTTCTCCTCCTGCCCCCAATCCCTCCCAGCATCAGAGTCTTTTCCAATGAGTCAACTTTTCACATGAGGTGGCCTAAGTACTGGAGTTTCAGCTTTACTATCATTCCTTCCAAAGAAATCCCAGGGCTGATCTCCTTTAGAATGGACTGGTTGGATCTCCTTGCAGTCCAAGGGACTCTCAAGAGTCTTCTCTAACACCACAGTTCAAAAGCATCAATTCTTCAGCACTCAGCTTTCTTCACAGTCCAACTCTCACATCAATACATGACCACAGGAAAAACCATAGCCTTGACTAGACGGACCTTAGTTGGCAAAGTAATGTCTCTGCTTTTGAATATACTATCTAGGTTGGTCATAACTTTTCTTCCAAGGAGTAAGTGTCTTTTAATTTCATGGCTGTAATCACCATCTGCAGTGATTTTGGAGCCCAAAAAAATAAAGTCTGACAGTGTTTCTACTGTTTCCCATCTATTTTCCATGAAGTGATGGGACCGGATGCCATGATCTTCGTTTTCTGAATGTTGAGCTTTAAGCCAAATTTTCGCTCTCCTGGTTTAAATGAAAAGTATCAGCCATCTCTCACCTTCATTTCATAAAGTTTTTTGGTATGTTCTTCCAGGAGGAGAGGGCTTCCCTGGTGGCTCAGATGATAAAGAATCTGCCTACAATGCAGAAGACCCAGCATCAATTCCTGGGTTGGAAAGATCCCCTGGAAAAGGAAATGGCTACCCACTCCAGTATTCTTGCCTGAAGAATTCCATGGACAGAGGAGCCGGATAGGCTACAGTCCATGGGACTGCAAAGAGTTGGACACGACTGAGGGACTAATACTTTCTTTCTTTCCTCCACGAAAAGAGAGAAAAATTTAAAACAACTAAAACATATAGTCTCCAGATTAAATCAACTGCATTAAAATTAAGGAAAAATAAAAAATAAATCACCTCTACATCTGGCATTTCACTGTCCCTTTACCTGACCATGGGCTTCCCTGGTGGCTCAGAGGTTAAAGCCTCTGCCTGGAATGCGGGAGACCCAGGTTCAATCCCTGGGTCAGGACGATCCCCTGGAGAAGGAAATGGCAACCCACTCCAGTACTCTTGCCTGGAGAATCCCATGGAGGGAGGAGCCTGGTAGGCTACAGTCCAGGGGGTTGCAAAGAGTCGGACACAACTGAGTGACTTCACTTTTACTTTACCTGACCCAGATACTATATAGAAGTTCTCATCTTAGTTCTATAGTGCACTGTATCTCATGCCTGATTATCATTTTGATTAAAAGTGAAGAGGAGCTAAAAAGCCTCTTGATGAAGGTGAAAGAGGAGAGCGAAAAAGCTGGCTTAAAGCTCAACATTCAGAAAACAAAGATCATGGCATCTGGTCCCATCACTTCATGGGAAATAGTTGGGGAAACGGTAGAAACAGTGTCAGACTTTATTTTGGGGGGCTCCAAAATCACTGCAGATGACTGCAGCCATGAAATTAAAAGACGCTTACTCCTTGGAAGAAAAGTTATGACCAACCTAGATAGTATATTCAAAAGCAGAGACATTACCTTGCCGACTAAGGTTCGTCTAGTCAAGGCTATGGTTTTTCCTGTGGCCATGTATGGATGTGAGAGTTGGACTGTGAAGAAGGCTGAGCGCCGAAGAATTGATGCTTTTGAACTGTGGTGTTAGAGAAGACTCTTGAGAGTCCCTTGGACTGCAAGGAGATCCAACCAGTCCATTCTGAAGGAGATCAACCCTGGGATTTCTTTGGAAGGAATGATGCTGAAGCTGAAACTCCAGTACTTTGGCCACCTGAGGCAAAGAGTTGACTCATTGGAAAAGACTCTGATGCTGGGAGGGATTGGGGGCAGGAGGAGAAGGGGACGACCGAGGATGAGATGGCTGGATGGCATCACGGACACGATGGACATGAGTCTGAGTGAACCCCGGGAGATGGTGATGGACAGGGAGGCCTGGCGTGCTGCGATTCATGGGGTCGCAAAGAGTCGGACATGACTGAGCAACTGAACTGAACTGAACACCCTTTTCACTGACAGTATCTCATACCTATCCTTTTTTCATTCAAATTATTTTGTACTTCCTGAAATTTGCAGTCATCAGTACCAAATAACTGAAAAGTTAATTAATTTGACCCCTTCAAGGGCTGGGAGGTAGATCAAATTACTCAACATCTAACACTTTTGGATTTAAAACTTTATAAAATCATTTATGGTCAAATCTATTACTTTATAGAATTCTACAAGCCCCTATGTATAGGAATCGTAACTGGTCTTGGTAAACTGAATATATCCTAACTGGTAAAGCCTTCTTGATTATGAAATCCTATATGTGCTAAGCACTGGCTGACTCCATGTATGAGAATGAAAATCTTTGGATTATCTTCCAAATTTCAATTGAAAGGATATTCTAAACTAGAATCCATTGCTATTGTGAGACTTAATAGGTAGCTAAACAAGACGAGCTAAAGTCACACACTGTAAATATCACCTACCTTCTATTTGATGACAAAATTAGGGAAGAAATGAAACACAAAGAAGTAAGTCCAAATTCAGAAAAATCTGTAGAAGTCATCATTTAAGGAAGTATATAATTCCATGGGTTTCCAACCTTCCTGCACATCAGCAACTGGGAAACATATCAAAATGAAACTAATATTGGGCGCCCTCCCTGTAAGATTCGGATTCATTAGGTTTGTTGTGGTATCTGAGATTATATACTTTTAATAAACACTTCATTTTTTTCCTGCAGTGGATACATGAACAGATGCTTGGGAATTGATACCGTTGGTATCAATGCAAAGTAAGAAAGGAATGCCAATCTAGATCTATTTTTTGTTGTTATTCTTTCACAAATAGCTTTTTTGCAATCAGTGGGGAAAGGGGGTAAATCATCACTTTGCCAACAATGGTGCGTCTAGTCAAAGCTATGGTTTTTCCAGTGGTCATGTATGGATGTGAGAGCTGGACCATAAAGAAGGCTGAGTGCTGAAGAATTGATGCTTTTGAAATGTGGTGTTGGAGAACACTCTTGAGAGTCCCTTGAACTGCAAGGAAATCAAACCAGTTAATCCTAAAGGAAATCAATCCTGAATATTCATTGGAAGGACTAATGCTGAAGCTGAAACTCCAGTACTTTGGCTACCTTATTCAAGGAACTGACTCATTGGAAAAGACCCTGATGCTGGGAAAGACCGAGGGCAAGAGAAGGGGATGACAGAGGAGGAGATAGTTGGACAGCATCACTGACACAATCAATGGACGAATTTGAGCAAACTCTGGGAGATGGTGAAGGACAGGGAAGCCTGACATGCTACAGTCCTTGGGGTCACAAAGAGTTGCACACAACTTAGTAACTGAATGACAAATCTTACCGAAAGTTTGAAAGTTCAGAACTCCTCATTCTTCTTCAGTTTTGTCAAACTCTGCAATACTGGGCAATTCTGCTGATCTTGTATGTTTCTGTTTTCCCATCGTTAAGTGATGAGCATGACTGCTTGCTTATCTCACAGTTTGGGTGTGTAGCCACATGCCTCAAAGAAAGTAAAGGAGAACAACGGGGTAAGTACAGCAACCTGGACATACAGATTTAACTCCACTTTCTCCTGTATGACAATAGTGACCTTAAGGGTATATTTAAAGGAATTATGTCATAAAAACAAAAGGAATGGGAAAGAAGAGAATACTCACAAAATTTATGCAGAAGGATAAGAGCAAGTGATTTTTCAACACAAGGGAACACTGAATCTTCAGTGAGCATTACGGAAAGTTGATATGTAACCAAATTTGTACCGCAGAAGCTTCAAATGGTTCAGCCTTGAGGGGAGGGGGAGCAGAGGTGAAACTGACAATATTTTAAAAAATGAAGGAGTAGTTGAAAGTTTGTTTCAGATGTAATTAGATCCTCGGATGCCCTTAACTGGAAGACCTCCACTCTCCTCCTCCAGCAGAAGTGCTGCATGCTCAGTCGCTTCAGTTGAGTCTGACTCTTTGCAACACCCCCATGGACTGTAGCCCACCAGGCTTCTCTGTCCATGGGACTCTCCAGCAAGAATACTGGAGTGGGTTGCCATGCCCTTCTCCAGGGCAATCTTCCCGACCCAGGGATTGAACTTGTGTCTCCTGCACTGGCAGGTGGGTTCTTTACCACTATCACCACCTGGGAAGCCTCCAGTAGAAGAATGGAGTTCTATTCTCTGCAGAGAGCCAAAAAGAGCACTTCAGATCTGAGACATGCCAGATGTTGTCAAGGGCTAGGTTACCATATAAAATCAGAGGGATTCAGGAAACACTTCATAAAAATATTGGGAGTTCCTGCTCTAACCTCTGGTTCAGCTACATAAACACTAGCAGTCAAGCTTATATACTCTGGGAAAGCAAATAGGTTCTTGACCAGATCAAGAGACAAGACCTCTGGACCTTGAGCTTCCTCAATTAACTAGCCCACAAAAAATTGGGTTTACCCACAACCACTGAATCTTTCCCAAGTATACAGATCTTGCAGTCAGTACAAACACCTGCAGAAAGCCTCTACTGCAAAAGGCGGAGACCTAAAGAGTAAATACAACTAGGAAGAACCAGGATTTAGGCAGGAAGATGGAAAGCTTTAAAAACTGTAATTAGGTCCAACTATGTGTAAAATGTAACTTGTTTACCTAATTATATTCTGACCAACTTGCATCATAATTCAGAGACAAAAATTCTAACTCTGAAGTGTAAAAATATTCAAAAATACAACAAAAATTACGTTAACAGTTCACTATAATATATCACTCGATAAACCCAGTAGTATCTATGTACGATCCCACAGAAGATCAAGACTATTGTGATTAATGAATACAAGCCACAAAATGTTATGAATGAAATGTTTTGTTATACTTAAGGCTAATTTAAATTGAACATGTATTTATTTCATATATGTATACCTTCCTCAAAGAGATCTGATTCTATGCTTGTCCACTCCCAGTCTTCTTTTCAACAAGCAACCAAAGTGATCCTGCTATAATAAAATCTTGAATCATGTCACTGTACTGCTTAAAACTTTCCCATCTCATTCAGTGTAAAAGATAAAAACTGGACAATAGCCTACAAAGCCCCACCTTCTCTCTTCCCACTCCCTTTCTGATGTTCCTCCTCCTCACTCTCTCTCAGCAGCCACACTAGCCTCCTGGAAAAGTGAAAGTGTCAGTCACTCAGTCCTGTCCAACTCTTTGTAACACTATGGACTGTAGCTGGTCAGGTTCCTCTGTCCATGGAATTCTCCAGGCAGGAATATTGGAGTGGGTAGCCATTCCCTTCTCCAGGGGATCTTCCCGACCCAGAGATTGAATCTCTTATGTCTCCTGCATTAGCAGGTTAGTTCTTTATCACTAGTGCCACCTGGGAAGCCCCTTCAAAGGCACAGATAATGTCAAAATCTGAAGAACACCAAGAAAAAAACAAAGCTACAAACACAGTTTCAAAAATATGAGTATTACTTAAGAAAGCCAGAGCTCAAAGATCTCTGTGCCAGGAAAAGTCACTCTTACCCATGCCTCCTTTTAAAAGTATATGAAAACTAAATTCATATTACAATCAACAGATAAGTATTAAGATCTAATTCATACAAAGTTGATATAAGATGAAAGAAAATTAAAAACCAGAGTAAAATCTCAACCAAAAATGAAAAGGTACTAGGAAGAGACCCCCAAAGAACGGATAAACACTGTAATCTTCTATTTCAGGGTAAATTATAGTATTAATATTACATGATACAGAAAAGCAACAAAGACTAGAAGTGTAATAATTCGAAAGTGAAGTGACAGAACCCAGAGAAAACAATAAAGAACAAATGTATATTTAAGAAATGAAAACCAAACTAGAAGAAACAATAGCTTAAAATATAATAAATAATGCCTAAGAAAAACAGGAGCAAAAAGTTTTATAAATCAAAAATCAACAGGGAAAAAAATAATTCAAAAAAAGTTGAAAGCAGGCCAAAAAAATCCTACATATAGATAATGAGGCACAAAACAAATACTAAAACTGTAACTTGGAAAGCTTACTTGAAATAAAAATTTAAATTATATATGACATAGCATATATAGCAGATATGAAAATATTGCCCTACAATTGCTAACACGAAGAAATAGTCTGGTAACTTCACCAGATTTGAAAGAAACAAAAAATATTTTAGGCACTTGCCTTATAAGGGAAATAAAATTGTATTAGACTTTAAGGCAATAATACTTAAGTCAAGAGAAACTGGAATAATATTTAAGATACTCAAGGAAAGAAAAAGTGAGCCAAAGATTTTACATCCTGAAAAATTGACTTGATAATAATTAGACAACCACTTATCAGGATGCAAGAACCGTTTCAGTCTCATGGACTCTTCCTGAGGAATCTACCAGAGAAAAAGCTTCAGACACCAAAGTATCTAGAGAAGCATCAGTGTAATACCAGAGAGTGAGCACTAAAATATAATTAACTGTACAACTCTAAAATCATTGCAGATGGTGACTGTAGCGAGGAAATTGAAAGATGTTTACTCCTTGGAAGGAAAGTTATGACCAACCTAGATAGCATATTCAAAGCAGAGACATTACTTTGTCAACAAAGGTCAGTCTAGTCAACGCTATGGTTTTTCCGGTAGTCATGTAAGGATGTGAGAGTTGGACTGTGAAGAAAGCTGAGTGCTGAAGAATTGATGTGTTTGAACTGTGGTGTTGGAGAAGACTCTTGAGAGTTCCTTGGACTGCAAGGAGATCCAACCAGTCCATTCTAAGGAATATCAGTCCTGGGTTCTTTGAAAGGAATGATGCTAAAGCTGAAACTCCAGTACTTCAGCCACCTCATATGAAGAGTTGACTCATTTGAAAAGACTCTGATGCTGGTAGGGATTGGGGGTAGGAGGAGAAGGGGACGACAGAGGATGAGATGGCTGGATGGCATCACTGACTCGATGGACGTGAGTTTGTGTGAACTCCAGAAGTTGGTGATGGATAGGGAGACCTGGCATGCTGCGATTCATGGGGTCGCAAAGAGTCGGACTCGACTGAGAGACTGAACTGAACTGAACTGAACTGAGACTAAATGAGTGCCAAACAGAAGAGAGTACAGTATGAAATGGCTACATGCTCACAGAAGGTAGACATGCGTCCGACTCTGTGCGATCCCATAGACGGCAGCCCACCAGGTTCTCCCGTCCCTGGGATTCTCCAGGCAAGAACACTGGAGTGGGTTGCCATTTCCTTCTCCAATGCATGAAAGTGAAAAGTGAAAGTGAAATTATTCAGTCGAGTCTGACTCTTAGCGACCCCATGGACTGCAGTCTACCAGGCTCCTCCGCCCATGGGATTTTCCAGCCAAGAGTACTGGAGTGGGGTGCCATTGGTATACCCATTAAAAAATATGAGGGAGAAAAATGGGAAAACATATTAAAAATGATCAATAATTTTTTGGATGTGTTATCATTGTTATTTTGAGACAGTAGTGTATTTGTTGCAGATTAAAGTAAATGATGATATATGTTATTATCCTCCTTGGTCCTTGCAATTCAAGATTCCCAGTGTAAACAAAAGCAGATACAAATACAATACAAAACAGGGTCAATAAATAATCCTGTAGTTCTGATTTTGACTTGGAAATATTAGTAGGAACTCATAAATATTTCATCTTTANTTTATTTTTGTAATGTAAAAATACAATGTATTTTCCCTCTGAATATTCTCTTGCCATAATAATATTAGCCATAAGTTTTTATGAGTTTATGATTTATTCATAAATAATTACTCAAATTTCCTAAAAAAGATATTATATATTAATAGATTCCTAATTCTGTCCACTAAAGAGCTTCAGAAACAATGGCCAGCCTAAGAGCAGACATCTCTTAAATCCAGAGTGTGTTCCTGAAATACCATTTCCATTTAAAAGAAACCAGAAAATGTAAGAGATGAACATGTAAGAATTTTTGCATAATAAAGACCAAAAATAGCCACCAGAAACATAGAAGGTCATGTTGATGCAGTCAGAACTTCAATTTAGGCAGTTTCTACTGGCCAAAAATGGGACAATTTCAACTTTTAAAAGACTAATATTTGCAATGGGTTAAAATCTATTAATTATGTTCAAGTCTAGAAATTCATTATGATTTTTAAAAAGTAAAACTAATTGATTCTCTTCAGATAATGATAGGAAAGCAATTCAATATTTTGAAAACTAGTAAGTAAAAGAAAAGAATCAGACATATTCTCCCTTTGCTGAAAGTGAAAGTCACTCAGTCGTGTCAGACTCTCCGTGACCCCATGATCTATAGAGAAGGAACTCTCCAGGCCAGAATACTGGAGTGGGTAGCCTTTCCCTACTCCAGGGGTCTTCCCAACCCAGGGGTCAAACCCAGGCCTCCTGCACTGCAGGAGGATTCTTAACCCAGGTCTCCCACATTGCAGGAGGATTCTTTACCAGCTGAGCCACAAGGGAAGCCCAAGAATACTGGAGTGGGTAGCCTATCCCTTCTCCAGCAGATCTTCCTGACCCAGGAATTGAACTGGGGTCTCCTGCATTGTAGGCTGATTCTTTACCAACTAAGCTATCAGGGAAGATTGGATAACTAAATGGTAGATGAAGATAAATGTTATAAAACTATTTCAACTATAAGTAGAAAAGAACTAATAGACACAGAATACATCATTTTGTATTCCCTAATAAATAAATGTGTCTAGGCTCTGAGCACCTACAGCTATTTATGTCTTAAAAAGAGACACAACCAGGCATTATGTGCTTCCTAATGAAATAACACAGTAACTTGTAGTTCCGCTGAAAGAATAAAACATAGTCTGATCCAGCCTCTGGATCAAGCTGAACATTTTGAAAAGTTCAGAGGACACAGAAACACGTTGAGCCCTTACATGAACATGCAACTTTAAAAACCCAATCCATGAGAAACGCTATATGTCCAACACCAAGATTCCTTGAACAGAGTTGACCTTTGAACAGCATGGGTTTGAATTGCACAGGTCCCCTTACACACAGATATCTTCCACTAACTTCTACTACAGTACTACATAATCTGTGGTTAGTTTAATCCAAACTGCAAATACAAGATAACCAATGGTAGGTAAAATTATAGTGGATTTTCAACTATGCAGAGGATTGGCACTCTTAATCCCATGTTGTTCAAAGGTCCACTGTAAATTGTAAGGATAAAAAGGATGAAGGGAAATCTGTAACTTAATGGGAAACTTAAAGAAATCTTAAATTTTTATAAAAACAGGTAAGACTAAACTAATCTGTCTAGGATCCACAATTGGTAATAAAACCAAAAAGAAACCTCCCCCAATATGAAAATCAGGACAGTT
Source organism: Redunca redunca (assembly GCA_006410935.1). Classification (NCBI taxonomy): domain Eukaryota; kingdom Metazoa; phylum Chordata; class Mammalia; order Artiodactyla; family Bovidae; genus Redunca; species Redunca redunca. The sequence continues at coordinate 500,018 of SJYQ01001577.1, read as the reverse complement.
GTTATTCTGAGAGGGAGGAAGAGAACTGTAATTAGGCAAGGACACAAAGAGGCTTGTAGAGAAGTCTGGAAATTTCTCTTTCTTGACCCTATTGCAGTTATAAGGCCTTTCAATAACTCAGTAAGCTATAATTTGTTGTGCGTGGTTTTCTAAATCTTTATTTCTATAATAAAAATGCTTTGGATGCTCAGATTTTAAAAAGTATATAGAGTAGCTAAGAAAATTTCCTAGAATAATAAATGGATATAACCTACCAGCTACTAACAATCATTATAAAACATGGTGATTTTAATACTGCAAGGCAATAACACTGAACAGAACAGAAAGTCAAGAGATATACAACCACATGGGCACACATATATACAGAGAAACTTAATATTGGAAGAATTAGCATTCAGAATCACAAAACAAAAGCTGAACTACTTAATAAAAGGTGCTGGGACAACTGGCTATCCATATGGAAAGCTAAACTCCAAGTAGATACTCAAAAGTTCCAAGAACAATAAATAAAATGTATTTCAACCATATATAAATATCTAAATGTAATTTTGTAAGTTTATCATGCTTTGAAAAAATGATAGGAGTACTAAGGAAGTTTATATATGATATGGAGAGAGTAAAATTTTCTTTAAAAAGCTACTCAAAGAATATAGATAATAAAAATTGGCCATATCAAAGTCAAATACTTTTCCCAGCACAATACATCATAAATAAAATTCACTTAATAAGCTAAAGAGAGAGAAAATTTGCAATATGTAAAAGCTTAGTACTCAAGATACAAAATCAATAACTATAAGGCAATATTTTAAAAAAGAAAAAGAAAAGAGGTCAAGAGGTACAAAGAGGTAATTTACAGGATAATTCACAATGGCAAATAAGGATATGTAAAGATGCTCACTAGTATTACTAATCTGTGAGAGTATATCCACATAACATTTCCATATTTGTCTGATTGGGAAAAACAAAAATTTTGACAAGGTATGTCTTGGTAGGGATGTGCTAACACAAGAACTTCTATACAGAAAGTAAATTAGGACCACCACTTTGTAGCTTAATCAGACAATTATCCAGCACAGCTAGCAAATGTTGAAAATATTCATGCCCTCTAACTCAGTTATTTCTCTTTGAAATGTTTTCCCTAAAGATACTAATACAGGTACATGAGGAGGGAATTAAAACTTATTCACTTATATATTTTTATAAGCAAAAAAAACAGAAGTCTGTGAATAGGGATTAAATCAATAAAATAATTGTGTTTGACTCAAACAATATAATGTTATACACCAGAAAAATGAAGAAACTATATGTATTTTTGGCAGTCTTAAATATATGTGATTGCCAAAGTGATATTTGGCAGACACACAAAGTAGTATATTTTAAGACACACAAACATTAGGGACACAAAGTAGTAAATGTACTTAATTATGGTAGAAAGAGAACATGAAGATGGGCTGGAATAAAAGGAAGTTCGCCAGTATCTATACTTTCTTGGAAAAACAAAATGCTCTGAAGTAAACGCCATACAACTGTAAAGTAAAATATGTTTGTGAACCATTTGTCACTTTCCTTATTTTTATAAAATGTTCATTCCACTCAATAAAAAACAAAAACACTCAATCAAGTATGAATTCAGATTCAATACAATAACATTCATAAATGTATAGGTTTTGATTAATGTTTCACACAGAAGAAAATTAAGAAAATAAAAATGACTTGATGAAAGACAAAGAGAACTTAATGAAAAAGGCTACCAGAAGGCAGGAGAGGTTGAAATGATACTTGAAGAGGTAATAGCTAGGGATTTTCTGTAACTGATACTTAAAAAAAATCAAGTCACAGAGTCAAAAGCACTATAAATCACGGGAGGTTAAGAAAATAAATACACACAAAAGGAAACTGAGGAAATCAAAAACAGAGAAAAATGTTGAAAAGCAACCTGAGAACAAAGAATACATTACCTCCAAAAAACCAAATATTAATAATGGCAGATTTTTACACAGCAACTACTAAAGGAAGGAGACAATGAAATTACA
>SJYQ01001577.1:474746-487677 GCA_006410935.1 Redunca redunca | reverse complement strand
GTATGGATGTGAGAGTTGGACTGTGAAGAAGGCTGAGCGCCGAAGAATTGATGCTTTTGAACTGTGGTGTTGGAGAAGACTCTTGAGAGATCCTTGGACTGCAAGGAGATCCAAACAGTCCATTCTGAAGGAGATCAGCCCTGGGATTTCTTTGGAAGGAATGATGCTAAAGCTGAAGCTCCAGTACTTTGGCCACCTCATGCAAAGAGTTGACTCATTGGAAAAGACTCTGATGCTGGGAGAGATTGGGGGAAGGAGGAGAAGGGGACGACCGAGGATGAGATGGCTGGATGGCATCACGGACACGATGGACGTGAGTCTGAGTGAACTCTGGGAGATGGTGATGGACAGGGAGGCCTGGCGTGCTGCGATTCATGGGGTTGCAAAGAGTTGGACACGACTGAGAGACTGAACTGAACTGAACTTCTTTGGGATTGGAATGAAAACTGACCTTTCCCAGTCCTGTGGCCACTGCTGAGTTTTCCAAATTTGCTGACATATTGAATGCTGCACTTTCACAGCATCATCTTTTAGGATTTGAAATAGCTCAACTGGAATTCCATCACCTTCACTAGCTTTGTTTGTAGTTATGTTTTAAGGCCCACTTGACTTCACATTCCAGGATGTCTGGCTCTAGGTTAGGGATCACACCATTGTGATTCTCTGGGTCATGAAGATCTTTTTGTACAGTTTTTCCGTGCATTCTTCTGCTTCTGTTAGGTCCATACCATATCTTTGCATGAAATGTTCCCTTGGTATCTCTAATTTTCTTGAAGAGATCGCTAGTCTTTCCCATTCTATTGTTTTCCTCTATTTCTTTGCACTGATCACTGAGAAAGGCTGTCTTATCTCTTCTTCCTCTTCTTTGGAACTCTGCATTCAAATGGGTATATCTTTCCTTTTCTCATTTACCTTTCACGTCTCTTCTTTTCACAGCTATTTGTAAGGCCTCCTCAGACAGCCATTTTGCTTTTTTGCATTTCTTTTTCTTGGGGATGGTCTTGATTCCTATCTCCTGTACAATATCACAAACCTCTGTCCATAGTCCATCAGGCACTCTGTCTATCAGATCTAGTCCCTTAAATCTATTGCTCACTTTCACTGTATAATCATAAGGGATTTGATTTAGGTCATACCTGAATGGCCTAGCGGTTTTCCCTACTTCCTTCAACTTAAGTCTGAATTTGGAAATAATGAGTTCATGATCTGAGCCACAGTCAGCTCCCGGTCTTATTTTTGCTAACAGTATAGAGTTTCTCCATCTTTGGCTGCAAAGAATATAATCAGCCTGAATTCGATGTTGATCATCTGGTGATGTCCATGTGTAGAGTCTTCTCTTGTGTTGTTGGAAGAGGGTGTTTGCTATGACCAGTGCATTCTCTTGGCAAACCTCTATTAGTCTTTGCCCTACTTCATTTTGCATTCCAAAGCCAAATTTGCCTGTTACTCCAGGTGTTTCTTGACTTCCTACTTTTGCATTCCAGTCCCCTAGAATGAAAAGGACATCTTTTTGGGGGTCTTAGTCCTAAATCAATGAAACTAAACTTTGCCTAATTCAATGAAACTAAGCCATGCCATGTGGGGCACAGCTCATGGTGGAGAGGTCCGACAGAATGTGGTCCACTGGAGAAGGGAATGGGAAACCACTTCAGTATTCTTGCCTTGAGAACCCCATGAACAGTATGAAAAGGCAAAAAGATAGGACACTGAAAGATGAACCTACCAACCTGGAGAGAGTATACACACTCCTAAATATAAAATAACCAACAAGGATCTACTGTATCACCCAGGGAACTATATGTAATATTTTAAATAACCTACAAGAGACAAGAATCTGAAAAAGGATATGTACATATATTATACATACATAACATATATATATAACTGAATCTCTTTGCTGTATACCTGAAACTAACATGACACCTTAAACTATACTTCAACTTTTTTAAAAAGCTGTAAGTCCTATTATTAATAATAATGCTGCATTAGTGAGGAGAATTACACATCCCATTCTCTTCCCCAGGGATAAGTGAGGAGTTCGGAAGAAAGAGGTTAAAGCTGAGAAAAAATAATAATTAAAGGGATACTTAAATGCCACCCTAATGTTTACCTGATTGAATGCCACATACTATTTATAGTTGAGGGGTGGTCATGAATTTTCCGACCATAGCAGTCTGGATCCTTTTCTGAGTCACTTGGCCATTTTTTGAGCATGTAATAAACACTGTCACATCTTTGACCCTCGAGGAGTTTACAAACAAGCTGTGTCATCCAGGATCTTCACTTGTTTTGTGCTTATCTTGTACTTCAAATATCATGAGTTTGTGTCAATGTTAAAACACTGTTTGAACCTGAGTCTTGGATTTGGTTCAGTGCATAGAATATTTTGATAGTCTACCATAATTGTTTTAGAAAACTGAAAGCCAGTTTCTGATTAATTTTTATTTCTTGGTTTGTTTAGTTTTTAATTACTGTGATTTGTAGCTGAGTAAAAAAAATAATGATAATTTAATGAGTTTAAGTTTCAGCTATTATTTTCTAGTTTAGGGTTCACAGTTTGGCTCTTAGCCCTTCTTAATCACTACATTGTTTTCAATTATCAAGGTACAAAATTCACACACACCAAAAGAAAAAAAACTTTTTTGCAATATACACTTAGTGACATCACTTGCTTAAAGCAAATTAGTCTTCTTGGAATGTCCATAAATACTTTAGAAGAAAATAAAATTCTGAAACTACTTGCCTCGTGAAAAGAAGGAACTTTCTATGTCAAATGAGAAGCTGGGGAAAGCATCAAAATGGCTTGGCAAAGTAATTATGAATACTTTTCTTGAGTCATAAGGATTACTCCCACACAGGACACACACTCTATTCTTTACTGTGATAGCTTTCACTTCATCTCTTTATTTCATACTAAAGAAAGTATATCAGAACCCTAGTAAATGCTATAATTATTAATATTTAACTAAATCCATTACAAATTTTAATACAACAGTGACAAACAGTAACAATTATTTGCAACACAACTTTCCTCTTGCCAAAACACACTGCATCAAGACACCATGGATGACAAGTGCAGAAGACAGAGAATTACGCAGGACTGAACATGCCTTAGACTTAAGCAGAATATAAGAATGCCTCTGGGAGTCATTTGGCAGGAGTATTTTGTGTTATTTTAAGGTAGGGTGATGATGGGTATGAACCAGTAGAGTAAAAAGAACTGATGACAAAAGAGAAAGGAGGAAAAACCAGAGAAGTGAAGTTTATAGAAGACGAAAAGAATTGAGATCCTCCAGGGCACAAGGTGTGGTAGAAGTGAGGACTCTTTAGGCAACAGCAAAGCTAAAAACAATATGCCAGTAATGCATGAGTGGATAGAGTTGGTAATGGGATTATAAGAAAGTTCCATTTCTATTTACTCCACCTCTTTTACTGAAGTACCAGAGGCAACTGCATCAACACAGAATGAAAAACGAAGAGGTTGAGAGCAAACATACAAAGGGGATGTGGAAGGATTAGGCAGCATTGAGTAACCATTTGAGACCTGAGGCTTCCACTCTGTTCAGAGGGACTTGTCCATAGACATATGTCACTGGATGGTCCTCAGTTTATGAAGGCTTGGCAGTGTATGAAGGCTTTCATTATGAAGGCTTTGTAATCTCTTCCCTGCTGATAGCACAGAGCAAGGAAGTTAATGAAACAGTAGACATTGAGAGGAGGTGGTCATGGTGGCCAAGAAAAGAGTGGCAAAGCCTAAGCAGGCTGAGGGCATTCATGTGTGGGGTCATAGGTACTCATTTACATTTTGAATACATTGAAAATTTTCAGATACAGTGGGGTGAACCTGAAAGGATAGAAATGGATAAAGTCATGGTGGAAAACAAATTCTAAGAGATCGTAAATGTCACGACAACAGAGAGAACCTTTGGGAAAAAATGATGTTAAGACTCGCTCACCTATAGCCATTGATCCATACCTTCTAGGACACCCCAGCAGGTATTGCAAAGCCAATCTCCCCAAGCACCTTGAAAGATCCCAAATGAGCCAGAGGTTGTACCCTGGGTGGTTTTCCACCCACTTGGAGGGAGGCCAGGCAATTTCAGTGGTACTGCAGCCTTCACCTTCCCAACTAAATAAATGTACTTGGAGCAAGAGGCCAATGGCCCAGGTCAAGATAGTCCATTAACCCAAAAAGAAAGGTTCTGAGACTAAATGATGAAAATTTATAGCATGCAGGACCTCTTGTGCAAAGGAAAGGCAGTATGGGAGGGCCAGAAAGCATCTGTCCTCAGACATGTCAACAGAAAACCTTTTTTTACTAAAAGAAGACTCCATTCAAGATGAAACACAACTGAAATATATCAAACTGCCCTCTGATTCTAGTATAATAGCTTGCCAGGAGCATAATTTTCTCAAATTGCATCCATTTTTATGACTAAGTAGGGCACTTGGCAGCAGTTCTAAATGATTCCCAGGACTAAGCACAGTGGCTGCTCCTACTGTGCAAAAGCATCTTCCTTTAATGCAGCCAGCACTATATTCTTATAACTTTATTGTATCCCTCCATCCAACCTCATCCCCTACCAATAGGTCCTGAAGGCCCCAGGGAAGCTGCTACCTCATTCTGGAAATGTTACTTCTTTACCTCAGTGGTCCGGCAGCTGGGTCACATGAGCAGTTAGATTGACTGTCTGCTCTACTCTCAATAAACAAGCAGAATCCATTCCTAAGCAGCCTGGCTTTCACTCACTGCAAATGAATTAAATGATGCTGCAGAACTCAGAAAATAAAACTCAGTGCTTTACACTCACAATAACTTGTATCACCTCCTTGTCATTGTTGTTCAGTTGATAAGTCATGCCCAATTCTTCGAGACCCCATGAACTGCAGCATGCCAGGTTTCCCTGTCCTCCACTATCTCCCAGAGTTTGTTCAAATTCATGCCCATCGAGTCGGTAATGCCATCCAACTGTCTCATGCTCTGCTGCCGTCCTCTCCTTTTGCCTTCAATCTTTCCCAGCATCAGAGTCTTTTCCAATGAGTCAGCTCTTCGCATCAGATGGTCAAAGGATGGGAGCTTTAGCTTCAGCATCAGTCCCTCCAATGAACACCCAGGACTGATCTCCTTTAGGGTGGACTGGTTGGATCTCCTTGCAGTCCAAGGCATAAGCCAGCTTAATAACTAGTGACTATTCTCCTCACCAAACCCTATCAGATATAACATGTGAGCTAATTTTTTTTGTCCTGTAATTTGTCTAAACACCAAAAAAGGAAAGAAAGCAAAATTTGATATTTAGTGGATTTTTAGTAGTAGGTTACAATGCAATTTTACAACAAACAAATACTCTCTCCCTCTTATTAACAATGACAGAAAACACACAACTGATACCAGGACCTACATTTCAATTACTTTTTTCTTTGTTGTTGGCTGTTAATGATGAATGTTTTGGATTTAAAGTCTATTGCTAAAAATTTTATTAGTCAAAATTATTTATTTCCCATAAAAGAAAAGTAATTCAATGTTGAGCAAGAAAACAGAGCTATGAAAACTTTAAATGTTCCTGTATTCATCTCCTGCAGCTGCTGTAACAAATTACAACAAACTTAGGCATTTAACACATTATAAGTGTGTTCTCTCACAGATCCGGATGCCAGAGGTCTGAAAAAAGGTGTGAATGGGGAGGCGTAACCTCTGAGGGCTCTACGGGAGAATCTGCTCTTTGCCTCTCCCAGCTTCTGCTGGCTACTGTCATCCTTCGCTTTCCTTGCCTTGGGCCCTCATCACTTCGGTTTCTTCCTGTGAGGTCATGTTGTTTCCGTAACTTTGTGTCTGTTCTGTGTGTCTGTCTCAAAATTCCTCTGCCTGTCTCTTATAAGGATATACAGGATTACATTTCACATCCACCAAAATAATCCAGATGATGCCTTCTTTCAAGTTCCTGAATTTAATAAGTTCTTTTACCATATAAGGTAGTATTGAAAGAAACTGGGAATTAGAACATGGACATATCTTTTGAGGGGCTATCATGTAGCCAACTCTAGTCAACCCTCAAAGTGAAGAGAAGTGAAGTGAAGTCACTCAGTCATGTCTGACTCTTTGCGACCCCATGGACTGTAGCCTACCAGGCTCCTCCCTCCATGGGATTCTCCAGGCAAGAGTACTGGAGTGGGTTGCCATTTCCTTCTCCAGGGGATGTTCCCAACCCAGGGATCGAACCCGGTTCTCCCACATTCCAGGCAGACACTTTAACCTCTGAGCCAAATGACCCCTTAATTCCTTTTATAGGCTTACTTTTGAAACAGAAATATCTATAGTTATTTTGTCATCCCATCACTGTATTTTGGAAACAGCTTAACTGTGGAAAATTCTTGAACAGAATTTATCTGCCTCCTGAGAAACCTGTATGCGAGTCAAGAAGCAACAGTTAGAACTTACATGAAACAATAGACTGGTTCAAAATTGGCAAAGAAGTACATCAAGGCTGTATATTGGACCCTGCTTATGGTAGCTCAGCTGGTAAAGAATCTGCCTGCAATGCAGGAGACTCCAGTTTAATTTCTTGGTCGGGAAGATCCACTAGAGAAGGGATAGGCTACTGACTCCAGTATTCTTGGGCTTCCCTTGTGGCTCATTTGGTAAAGAATCCATCTACAATGTGGCAGACCTGGGTTTAATCCCTGGATTGGGAACATTCCCTGGGTAAGGGAATAGCTACCCACTCCAGTATTCTGGCCTGGAGAATTCTATGGACGGTTTAGTCTATGGGGGTCACAAAAAGTCAGACATGACTGAGCGACTTTCACTTTTATTTAACTAATATGCAGAGTACATCATGTGAGATGTTGGGCTGGATGAATCACAAACTGGAATCAAGATTGATGGGAGAAATATCAATAACCTCAGATATGCAGACAATACCACTCTAATGGCAGAAAGAGAAGAGGAACTAAAGAGAGGAGAGTGAAAAAGATGGCTGAAAACTCAACATTCAAAAAACTAAGATCATGGCATCCCATCACCTCATGGCAAGTAGAAGGTGAAAAAGTGGAAACAGTGACAGATTTTATTTTCTTGGGCTCCAAAATCACTGTGGATGGTGACTGCAGCCATGAAATTAAAAGATACTTGCTCCTTGGAAGAAAAATGACAAACCTAGACACCAAATTAAAAACAGAGGCACTGCTTTGCCAACAAAGTCTGTATACTCAAAGCTATGATTTTTCCAGTAGTCATGTATAGAGGGTGAGAATTGGACCATAAAGTAGGCTGAGTGCCGAAGAATTGATGCTTTCAAATTTTGGTGCTGGAGAAGACTCCTGAGAATCCCTTGGACAGCAGAGAGATCAAGCCAGTGAATCCTAAAGGAAATCAATCTTGAATATTCATTAGAAGGACTAATGCTGAAGCTGAAACCCCAGTGCTTTGGTCACCTAATTGAAGAGCCAACTCATTGGAAAAGACCTTGATGTTGGGAAAGATTGAGGGCAGGAGAAGAAGGGCACAACAGACAATGAGATGGTTGGATGGAATCACGGACTCAATGGACATGAATTTGAGCAAACTCTGGAAAATAGTGTAGGACAGGGAAGCCTGGCATGCTGCATTCCATGTGGTCATGAAGAGTCAGACAGGACTTAGCAACTGAACAACAACAAAAACTTGTTTTCTAGTTTCACAGGTCTACTTATGGAAAGAAATATTGCTCCAGGATGGACCATACCCAGAGTCTCCCCTGTACATTATTTAGATTATGCAGATTATTAGATTTGAAGCTTTTTTTAGCAACAAAGTTTCGGTAAGATTTTTGGACTTGGAATTGATGCTAAAATGAGTTGAGACTTTCGGGGATGTTGGGATGTGGTGAATGCATTTTGCCCATGGGACAAACATGATTTGGGGGCAAAGTAGTGGACAGAATGCTGCTGCTGCTGCTGCTGTTGCTAAGTCGCTTCAGTCGTGTCCGACTCTGTGCGACCCCAGAGACGGCAGCCCACCAGGCTCTGACTGTCCCTGGGATTCTCTAGGCAAGAACACTGGAGTGGGTTGCCATTTCCTTTTCCAATGCATGGAAGTAAAAGTGAAAGTGAAGTCACTGAGTCGTGTCCAACTCTCAGCAGCCCCATGGACTGCAGCACACCAGGCTCCTCTGTCCGTGGGATTTTCCAGGCAAGAGTACTGGAGTGGGGTGCCATTGCCTTCTCCTACCATCAGCTAAATTCGTCCCCAAAGATTTGTCTAAACCTAAGAACCTATGGTTTTTCCAGTGGTCATGTATGGACGTGAGAGTTGGACTGTGAAGAAAGCTGAGCACCGAAGAATTGATGCTTTTGAACTGTGATGTTGGAGAAGGCTCTTGAGGGTCCCTTGGACTGCAAGGAGATCCAACCAGTCCATTCTGAAGGAGATCAGCCCTGGGATTTCTTTGGAAGGAATGATGCTGAAGCTGAAACTCCAGTACTTTGGCCACCTCATGCAGAGTTGACTCATTGGAAAAGACTCTGATGCTGGGAGGGACTGGGGGCAGGAGGAGAAGGGGACGACAGAGGATGAGATGGCTGGATGGCATCACTGACTCGATGGACATGACTCTGAGTGAACTCCGGGAGTTGGTGATGGACAGGGAGGCCTGGCGTGCTGCGATTCATGGATCACAAAGAGTCAGACACGACTGAGCGACTGAACTGAACTGAACTAACCTGACTGAAGAATCTATTAATAGTGCCTTAAATGGCAGAAGATGTGATTAATGATCTTAGTTTATTCCAGATTATTATCCAAGTAGACCCTACATGCAATCATATACACTCTTAAGAAAAAGGCAGAGGTTTTGACTCAGACACATAGAGGAGAAGCCACATGAAGAGAGGAGCGATATGGTCATGGAGGCAGAAACTGGACTGATGCAGCTACAAGCAAGGAACATCAGGCAAGAGTCACCAAAAGCTGGAAGAGGCAAGAAATGGATTCTCCCCTAGAGGAGAACAGCCCTACCAACAACTTGTTTTCAGACTTCCAGTCTCCAAAACTGTGACAGAATACATTTCTGTTGTTTCTGGACATTAAGTTTGTGGTAAGTAGTTAGAGCAGCTCTGGGAAATACTACAGTTCCCAAAACACAACAAAGTAACACAGTGCACAAAGCGCTCTGGTAACCCTGTTAAAATCAATCCAGATTTGGAGGGAAGAAAATTAATAGTCAAAGGATTTGTATTGCTGCCTCCAAGAGGGGGAGCGGGGAACGTAGGTACAGACTCATTTGTCCTAGTTCAAACAGATTTTTAAGTACAAAATTTATTGCTATTTAGTTGGAATTTGTTTCTAATTGTCAAAGTAATATGAGAGTTTCAAGAATCAAAAAAATGCTTTAAAAATTACTACATCATTAAATTTCCATAGCTAATCAGTTTCTCCTAATAGTGACTCAGTTTTTTACCCAAAAGACAACCTGTGGCTACATTGATAGTCACTTGAGTGCTGTGTTTCTAACCTTATAGAATGCCAGACTCCAGCAATTCAAATCATCCCAAAGGTATTTTCTGTTCACTGCTATAGATTTTCAACATAAAATCTTTCCAGTAAGATAGTGCTCTCACAAAATAAGTGACAGAAACTGTAATATGGCTGTCTCCTTAATAAAAGAGAGGAGGGAAAATTCTAGTATTTATCTTAATGTGTTCAACAATTTAAAATCCTCTAAACCCATTTTGCTTTTATTCATCAAGCTCACAAAAAAGGAAATTTTCTTAAAAGTCAAGAAAAATTGTGAAAGAAATAACAATTCACATTACAGCCTCTTTCAACTTATAACTGTGTTTCAAAACTTTTAAATAGATCTAAATTTTATTACACTAGGTTTGATCTAGAGATCATCTAACAATCATTTTCTGCCTTTCATAGGTTTCAAGGAATGTGCTTGCTAACCTCAACTTTAAAGCATTATAAAATTTCAGATATATCTTGGTTTCCATAACTTATTAGATCTGTCCACTGGAGAAGCAAATAGCCTAATTTTGCTTTTCATTTTTCTTAAATGCTGAGTACTTCAAATATGGTATTGGATATTAAAGAGTTAATTTAATATTGAGAAAAACATTTTCATGAAATGACAAATTATACTCTAAGAGTACCAGAGCTCATTGACTGACAAGGTCAAGGCTACTAGAAGCTCTGAGAGACCTTTCTGTTTTGCTACCACCCACCTCAGGCATATGGCTCTTCCTGATCCTACAGGAAGTAGAAAAGCTTTCAAGGTGCCCTCCCATACCAACACATAAACAGACTACCATACTTGAGGTTCAGACAATGGGAATGGGGATAGTTAAGAGCCTGGAGCTCTAAGAAAAACTGCTGAGGGCCATGAATAGAAATACCTGGGAGCAGCTGGCAGAAGTGAGGAGTTAGTACCTGAGCTTCTGGGTATGTCAGTAAATAGGGACCAAGCAGGGCATGTTCTCTTGGCAAAACTCTGTTAGCCTCTGTCCTGCTTCATTTTGTACTCCAAGGCCAAACTTGAGTGCAACTGTGTGCTAGTTGTTCAAACTACTGCACAAACATGCTAGCAAAGTAATGCTCAAAATTCTTCAAGCTAGGCTTCAACAATATGTGAGCCAAGAACTTCCAGATGTACAAGCTGGATTTAGAAAAGGCAGAGGAACCAGAGATCAAATTGCCAACATACACTGGATTATAAAAAAAGCTAGAGAATTCCAGAAAAATATCTACTTCTGCATCATTGACTACGCTAAAGCCTTTGACTGTGTGGATCACAAAAAACTGTGGAAAATTCTTAAACAGATGGGACTACCAAACCACCTCACCTGCCTCCTGCAAAACCTGTATGCAGATCAAGAAGCAACAGTTAGAACCAGACATGGACCAATGGATTGGTTCCAAATTGGGAAAGGAATATGTCAAGGCTGTATATTGACACCCTGCTTATTTAACTTATATGCAGAGCATATCATGAGAAATACTGGGCTGCATGAAGCTGGAATCAAGTTGGCTCAGAGAAATATCAATAACCTCAGATACAGAGATGACATCACCCTTATGGCAGAAAGCGAAGAGAAATTAACAAGCCTCTTGATGAAGGTGAAAGAGGAGAGTGAAAAAGCTGTCTTAAAACTCAGCATTCAAAAGAACAAAGATCATGACATCCAGTCTAATCACTTTATGGCCAATAGAAATCACTTTATGGGGAAACAATGGAAGCAGTGACAAACTTTATTATCTTGGGCTTCAAAATCACTGCGGACTGTGAATACAACCATGAAATTAAAAGATGCTTGCTCCTTGGAAGAAAAGTAATGACAAATCTAGACAGCATATTAAAAAGCAGATATTACTTTGCCTACAAAGGTCCATATAGTTAAAGCTATGGTTTTTCCAGTAGTCATTGTATGGATGTAAGAGTCAGAACACAAAGAAGGCTGAGAGCCAAAGAATTGATGCTGTGGTGCTAGAGAAGACTCTTGACTTGGACTGCAAGAAGAGCAAACCAGTCAATCCTAAAGGAAATCAACCCTCAGTACTCATTGGAAGAACTAATGCTGAAGCTAAAGCTGAAGCTCCAATACTTTGGCCACCTGATGCAAAGAGCCAACTCATTAGAAGAGACCCTGATGCTGAGAAAGACTGAAGGCAGGAAGAGAAGGGGGATGAAGAAGATGAGATGGTTGGATGGCATCTTCAACTCAATGGACATGAGTCTGAGTAAATTCAGGGAGATGGTGAAGGACAGGGAAGCCTGGCATGCTGCAGTCCATGGGCTCACAAAAAGTCAGACACAACTGAGTAACTGAATAACAACAACATGGCACACAGTCACACCAGACTAGCAGACCAGGAAAGGGTAAAGTCACCCAGGGTAACCACAAGCCCCGTAACACAGGTGCACACTAATCACTGAACAGAGTAAGATGAACCTGAGGCTTATCCATACCAAACACTTAATGAGGAATAGGATATTTGCATGGTCTTAATGTCTCCTCACAGACTGTTTACTAGTGGCAGGGGTTGGATAGAATGTAATTATACTGTGAATAAATCAAGTGATCAAAATTATCATCACCTGTAACTAACAGGGGATATGTGTAACTTACTGTATGTGATATCCTAAGAAAGATGTATCACCGATCCAGGATCATAGCAAAGAATTAGAAAATGTTTCTAAGGCAGTATTTAAAATAGCACCACAAAGCTATAAAATATATTACAAATGATAAGTAATAAAACTTCAATGAAAACATTGAAGTAGACCTAAATAAATGGAAATCTATCTCATGTTTGTAGATGTAGCAAATAAATGTCAGTTTTTATATCATAAAAATGTCTGGTTTATGTCATAAAACTGTCATTTTCCTCAAATTGATTTATAAACTTAATGTATCTCCAATCAGAATTCCAATGAGGCTTTTCATAGAATTAAAAATATTGGTTGTAAAATTTCTAAGGAAGATTGAAGAGCCAAGAATAACACTTCAGAAGAAAAGGAAGGAGATTTGCACCCACTATATGTATAGACTCATTATAATGCTATACCAAAAAGGCAGTGTGGCATTATCATAAGGAAAGAAAGAAAAACTAACCAATAGAAAAGAACAGAAACCAAAAATAAGTCCACACCATATAAGAAATTTTGATGGGCAGCAGAGGTAATATGGCCAATCAGCGGAGAAAGAAAAACTGTGTAACAAAAGAAGCTAAAACATGATTAATCATATATAAAATTTAAAAGATTTATATTTCATGCCATTTATATAATCATAAAAGGCATAAAACATTAATGTGGAAAGCAAAACTTTAAAACTAGAAGATAATACAAGTTAATATCTTTCTGCCCTTGAGGTATAAAAGGACAGCTTCAGAAAGAAGATTTCCAAATTGTAAAAAAAAAAAAAAAAAAAAACTGATATATTTGATTATATTAAT
>SJYQ01001577.1:426242-468017 GCA_006410935.1 Redunca redunca | reverse complement strand
TTTGAAAAAAAAAAAAAAAAACACAATTACAAGTTCAGTGCAAACCGACAGTACTTTTTCCCCTTATAGGATAACAAAGTAATCAATTATCCAAGGTACCTATCTAAATTTTAATTACCATTATCAAGTAAAATCTAGAAAAATAGCATTAGAAACTATTAAGCATACCTTAAAATCCACCAGTACCCAGTGAAACCTGGACTTCACCCAACTGCATCCTGTTGTCTAGTTACCAACTTTTAAATTGTGAGTAATCAGCTGAATTTCAAAACTGAATTATGCAAGTTTGATTTCCTCTGCTTGCCTCTCATGAAAGGATATAAAAATGAAAATGGCTTGGTAGAGCTGGTAGGAGCAGTCAGGGGAATACAACATAATGCTGTCAACCTCATTGTGTCAGGAGGCAATGGCTATGGTGGGCACAATCAGGCCTAACAGAGAAGAAAAATTATTTCAGCCACGGCCACCAGGAAACAGGCAACACCAGGAATGAGCAGAAACTTTGCACAAGTGAATGTACAATTGATAATGTACATTGAATATACATTGATAAAAATCTCCAGAGAAAAATTAGAAATTATAAGCAAAGAGATGAAGAGAAGAGACACTAAAAGAAACCCTTGACTTTTCTCTAACCACCATGAAATTTCACCAGCACAAACTTTTCAAGCCATGAGGAATGCCAGATAAAAGAGCCATTTCAATGAGGATTGCTGATGATCTAAATATTTTTAAAGATAAGAAAATGAGAACAATTGTTCCTATGGCAAAAACTATTTATTGAACTTGGAAGTCTCCCTCACTGATGCATTTTGACCAATATCAATTAAAACCAAATGTAGCTTAATAGCACAAGAAACATATATCCTGAAAAGTTGAAAGATACAGCTCTCTGAATTTGTCTCAGAGAGCTAAAAGGTAGGATCCTTCCTCTTAAGAGAGTCTTAGCATTATTAACACACGGTAAGACTAATATATAAACAAATCACGAAAATGCAAAACCAACCAACCAAGAAAAGCATCTCTGCTCTGCTGAGTCACTTCAGTTGTGTCCAACTCTGTGCGACCCCACAGACAGCAGCCCACCAGGCTCCCCCGTCCCTGGGATTCTCCAGGCAAGAACACTGGAGTGGGTTGCCATTTCTTTCTCTAATGCATGAAAGTGAAAAGTGAAAGTGAAGCCGCTCAGTCGTGTCTGACTCTTAGCAACCCCATGGACTGCAGCCTACCAGGCTCCTCCCATGGGATTTTCCAGGCAAGAGTACTGGAGTGGGGTGCCATTGCCTTCTCCAAAAGCAGCTCAGTAACTATTTAATTTCATTTACTTTGTCAGTATTCAAAAGCTAGTCTCTTCCAGTTCAGTCCAAGTACTCGGTCCTGTCTGACTCTTTGCAACCCCATGGACTGCAGCACATCAGGCTTTCCTGTCCTTCACCAACTCCTGCAGCTTGCAGGACTCATGTCCATCGAGTCAGTGATGCCACCAAACTATCTCATCCTCTGTCGTTCCCTTCTCCTCTCACCTTCAATCTTTCCCAGCATTAGGGTCTTTTCCAATGAGTCAATTCATTGCATCAGGTGGCCAAAGTATTAGAATTTCAGCTTCCAGTGAATATTTATGACTGATTTTCTTTAGGATTGACTGGTTTGATCTCCTTGCAGTCCAAGGGACTCTCAAGAGTCTTCTCCAACACCACAGTTTAAAAGCATCAATTCTTTAGCACTCAGCTTTCTTTAGGGTCCAACTCTCACATCCACACATGATTACTGGAGAAACCATAGCTGTGACTAGACGGATCTTTGTTGACAAAGTAATGTCTCTGCTTTTATATGCTGTCTAGGTTGGTCATAACTTTTCTTCCAAGGAGCAAGTGTTTTTTTTTAATTTCATGGCCGCAGTCACCATCTATAGTGATTTTGGAGCCCAAGAAAATAAAGTCTGTCACTCTTTCCACTGTTTCCACATCTATTTGCCATGAAGTGATGGGACTGGTGGCATGATCTTAGTTTTTTGAATGTTGAGTTTTAAGCCAGCTGTTTCCCTCTCCTCTTTCACCTTCATCAGGAGGCTTGTTAATTTATCTTCACTTTCTCCCATAAGGGTGGTATCATCTGCATATCTGAGGTTATTGATCTTTCTCCCAGCCATCTTGATTCCAGCTTATGATTTGGCCACTTTGATTCCAGCTTGTGCTTCATCCAGCCTGGCATTTCACATGACATACTCTGCATATAAGTTAAATAAGCAGGGTGACAATATAGAGCCTTGACATATTCCTTTCCCAGTGTGGAACCAGTCCATTGTTCCATGTCCAGTTCTCACTGTTGCTTCTTGACTTGCATACAGATTTCTCAGGAGGCAGGTGAGGTGGTCTGGTATTCCCATCTCTTTCAGAATTTTTCATAGTTTGTTGTTATCCATGCAGTCACTTTAGTTCTATACCATACATTCATAGATAGATAGATGTACATTCTATATCATACATTCCATTCTTGAATTGGAAGATTCTTTAAGGCTTTTCCTTCAATGTCATGTATACTGTGCTCTAGCCAGACAGACTATCTGCGTTCATATCCTTTCTTAGGATAAAATTATTCTTGATAAGCTGCACCTATTCCTACCCTCTTCCCATGGTAGCATGAGCAATGGGATGTATGCCAGGATCTGTAAAGATTTCCAACTATCAAAGAGAGATGATCTTTTAAAGACAGCACCATTCCCAGATCTTTCTCTTGCTTCATCAGAACTGAAATATTTTGTTTCTTTTCATTTTGAGGTCTTGCTTCCTTTCTAGTTACAATGGGTTATGATAGATGAGATGAATTCATTTTTAACTATTAATAGTTCTAACTTCAACAGTATGTGAACCGTGAACTTTCAGATGTTCACGCTGGATTTAGAAAAGGCAGAGGAACCAGAGATCAAATTGCCAACATGTGTTAGATCACAGAAAAAGTAAGAGAATTCCAGAAAAACACTACTTCTGCTTTATTGATTACACCAAAGCCTTTGACTGTGTAGATCACAACAAACTGTGGAAAATTCTTAAACAGATGGGAATACCAGACCACTTGACCTGCCTTCTGAAAAATCTGTTTGCAGGTCAAGAAGCAACAGTTAGCACCAGACATGGAACAACAGACTGGTTCCAAATTGAGAAAGGAGTACGTCAAGGCTGTATATACGTCACCCTGCTCATTTAACTTATATGCAGAATACATCATGAGAAACGCTGGGCTGGATGAAGCACAAGCTGGAATCAAGATTGCCAGGAGAAATATCAATAACCTCAGATATGCAGATGATACCACCCTTATGACAGAAAGCAAAGAGGAAATGAAGAACCTCTTGATGAAGGTGAAAGAGGAAAGGGGGAAAGCTGGCTTAAAACTCAACATTCAAAAAACGAAGATCATGCCTCCAGTCCCATCACTTCATGGCAAATAGATGGGGAAACAATGGAAAGAGTGACAGACTTTACTTTCTTGGGCTCCAAAATCACTACAGATGGTGACTGCAGTCATGAAATTTAAAAACACTTGCTCCTTGGAAAAAAAGTTATGACCAACCTAGACAGCATACTATAAAGCAGAGACATTACTTTGCTGACAAAGATCCGGATAGTCAAAGCTATGGTTTTTCCAGTAGTCATGTATGGATGTGACAGTTGGACTATAAAGAACACTGAGCACCAAAGAATTGATGCTTTTGAACTGTGGTGTTGGAGAAGACTCTTGAGAGTCCCTTGGACTGCAAGGAGATCCAATTAGTCCATCCTAATGGAAATCAGTCCTGAATATTCATTGGAAGGACTGATGCTGAAGCTGAAACTCCAATATTTTGGCTACCTGATGCAAAGAACTGACTCATTGGAAAAGACCCTGATGCTGGGAAAGATTGAAGGCGGGAGGAGAAGGGGACTATGGAGGATGAAATGGTTGGATGGCATCACCAACGCAACGGACATGAGTTTGAGTAGGCTCCAGGAGTTGGTGATGGACACGGAAGCCTAGCATGCTGCAGTCCATGGAGGTGCAAAGAGTTGGACAGGACTGAGTGAACTGAACTAAACTGAATTCTAACTAATATATTATCCATCCTAGAGAAACTAATTGTCTAACAAATTAAAAGACAAGTATTTTTGTCACTATGAAATGCAGGTAGAAGGAACTTTTTGATCAGTGGCCCTTTCTATTCTCCAAATTTTAAAACATGTACGGTTACCCATCTGACCTACACACAGTGCCGGTCCTAGGGTGGAGAAACAACTTAATTAAAAGCCTCAGCAAATAAAACAGCAATTTAAACAGCCAGGTAAAGGATTTCTAGGGTCAGACTCTGGAACTCAAATATCTACACAGTTACAAAAGCAAATAACGGTACAGTTACAGCATAGCTGCTTTTATTGCAAAGGTTGTTATATATAAACAGATTTCAATACATATTTTGTCCCCATCAAATTGCCATCGCACTGCTAAAGAGCAATAACATTCAGACCACAAAATTGAGTTATTTTTTATAAGTAAAGTTAAGTAGACAGCAGCTGCAGGATTAATACATTCCCTTGATTTATTTTTTATTTACAGATGCACATTTTCATTAACTGGGATTTGAACAGAATGGATTTTTACAACAAAAGCAATAGCAGCCCAATTCTGGCTTTTATACACAGATGGGCTTCTCTCTATCTCCTTGGACAGTTTTGAGTGTATCTTCTTCCAGCACAACCCAGATGTGTCTATTTGTAATGTTCGGTTTGCAGCCTCGAGGCAGAGTACATAATTTCCCTCCCTAATCTGCAGAGCAAATCTCAGATGCAAACCATTTTCTGTGTAGATGCAAGGAAGTCGTGGAGAGTTAGGCTGGAAATGCAAACAGAATTATTTTCCCCTTCCTCCTATGAAAATTAAGGCACTTCATGCCTCTGTGATGATTTCTTTAGTTATCTATCTACATTTGCTACAATGATTTCCTAAATGGCCTTAGGCTGTATTACTTCCCTTGGCCTTAGAAAACAATCAAATTTGTGTTGCAAGTATCCCAGCCTGACTGTTCTGTTTGATCACAGTTATTAGACTATCCTCTAATACGCTGAAATGGTTATTGTTTTAGACTTTGAACCACAATAGTTATAAAGAACCACAGATTCTCAAAATTTCTCATGTGTGGTATATATTCTTACTGACCAGTCTTATTTGTGTTGGTGCCTAAGAAATGTTTGCTTATTGAATAAAGCCACCATCTCTCATCGCACAGCCCTGTCTTAGTTTTGGGGATGGTGCTGCTATGATACCTTCAGGGCTATGGTTTAAAAGGGTGCTCTAACTGTGTTAGAATAGCAATACTATCCCATACTATAAAGAAACACACAGGATGTGGTGCTACTGAACTAGCCAAGGCAGTAAACAGGCAGCAACACAATCAGTGGTGGATGTCTGGAATGCTGGGTGGAGGCAGCAGTAACCAAAGTCTGCAGGACTTCAGGATTACAGTGTGCAGAGGGCATCTGAGCCCTAACCCCAAGATGTAGGCTGTACCTTTTTCCATATGCTTATTCTTTACCAGGCTCTCAGAAAGACCAAAGGAAGTTAAAAGAACTGGAATGTCAGACTAAGACTTGCCCACTCCATACTTTTATCCATATCTCCGTGCCTAGAAAGTTCAGGATCTTGATTGCAAAGAAAGACAAGAACAAAAACAACTGCAAAGTGACCAGGACTTTTCACTTGGCAAGCTTGCTCGCCCATTCTCTCAGGCACAGCTTGTTGCTTTGCCCTTCCACATTCCTGTGCACATTTATGGATGAGTAGATTATCACTAGGCAAAGACAAATTCTCTTTAAATCTGAAAATATAAAATGTCTGTCTGTTGGATTACATTTCCCTGTTGTTTTATCAGTGAGGGAGAGGGGGGATGGCAAGCAGAGTGACTGAAAAGTACAACAGCATCGGCCCATTCTATGCCAAAGATAGAAAAAAAGCTAAAATTATGCTCACAAGCACCAATGATGGTTCTGACTCCAGAAAACCTGAATGAGCAATACACCTTTTAAACTACAGTAGTGAGAAAGAAAACTCAGTTCCCTATCCAAAGTCTAATGCACAGAAAAAGTCCCATCATCTCAAGTTTAAAATAAGCTTCTAGGTAAAGATCTGTGCACCCAATTTCCACCCAGAGTGTACCTGCTAACAGTTCACCTGATTTCTTGATATCTGAAGTATCATAATATCACTCTGTTTCAAGAACCTGAGTGGTTAATTCACAATGAAAGGTCCCTTCTTACCAAATCCTGTGGAAATAATCTTCTCTGAACTTTATCTTGATTTTAGATGCAGTACCTGTTGTGTGAAATTTATAGTCAGTGTTTGGTGCTTAGGTTTTATTTGTCCAATTTTTTAACTTAGCATGAGTTCTTCTGAGATTCACCTCTGTTTGGCTAAGGTAATCATAGAATAAAAACAAATATATAAATAAAAAAGGACTTTTTTTCATAGAAATACTGACACAACCTTAACTGGAATGGAGGGAGTTGTGCAGCCGTAATAATAAAAGTAGCAAACGTTAGCAATCTGCTTCATAGCATGAAATAAAATGTATTTCAGTAAAAACATGAACACTGCTGCAACTGTAATTTTTCACACAGCTGTGATAAAAGAACGATAAAAGTGATAAGGCATAACAATTCCTGAGTAAACACACATATAAAATGAAGTGAAAGCTCAGATCTAAAGTGTTTTGTTTTACTTGCAGATGCTAAACATACCATGGGTGATGCCTTAATTTTTTTTAACAGCTATCAATTTTATTCACTTGTACAATGTAATGGATGCTAGAGGCTTCCAAGAAATATGTTGCATTAAGAGATATTCTCCCTCAGCCTGGACATTTGACATCTTGTCACTTTGTAACATTACATACTTTTAAATAGATATCCTATCTATACTGCTGCTTGATAAGAAAAAAATAATAGCAAAAGCAGTACCAATGAATCTTTCTTATAGAAAAAAATTTTCATTTCCTTAAAAAATTATGTTATCCTGTCCCTGCCTCTTAAAAATCTGAGTCTTTCCCAAGGTAATACACACTTCTTTAATCATTTGAATAAATGGATGTTTGTCCAACGAGAACAGTTATTTTCTAAAATAGAAACATTCCTTCTAGAATGGTCTTGGGGCAAATAAATGATGTTGAAAGTACATAAATGACAAAATGTACTCAGTGGAAAAAAAAGATGACTCAATATTTTCATAACTATTCATCACAATCTCTATAAAATACTCTATGGCCTTTGAATCAAGGCACAGTTTGAGAACAGAGATAAATCCCAAACTGATTATTTTTCCCTTAGAATAAACAGCTACTCTCCCACTGACATTAAGTCTGTGAACTATTACACTCAGTAGCCACAAAACACATGCTAACCTGTGGCTCTCACCTAATCGCCTTTACCCTTGAACTGGTACAAGTCCTTTTTTTTTTTCCTCCAGCATATATCAAAGCACATCCAGTGGGTGAAGGAGCTGTAGAGACCTATGACTTCCTGCACTGTTGTGGCAGAGCCACCTGTTCAACAAAATCTGGGCTCCTATCCCATAGGGTCTAGGGAAGCATCTTCTGTGTATGCCTGAAAGTTGGCTCAGTCATGTCCAACTCTTTGTGACCCCTTGGACTGTAGCCCACCAGGCTCCTCTGCTTATGAAATTCTCCAGGCAGGAATACTGGAGTGGGTAGCCATTCCCTTCTCCAGGGAATCTTTCTGAGCCAGGGACTGAACCCAGGTCTCCTGCATTGCAGGCAGATTCTTCTCCATCTGAACCACCAGGGAAGCCTGTTATATTATATTTCCTGGGCTTTCTTTGCATCTGGCCATGGACAGATAACTACAGAGTGCATAAACTCTTTGGGGCCCCTGGTTAAGAAGCAAATGCTTTCTTTCTACTCTCTCTTGGCCTTACTTGGTGTCCTTGGAAATTATATATTGAAGAGGGAAAATTGCCTAGAGATAGAAAGAGGCTGGTTGCTACATCACCATACAGAAGACTGCCTGCCAGAGACCACACTTAAGTATTGTAAGAGTGAAAATAAACTTCAGTTGTGTTAAACTATAGGGTTAGCCAAAAAGGTCATTCAGCTTTAAGTAAAATGAAAAGGTGTATTTTTCAGATTCACCAAGAACTTTATTGAATAATGTATTCACTAACTGAATGAACTTCTTGCCAACCCAATATTTTTGTTTAAGGACTTATGTGTTATGATAATTAACACTATCATACATAGGACTCATTCTCAGGAGCTTACCTTTAATAAAAGATATGATTTATTGTTGTTGCTGTTCAATAACTCAGTCATTATTCAATAACTCTAACTCTTTGTGACCCCATGGACTGCAGCACACCAGGCTTCCGGGTCCTTCACCATCCCCTGGAGTTTGTTCAGACTCATGTCGTTTGAGTCAGTGATGCCATCCAATCACCTCATCCTCTGTCACCCCCTTCTCTTCCTGCCCTCAATCTTTCCCAGCATCAGGGCCTTTTCCAATGAGTCAGCTCTTCATATCAGGTGGCCACAGTACTGGAGTTTCAGCTTTAGCATTAGTCCTTCCAATGAATATTCAGGGTTGATTTTCCTTGGGATTGACTGGTTTGATCTATGTGCTATCCAAAGGACTCTCAAGAGTCTTCTCCAGCATCACAGTTTGAAAGCATACGTTCTGTGGCACTCAGCCTTCTTTATGGTCTGGCTCTCATATCCATACATGACTACTGGAAAAACCACAGCTTTGACTATACAGTCCTTTTCCAGCAAAGTGATGTCTCTGCTTTTTAATATGCTGTCTAGGTCTGTCATAGCTTTTCTTCCAAGGAGCAAGTGTCCTTCAATTTCATGGCTGTAGTCACTGTCCACAGTTATTCTGGAACCCAATAAAATAAAGTCTGTCACTGTTTCCATTGTTTACCCATCTATTTCCCATGAAGTGATGGGACCAGATGCCATGATCTTAGTTTTTTCAAAGTTGAGTTACTTCAAATCATTTTTGAGAAAAAAATGAGACATATTTATACAAGGTAATAAGGCAAGTCAGATACGACTGAAGCGACTTAGCATGCATGAATGCACTGGAGAAGGAAATGGCAACCCATTCCAATATTCTTGCCTGGAGAATCCCAGGGACAGAGAAGCCTGGTGGGCTGCCATCTGTGGGGGCACACAGAGTTGGATGCAACTGAAGCGACTTAGCAGCAGCAGCAGCAGCAATAAGGCAAGTAACCCCAAATTATACTTCAGAATATCATCAACATAGTGAGAAAAGGCTCTGGGTTTCAAAGAAGAGCATATCAGTTAAATCTAGAGCTATTGGAAAAGGCCTCATGGAGAAAATGCCTTTTAACTTGATTTCAAAGGATGGATAGCAGCATGACAAGTAAGAAACGAAGCTGAAGGCATTTCAGGCTGAGGGAACTGTGTGATCAAGAGGGAGGAAATAAAGTGTAATGATATAAGAAAAGCCAGTATCTGCATAAAGAATTATAGCCTGCCCAAAAGCAACTGTGAAATGGTTAGTCAGAACCTCCCAGGTTGCTATAGTTCAGCACTTAACGAAACCTACCATGTAAATTATAAAGCCACGGCTTTGGCATTGTGGAGGGAACATGTACTGGGGAGGGTTACCTCAACTTAAAAGTTTTTCTCTTCTTTCCAAAAATCCAGGTACTAGAATGTCTCTATTACCACTGTAAATAATGAGAGAGTGATACAAGAATTTCAAAGATCTGAGAGGTCACAGACAAAGAGAGACACAAAGCACATACCCACTGAGTGCCAGTGTCAAAATGGAAGTGCTTCCTCTAGAAATTAACATTTCTCAAGAAGCATGATGAAAGAGACAGAAATCCTCCAATCCCCAAAATGCATGCATCTGTAGACTTGTCAGCAATAATTGGGCAAATATTGCTACACCTATTACAGAGCTTTCTTCAGCTTTATGAATAAAATTTCAAACTCTGATCTTAAAATTCAAAGATCTGATAAATAAGCATTCTTTCAGAGATTGATAGTTCACAAAGAGTGACTAGAAAACCAAGATGAGTTAGAAAAGGGAATACTTATGGCTAAGGAATCCCCCAACCTTATTTTGAAGGGAATGAAAGTTAAGATCAGAATCCTACTATAAAACACGTATTCTTCTATGTTGTTCTATGCTTGAGTTGATAAATTAGAAAACTATGAATAATTTTCATTCCATGGTATAAACACACATTCTTTTAGGAATTTTTTAATTGACAAATGAAGGACTATTCAACAAATGACACTTATCTAGAAAACACTACATTTTAGTTTACAGGTAGAACTGCCCATTACAGACAAATGTCCATTGGCAAATTACTCCAGTTCTCTACAAAAGCCTAGCTAGGTCTTGTCCACAAAAAGAGAATTTTCTCCTTTCTTCATGGTCCATTTTGGCAAGGGTGCAGAAGAGACCCACTATTATGGACTGACTGTCTCCCCCAAATTCATATGTTGAAACCCTACATCTCATGTGATAGTGTTAGCAAGTAAGGCCTTTGGGAGGTAATTTGAAACAGAGGAACTCTTGAGGGGGAAGTCCCCATAAGTGGGATTACTGCCTTATTAAGAGTCAGGAAAGAGCTTGCCTACAACCTCTGTTCCCTTCAATGTGTGGCCACTCTGAGGAGTTGACAGTCTGCAGCCTGGAAGAGGGTTCTCACCAGAACTCAACCATGCCACACCATGATCACGGACTTGCAGCCTCCAGAAATGTGAGAAACAAATGTCTGCTGTTTATAAGCCATTCAGTCTTTCATATTCTGTTATAGCAGCCCAAACTAAGATACCTATACAAATTCAAACCAGTTCCTACTGTCTCCTCTTTGGAAGTTTGAATTACAGAGCCTGACTCTAAGAAAAGAAATATATTTCCTTGCTTTTGCTTGCCTGTTTAAAGACATGAATAGTTTTTAAATTTTTTTAAGTGTCTTAGTGTCCTGTGTTGTCTGTTTAGCTTCTCTTGGGCTAGAGAATAGAAGTCTCATTTCCAAGACAGCACTGTGTGAAAAAAAAGAGAGAGAGAGAAAACTGTGAAGAAAAGGTGCTGGGTAAGCAAATGAAGCAAACTTAACAGCTTCCTTCAACAGCTTAGTAGCAGCTCTGTGTGCCCAGGACTAACCATGCCAATACCGATTTTCACTGCCAAGTGACTCCTTCCTCCTCACTGTCTCCCCTTCTTTCCTTATTATCTTTCTTCTTCCCATCCTGTGCTGCAATAATTCACAAGAGAAGTTTTGGATAAATGTATTTATGCTTTAAAAATAAATTTTCATTTAAACTGATGCAAACGTCAAAGGATGACAAAAACATCCCCTTTCTACACAGATGAGTATCTCGTTTTCCACTTTAAAACATTTTTTCAGAAAATCTAAAATATGTGAGGTTGGAGATTCTTTTGGAGATAGCAAAGAAAGGAGATGTACTCTGTGCTTGTAAGAGAAAATTTGTCTTAAACCTACCTTCTTTCTACCCTGGAAAAGAGCTGAAAAACAAATTAGCACAGGGCATATTCTTAAGAACATTTCCTTGAAAAGATAGTAACTTAATTCAAAAACCTAAGCCTGAATCAGATTTTTTTCTTGATGCTCTCTTACTTCATATGCTTCCCTGGGCCTTCTGTCCTATCTGAACCACCTTCCCCAGTTCATCCTCCATGGAGTCACAAGAACAGGCCACATAAAAATACAGCTTTTAAAGCATCACTCTCTGGTTAAATTAAATCAACAGTACCTAATGCGTTTTAGGAAAGCACACAACTCACTATATTATCTCTTAATATGCCAACCTCATTTCTTCTCTCTCACCTCCTTACACTCCAGCAACAATGACTTACTTTGATTCATATTAATGTACCATAGCATTTCATGCTCACCATTTATTCGTTCATTCTGTTTGCAATGAGTGGAATGAACACTTGGTGCGCTCCTGTTCATCTTCCAAGCCCTTTGTATCAGTCAGAGCTGAAATGTGTGAAACAGAAACTACTCTGTATATCAGACAGGAAGGCATCTAATGCAAAGAATAAAGTGCCAATGAAACTGTTGAAAGGATTAAAGGAACACAAGTCAGGGGCCACCAATGAGCTTTCAGGTCACAACACTGCAGGTCTGATCCAGAATTCGGGAGCTGCTGCTAACACTTACGGGCTGGAAAACTACAAGAACTACCATTTATATCACACCTACCCACACAGTCAAGGGTGATGACTAGGTGGTGAAACAGGAGTCTGAATACTATAAAAAATAATGTTTGCTGGATCCTTGTATGTCAGATGCCATCACAGCAAAAGGAAAAATGACTCTATTCTCTCCTGCTCTGCAAACTTTTCACTAGAGCATTTCATTACACTTTTTAGCCTTCCAGCCCCTATAGAGCATAGGGACATGGATGAGGAGAAACAGGTGCAAGGATCAGTAGCTGACATGGGCTTCCCAGGTTGCGTAGTGGTAAAGAATCCACTGGGCAATGCAGGCGATGCAGGAGACGTGGGTTTGATCCCTGGATGGGGAAGATCCCCTGGAGTAGGAAAGGCAACCCACTCCTGTATTCTTGCCTGAAAAATTCCACAGACAGAGGAGCCTGGCAGGCAACAGCCCATGGGGTCTCAAAGAGCCAAACATAACTGAGCAACTGAGCACACATCAGTAAATAGTATTAGGGATTGTATCCTCTGTCAAGCCCTTCTTTGGACCTTCCACCCCTAAAAGTCTTGGGTGATCATTTCCTCCACCATATTCCCTCTGTTCTTTACTAAGCATACTATTCTATTATCTTAGTAGTCTTACCATATTTCAAAACTTGTGGACACACATGTAGTTCATATATTATAAATACCCAATCATTATTTTATTCATCTTTTTTAAATCCTTAGTACCTAGCATAGTCTCTGACACATAATATGTCTCCATATTTTATTTCAAATATTATTAAGTAGCACTTTAATTTACAAAAAATATTAACTTAGGAAAGTGAGATTTTCAGTTTCAATCTCTTCAATAGATTCAAAAAATACAGAGTTGGAAAGCGGTGACATTGAACTCTCTTGAGATTTCAGCAAATGCTCTTTTCCACAGAAGAATAATATCTCAGGATGTTATTCAATTAAAATGCAGATTTGAGGATTCTTTTGTTCTAGTAGATATTCTACTCATTGTACTCTCCAGTGATCAATTTGCTCTCCCCAATAGAGGATAGAAAATCAGGCATTTTATTGCACTTATTTAAATTATATTTCATTTATGCATTGGGTTAAACAACCTCTGGGCATGCTTATAAGCCTCACAAGTAAAAACACAGTGAGCAATTTGAATTTATGTTCTAATATAGATTAAGTATCAAAAGAATATTCAAATAAGATTCAGAATATATTTTTATATTCCACTCACAATAGTTTCTTTATTAGAGTGTGGAGAGTAGGAAGAATGTCTGTGTCTAGCTTCTTATATCTCTGGAGAAGGACAAATCAACTTCTACAACATGCCTATGTACAGTCCAGTGATTTTGGACTATACAAATCATAGGTTAAACAAAAAAAAATCCTAGAGACATACGATACTCCTCTGGATTCCATACAAATACCCAGTTGTCCACTGGAAGTGTGATTAAGGGGGAAGCTAAGATGTAATAAAACTAGCAACACCTTTTTAAATACTAAGCTAGAAATGTTTTGGGTAAAATTATGTCACAGAGAATATTAAATGGCCAAAGATGAATTTACCTTTTAGTTTCACTTAAATTCAGTAATAAGAATCAAAAGTAAAATGAGATTACTCTAGAGAAAAATTAAGAGCAGATATTGTAGTTATCAGTAGAGAAATTAACTGCAGAGGCTGTAACTTTCATCGTTGGCTCTCAGGTAATTTTAAGTGCTTCCCCTGACCTTTACAAATGAAGAAAATGAGGTACTGAGAGCTTGTGCTGAGAATATCAAAGAAGCAGAATTCATCAGTGTTATGATCTAAATGTTTGTGTCCTCCCAAAATTCATATATTGACATCTTAACCCCCACTGTAGCTGAATTTGGAGATAGGACCTCTATGCAAGGTTAAAGGAGGTCACGGGGGCACTGGTTTAGGAGAAGGCAGAAGTTGATTGGATTGGATTAGTGTCCTTAAACAAAGAGACACCAGAGAGTTCCATCTCTCTCTTCCTGCATCACAGAACAGCCATACGAGGACACAGTGAGAAGGCAGCCATCTGCAAGCTAGAAAGACAGCCCTCTTCAAAACCAACAAAGCAGGCACCATGATCTCAGACTTCCAGCCTCCAGAACTGTGACAGAATAGTTTTCCGTTGTTTAAAATGGCCAGTCTGCGATATTCTGTTATGGCAGCTTAGCAGACTAATACAAACAGCAAGCCAACTAAGATCCTTCTCCGCTCCTGCTCTCATCTATACACAGACACCATACAGCCACCAAAAAGCTGAAGGCCTAGGAAACAGCACAGGAAAAGCAGGTGCAAAGTCCTGAAATTCTTACGCACTGCTGTTAAGGAAGATGCCAAACATGTACTTTGCTCCTCTGACATGTCTCACTTAAGGCTACTCATGATATAGATATTCAGATAAAATAATATAGAAAAATTAGTGTTACAATGATTACACGTGCATAAGAATGTTGCAGCAAGACAACCACAGTGTGATTTAGCCACCCAGGAAAACCCAGGCCAGATGTCTTTGTTCAGAGCACTGGAAGACAGATATAGAAATGGGATTCTAGGTTCATGAGAACACAAACCCCACTACATATCACTGTGGTATTTTCTGTATATAATGTGTTTATAATTGTTCTAAAATTGGTATTGGAGTTGATAATAAGAAGTAATATCTTCCAAGTCATTTTTATAAACTAAATTTAGGAAGTGGAAACATTCTCAGCATTAATCAAATTAATACTTGAAAGTAATGGATCCATCATGTTGTGGAAAAAAATAATTTTGTGTAACTATGCAGGTCAGGAAGCAACATTTAGAATGGGACATGGAACAACAGACTGGTTCCAAATAGGAAAAGGAGTACTTCAAGGCTGTATATTGTCACCCTGCTTATTTAACTTCTATGCAGAGTACATCATGAGAAACACTGGACTGGAAGAAACACAAGATGGAATCAAGATTGCTGGGAGAAATACCAATAACCTCAGATATGCAGACGACACCACCCTTATAGCAGAAAGTGAAGAGGAACTAAAAAGCCTCTTGATGAAAGTGAAAGTGGAGAGTGAAAAAGTTGGCTTAAAGCTCAACATTCAGAAAACGAAGATCATGGCATCTGGTCCCATCACTTCATGGGAAATAGATGGGGAAACAGTGGAAATAGTGTCAGACTTTATTTTGGGGGGCTCCAAAATCACTGCAGATGGTGACTGCACCATGAAATTAAAAGACGCTTACTTCTTGGAAGAAGAATTATGACCAACCTAGATAGCATATTCAAAAGCAGAGACATTACTTTGCCGACTAAGGTCCGTCTAGTCAAGGCTATGGTTTTTCCAGTAGTCATGTATGGATGTGAGAGTTGGACTGTGAAGAAGGCTGAGCACCAAAGAATTGATGCTTTTGAACTGTGGTGTTGGAGAAGACTCTTGAGAGATCCTTGGACTGCAAGGAGATCCAACCAGTCCATTCTAAAGGAGATCAGCCCTGGGATTTCTTTGGAAGGAATGATGCTAAAGCTGAAACTCCAGTACTTTGGCCACCTCATGCGAAGAGTTGACTCATTGGGAAAGACTCTGATGCTGGGAGGGATCGGGGGCAGGAGGAGAAGGGGACGACAGAGGATGAGATGGCTGGATGGCATCACCGACTCGATGGACGTGAGTCTGAGTAAACTCCAGGAGTTGGTGATGGACAGGGAGGCCTGGCGTGCTGCGATTCATAGGGTCGCAAAGAGTCAGACAGGACTAAGCAACTGAAACTGAACTGAACTAGTAAAGGCTATATTCCTCTTAAATTGGTTTCCTCGCCCTGTCTACCTTCTGTCAAATTTTTGACCACTTATAAGGACTGCTCTCAGTTCTAATCTATGATCTAAAGTTAAAAACTCTAAATTCAAAAACACCTTTAAAATAAATACCTTAAAATATCTTTAAATGATTGTTTGTATTGTGCTAATATAAAGCTCTTATCTCTCAGCTCCAGATCTGACATAACACAAGCTTATGCTTTGACCCACATAGTGCAAGAGAACACTGGGGTCATCTTTACAAAACACAGGTCACACAACCAAAAGTGATTTCAAACTAAAAGATTTCAAATCTTTTATTTGTATTTGTCAAACATGGTGGAAAAGAAAAAGATATAGCAACATCATTTTCATCACCATTTTCCTTTTCTATTGTTGCTCTCACATAATGATTGTGCTCCAATCCAGTCCTGCCCCACAATAACAAAAACTTCTTCTAAAAGTTTCTCACCAGGTTCACTTTTCTAATTCTCCCACACAAAACCTCAAATCTTGACGGTCCAACATAACCCACTTTGCAAATCCTAGAAGGGGAAGAAATGGAGCAAATCAAGTCAATATATATTTGAAGTGAACGGCAAGGAGAAATTCAAGGAAATTATACCAGATGACTTACAGCCTTCTGTTCTTGTTAACCCTGTGGAGGGTGCATGGTGCTAAAGTTCTTTGCCTCTGTAGATTGAGGACTCCAAATGCAGCTATCTCTTAAAACAGTGATATCCTCTCTGCAGAAGCAACATTTTTCTAGCACTAATAAGACAGAATGGGGATTCTGGACTTATTTTTGCAAAGAAAGTTACATCTATTTAGAGTGGTAGCTTTCATTTGTGTGTCTCCATGACACCTCCAAGTACCACTGTAACATCTTCTGCCACCTTCTCCAGCAGTAAATCACGGAAGATATTGCTGTTTACTCACTTCTCACTCAGCATGGTGTCAGCCATATTCACTCAAATTCACAGACTTAAAAATCAGGAGACAGAGTTATATTAGAGTTCATTTGTTGTCAACAAATTCATGATAATTTGTGGGAAGCAATATTTGTGCTCAGCTTCACAAAGACTAAAAGGAAAAAATTGCCTCTTCCACCTTTCACTAAATCACATATATGAAGTACCTAAAATATATACAAAATGAGAAACAGACTGCACATACATTAAATAGTCATTGGTTTTTGCTTGAAATATAAGGCAAAACTATATGGAACATAAAGAATGGTAGAAAGAATAAAATTCATAGCAGTTGAGGCAAAATAAGCAATATCATTCCCAAGAGAAATGAACATGTCAAATAACCAAGGAAGATGGGAGAGAAATTATTACAGCAAGAAAAGAAGAGAAAGAGCTGAAACTAAAACGTTGAACGCCAAGACACCTAGGAATAATGATGAGGAAAAGGGTCTAGTGTTAATAAATTCCAGCTAGCATTTCCAGAGTAGGAGGTTTAACAGTTTTTTGTCATTTTACTTTTAACCTTTTATTGAATTACCCATAGAAAGTTCTTATCCCAAAACAGATAAATAATTTTTATACAAATAAAACCCATGACAGTTTATGCCACCATCCCCAAATTCTGAACATCTCTCCATTTAAGAAAGAAAAACAAAATGCATCACAACTGCTTCTGATGATCTCAAACAATGGATCATTTTTATTTTACTTTACTTTACTTTTACATTTTACTTTACTTTGTTTTGTTTTCACGTCAAGATGTCAAACAAAAAATTAATCATAGGACCTTGCCAGGTATATTTTAATTCTCTCTGAAAGGATAAAACAGCCAACCCATAATAAAGCTTGGTCAAAGCAAAGTATAGCTACAATTGATATGGCATAGTTGGGAAAGCCACCTCAATCCTTATCATTGCTCACAGACAGCAATAAAGTTCAAAAACACTGCTATCTGAGTAATAGCTAGTCAGCGCATCGCTCTTTACCGCAGAATGTTGTCTTTCATCAGTGTTAATCCCTAATCAATTGGTTAGGACACAGCTCCAGTTATAACCCCCCTTTTGCTTTCTGCCTCAATGTGTTAAAAACATTCTTCAGTGTGTTACACACTATTTTCTTGTCTCCTCCTCCATCTCAATTTACAGGATCAGTTCAGTTCAGTTCAGTCACTCAGTCGTGTCCGACTCTTTGCAACCCCATGAATCGCAGTACACCAGGCCTCCCTGTCCATCACCAACTCCTGGAGTTTACTCAGACTCACGTCCATCGAGTCGGTGATGCCATCCAGCCATCTCATCCTCTGTCGTCCCCTTCTCCTCCTGCCCCCAATCTCTCCCAGCATTAGAGTCTTTCCCAATGAGTCAACTCTTTGCATGAGGTGGCCAAAGTACTGGAGTTTCAGCTTTAGCATCATTCCTTCCAAAGAACACCCAGGACTGATAGCCTTTAGAATGGACTGGTTGGATCTGCATGCAGTCCAAGGGACTCTCAAGAGTCTTCTCCAACACCACAGTTCAAAAGCATCAATTCTTTGGCGCTCAGCCTTCTTCACAGTCCAACTCTCACATCCATACATGACCACTGGTAAAACCATAGCCTTGACTAGACAGACCTTTGTTGACAAAGTAATGCCTCTGCTTTTCAACATGCTATCTAGGTTGGTCATAACTTTTCTTCCAAGGAGTAAGTGTCTTTTAATTTCATGGCTGCAGTCACCATCTGCAGTGATTTTGGAGCCCCCCAAAATAAAGTCTGACACTGTTTCCACTGTTTCCCCATCTATTTCTCAGGATAGAATAGCAAAAATCAGTTGGAAACCTCAACTTATACACAACTACTTGGAAATCATTTCTTTGATGCTGATGTAGTATCAGTGAAAACGATGGTTTAAGGGGAAAAAAACCTATGCTCACTTTGGTGGGGAAAAAAATACTTTCACGAGCTATGTTCAAGTACAATAGAAAGGTGGAATTATTGAAATTCTTTTGTAGATAACCTGAGAGCTAGACAAACCTAGACAGCATATTAAAAAGCAGAACATTACTTTGCCAACAAAGGTCCATATAATCAAAGCTATGGCTTTTCCAGTAGTCATGTATGGATGGATGTCAGTAATGGACCATAAAGAAATCTGAGAGTCTCAGAATTGATGCTTTTGAACTGTGGTGTTGGAGAAGACTCTTGAGAGTCACTTGGACTGCAAGGAGATCAAACCAGTCAATCCTTAAGGAAATCAACCCTGAATATTCTTTGAAAGGACTAATGCTGAAGCTGAAGCTCAAATACTTTGGCCACCTGATGCAAAGAACTGACTCATTAGAAAAGACAGTTCTTTCCCAATGCTGGGAAAGATTGAAGACAGGAGAAGTTGACGACAGAAAATAAGATGGTTGGATGGTATCACCAACTTGATGGACATGAGTTTAAGCAAACTCCAGGAGGTGAAGGACAGGGAAGCCTGGCATGCTGCAGTCCATGGGGTTGCCAAGAGTTAGATATGACTGAGCGACTGAATTGAACTGAACTGAACTGACAGAAGAATATTTATAAATTGGGCCTTAGAAAAGTGCTAATAACCCCATCACTCTCTCAAAGTACATGAGTATGAAACTCTAACTTTTCAAAGGAAAAATAAAAGTACTGAGAGGTTATTAACACCAGTGAGATGCAACATTCATACTTAAGAATTTAACTAACCAAAGGCAAATCCAAGACTTGAAATCCATTCCAGGCAATAATCATCAATGAGTTAAGAAGTCATCACTAAGTTCTAGACCCATGTCAGAGCTGCACCACAAAGGGATATCCATTGTCCAACTGCCACTCCCTCTAAATCCCTCCCTCACCTCCTACTGCAGCCTAGGCCACAATTTGAGGGTCCTGTAGGCTAGTATCACCATTATATTCTTAGGATTAATTATGAGTCAGCAAAATTTAAGTAGGAA
This sequence comes from Redunca redunca, assembly GCA_006410935.1. NCBI lineage: Eukaryota > Metazoa > Chordata > Mammalia > Artiodactyla > Bovidae > Redunca > Redunca redunca. The sequence continues at coordinate 448,092 of SJYQ01001577.1, read as the reverse complement.
ATTCCTGCAGATTGATATCATTGAAGAACATTATTCCACTTAGGTTAAAAGTAGAAAACAAACCAGAAAAGTAGAAAACATGCTTTTATTCATTCTGTGTTACGTCAAACAAAAAAACAGAGCAATACTGAGTCCAAGAAACTCTACGGCTAGGATGGGGAAACACTACAATTGAGCAAAATACCATGGCTGGCAAATTCTGAACACAGAATCAGGAATTGGGACAATAGAAAATCGAGAACATCAGGTTGGCCCACAGACAATCAGGAGGATAGGGAGGGATGGCAAACAAGAAAACTGGAGACTGGCTTTTGTGGAGCCAGCAAATCATGACTGAGAAAAATACAGTATTTTTTCATAATATTCAAGAACAAGCACTGCAAGTCAAGTTGGATATTTAGATTGGACAAACAATTTGCTCAAGGTCAAGAAACAGAGGATTAATTATATTGTAGGTAAAGTAGTAGCAGCAATTTATTTATCTGATCTGATCTATGAATCAATCTGGTTTGTACGTACAAATACTTCTTCTGGTTAAGGTATTCCTTTCAAACCCATGATAACTACTTTGGTTTTGCAAATAAACACATTGCTTTGACTACCAGTATGAAACGAGGTTGGTTTCTCTATTTTCTGTATAAGTTCAGTAAACATATTTCTCAGTCAGTTAAAAAAATTTATGGCAGGACCTCAGATGGAAAGGCAAGTCAGTACAGGTTGTGGGGTAAAGCACCATAACTGAGAACATCATACACCAAGGCGAGCACTGAAGCAGGAAAGAAGTGGGGGGAAGGCAGGGAGGATCAGGCAGATAGAGACAGCAGTATCTCTGCAGTCACAATTTTCCTTCACAAGCCTTCAAATGCCCATTATGTCCAGCCCATAATCTCTCAGTAAATCCAAATCTAACAGTTTTCTTCCAACACTGGAACAGATCATGGTTTCTTCCATCGAGCCCCTGACTAAGGTCCTGGACTGCAGTAGGGGTGGTGTTATACAGAAATATCTATGCAGCACACACTCAGCTCATCTAGATGCTCACACTTGGGAAGCTAAACCTGAATGATGGAGCAGCAGAAATACACCCTCCACTTCATTCTCTGCATCAGTGTCATCTTCTTCCCACAGAGGGGAGAAGGATTTTTCTTAAATTTTCTCTGACATCAGAGTTGAATTTTACTGAACTACATGAAAAGACTTCAACTGGATTAGAAGATAAATGCAACAAGCAAGAACCTCTATAGGGAGAAAATGTCCCCAGTAACCTATGTCATTGTGTGGTTATTACAGGGTATGTAAAATCATGGGTGATATTTTTGTACGGAAAATAGAATAGAGGGTTGAGAATTTGGATGTGATTACATCTCAGAGACAGAATATGTTAAGAAGAGAATGAGCTTTAGAGCTGAATTGACTTAAGATTAAATAGCAGATCTCAGACTCCCTGTGTTCCATGAGAGATTTTAGGCAAGTTACATAATTTCCTTGTTCTTCACTTACCTTATCTGTGCCAATGAAATATTGGGGGCAGGGGGTGGGCAGGGTGATACAGATCAGTAACACATTAGAAAATACACAAAATATATACCATAGCTTAATCCCTGACATGTATCAACTATTGTTTTCTACATTACTCTCCCCTCAGCTCCTATTCCAGTGCTGTTCTTTCTTACTGAAATTTCAAAGAATGTCATTTTAATTTTCTAATGCTTTCTATAATGTTTGCAATGGCTTAAAAAAAAAGAAAGAAAGAAAGTGAAGTCGCTCAGTCGTGTCCGACTCTTTGCAACTCCATGGACTGTAGCCTATCAGGCTCCTCTGTCCATGGGATTCTCCAGGCAAGAGTGCTAAAGTGGATAGCCATTTCCTCCTCCAGGGGATCTTCCCAACCCAGGAATCGAACCCAGGTCTCCCACATTGCAGGCAGACGCTTTACCATCTGAGCCACCAGGGAAGCCCCAATGCAATGGCTTAGGCTCCATGTAAAATTTATGAAATCTTGTTATACTTTCAAAGCTTTTTATATCAAAAATTTAAATTCATTTTCTTCAAAAACTTCTCAAAACCTCTTAGCTGTTAACTATAAAGCAAATAAAAGTTGGAGAGAACAAAGCAATTCAATAAAAATTGGATTTACTTTTTAAAAAGAAAGGTTTTAATCTTCTTAATTGGCCCTTTGATGTAGATAATTTCCAAGTGTGGGACATTTTATAGACTAAAAAAGATCATGTTAAAATCGTTCCTTAGAGTAATCAAGATTTAGTGATCCTTTAGAACAGAAATCATTTAAAAAAAAACAGCAAAGAGAAAGGAGGTATTAGATGTGCAAGATCAAGGTCTCCAACATATTAAAATTAGCAATGAAGGACTACAGATTCTAGGAAATGGAAGATAACATTTTCACTGCACATTTCTTTAGACCATAAAGAGCACTGAATCAATATATCACTGAAGAGATTATTATTTTGTACAAACTGAAGGTTGGTGCAGGTCATTCTCACAAAAGCAAACAGAACTTGTTAATTTAATCCAACAGACTTGGCAGTGAAACCAAACAGGAATTTAATCAGCTGGAGAAGGTGGTGAGCATCTCAGAAAATTAAATGATTGCTGTGCAAACAGTAAATATCATTATGGAAGGGCAAGTAAAGAAAAAGAGTGCTTTTCTCATGATTTTCATTGAGTTCATCAAACATAATAAACGATTCCAAATAAACCATTTCCAGGACTGCAACAATGACTTCATGTTACTTGTACTAGAAAGTTAAAATTTATAGTTTTCCAATCTCTCACCTTTCTTAAATACTTTTTTAAGCTGCAAGGTTATAAAATGAAGGATTAAGTGTCTTATATTCCAAGACAGCAGCTGACTTCTCAGTTTCTCAACTCAACATAATCTGACAGCACTCTGACACCAAAGTAAAGGCTTTTTATTATAGAGACTAACACAGAGACAAGGCTAAGATGTAACATTAGTTGAACAATCATTGCTTTAAACATCTTCAAAACTAAGAGCATTTTTAAAAGGCTATATATTGTTGCCAAAGCATAAATAAAACTTACTTACTGCCTCCCTTGCACTTAAATGAAATTACCATCATTTTATTCAGAATCTTTCCCATTTCCTGTTATCACAGTTTTCACTGTGCCTTGCCCTTCTTTCTTTCTTTCTCATTTCAGCCTCTACCCTATTTGCAGGTTTTCCTCATTTCTTATCTCTTTGAAACCATTTTGAAAGCATAACCTTTTAGAAGTCTCATGCTGAGGGTGTGTAAGTGTACACTAAATCCAAAATAAAAAGACAGCAGCTATGAAAACATAGTGTTCTCATCAAACAAGTCAATTTATTACCAAAAGGAACCTCAATAAACTAATGTCAATTGGTGTTTCCCAAGAGTGACTAACAAAAATACATCATGGGATAAAGTGCCAAAAAAGCATTTCAAAGTCTCATGGAAGATAATTTTAATGTTCAGTTATTAAAAGTAAGTGAAAAACTTATTTGGAAACTCTAGAAAACACTTGTCTAGCTTCATGGAAAACTAGACCAAGAGATAATGAGCTAATGAAGAACTGTATTACGTTAAGCTACTGAGAAGAATTAGAATGATTGGGAAAATCAGAAACTACTATTTCAAAACCATGTAGAAAGAGACTAGATGGAAAATCTTAGCTTTAATAAAAATGGGGTGATACTTTTTCATAACTGTGACTAAAAACAGACAGATACACATTCATTTATTTCTAGTCCAGTTTTAATACTATCTTGAATCATTTCTCTCCCTCCATATTTCATCTCCCAAAGTAGCAGAATATACTCTTATGTGTATATACTTGTACCATCTTCTCTTATTATTTATACAGTGTATGTCATTTATACAGTGGTAGACTGTATAAATCATAATAAATGTATAATATGATAAATCATAGCAGTAATACCATACCATTGCATGACAAAAAAATACAATAACTTGAATGTTAGAAACTGTGCCTAATGAACTAATTGATCTGGAAGAAGAGATAGCTAGTCATGTTGAAAGTCAGAACACTGAGTGTTTCTAACAGCACATGACAAAGTCAAAGGGGAAAAAAATAATATAAAAGGGAACTTACCATTTGGAAGCAGAATTTAAAGAAAGTTACTGGATTAGAAAACAAACCTAATCAGTGAGCAAGATTCCAAAATTGAGAAAAGGCCTCAAGCAAATCAAAGCTGTGGGTATTTGACCTCAGGAAGGTGGAACCTGATAAGATTCTCTCAGACAGATAAAGAACTTCTAACAACATTAAGGGCACTACCCTACAACATACCATTCAGTTCAGTTCAGTCGCTCTGTCGTGTCCAACTCTTTGTGATCCCATGGACTGCAGCATGCCAGGCTTCCCTGTCCATCACCAACTTCAGGAGCTTACTTAAACTCATGTCCATCGAGTTGGTGATGCTTTCCAACCATCTCATCCTCTGTCATCCCCTTCTCCTCCTGCATTCAATCTTTCCCAGCATCAGGGTCTTTTCCAAGGACTGGGTTCTTCGCATCAAGTGGCCAAAGTATTGGAGTTTCAGCATCAGCGTCAGTCCTTGCAATGAATATTCAGGACTTATTTCCTTTAGAATGGACTGGCTGGATCTCCTTTCAGTCCAAGACACTCTCAAGAGTCTTCTCCAACACCACAGTTGAAAATCATCAATTATTTGGTGCTCAGCTTTCTTCACAGTCCAACTCTCACATCTATACATGACTCCTGAAAAATCACAGCTTTGACTAGACAGACTTTTGCTGGCAAAGTAGTATCTCTGTTTTTTAATATGCTGTCTCCATTCAGTCACTCAGTCATGTCCGACTCTTTGTGATCCCATGAACCGCAGCATGCCAGGCTTCCCTGTCCATCACCAACTCCCGGAGTTCATCCAGACTCATGTCCATTGAATTGGTGATGCCATCCAACCATCTTATCCTCTGTCATCCCCTTCTCCTCCTGCCCTCAATCTTTCCCAGCATCAGGGTCTTTTCAAATGAGTCAGCTCTTCACATCAGGTAGCCAAAGTATTGGAATCTCAGCTTCAACATCAGTCCTTCCAATGAATATGCTAAGTTGGTCATAACTTTTCTTCCAAGGAGCAAGCGTCTTTTAATTTCATGGCTGCAACATACTGATGTGCAGAAATGGTGGTGGTGGTGGTGGTTTAGTTGCTAAGTCATGTCCGACTCTTACAACCCCATGAACCGTAGCCTGCCAGGCTCCTCTATCCATGAGATTCTTCAGGCAAGAATACTGGAGTGGGTTACCATTTCCTCCTCTATGCACAGAAACATAGGTCTGAAAAAAAATTACAGTTTGACTTTGGGGGTATGTGGCAAACCCTGATAAGATTTGCAGAAAATACACAGTCATTAAGATAGCTGCCGGAGAAGGCAATGGCACCCCACTCCAGTACTCTTGCCTGGAAACTCCCATGGATTGAGGGGCCTGGCAGGCTGCAGTCGATGGGGTTGCGAAGAGTTAGATACGACTGAAGTGACTTAGCAGCAGCAGCAGCAGCAGCAGCAGCAGCAGCAAAACAGCTGTGCCAGTAAAAGTGCCCCCTGTTTGTACTAAAAAAGGACTAAGTAATTCAAATGAAAAAAAAGATTAATGGGCTGTGAGTTTTACATTGGCAAGAAGCAGACTGAGAAAATAACTCAGCTACAAAGACAGACTATTTAAAAAAAAAAAAAGGAAAGATCTCATAGGATTGAACAAAGAGTTGAGAACAATGGACAGAGAATCAATTCACTGGGGTTAAGAGTCTCTCATCAGCAAACATTCTTGGCTCCTAGAATAGAGAAACCTGGCAACATGTACCTAGATTTCAGAATTTCATGGGCAGATGACTGCTGTGTATGTCTATCCCTTTTTGAATGTAAAAGTCTACTACTTTGTCCAATTTTACCACTGCATGTTGTGTTAAAAATACTTAGCCTCTTATTTCACAGGTTTCTGGATTAAGAAGAGTCATAGCCAAGGAGTTGCACTGAACAAACCTCATTCATGTCTGGATTTGTTTTAGATGATGAAATCCTGGACTTCAAGGATGAAATATATGCAAAGTTACATGTGAATTATTATTCCCAGAGGGTAGCTTATGGCTGTTGTTCATCTTCTGGTCAGTTCAGTTGCTCAGTCATGTCCGACTCTTTGTGACCCCATGGACTGTAGCATGCAAGGCTTCCCTGTCCATTACCAACTCCTGGAGCTTGCTCAAATTCATGTCCATTGAGTTGGTGATGCCATCCAACCAATTTCATGCTCTGTCATCTCCCTCTCTTCCTGCTTTTAATCTTCCTCAGCATCAGGGGCTTTTCCAGTGAGTTGCTTCTTTGCATCAGGTAGCCAAAGTATTGGAGCTTCAGCTTCAGTCCTTCCAATGAATATTCAGGACTGATTTCCTGAATATTGGAAAGGATTGACTGGTTGGATCTCCTTGCAGTCCAAGGGACTCTCAAGAGTCTTCTCCAACACCATAGTTCAAAAGCATCAATTCTTTGGCACTCACCTTTCTTTATGGCCCCAAACTCATATCCATACATGACTACTGGAAAAACCATAGCTTTGACTATACGAACCTTTGTCAGTAAAGTCAAGTCCCTGCTTTTTAATATGCTGTCAAGGTTTGCCATAGCTTTTCTTCCAAGGAGCAAGAGTCTTTTAAATTCATGGCTGCAGTCACTGCAATATGCAGTGATTTTGGAGCCCCCCAAAAAATAATGTCTGTCAGTGTTCTCGTGGTTTTCACATCTACTTGCCATGAAGTGATGGGACCAGATGCCATGATCTTAGTTTTTCACTGTTGAGTTTTAAGCCAGCTTTTTCACTCTTCTCTTTCACTTTCATCAAGAGACTGTTTAGTTCCTATAAACTTTCTTCCATAACGGTGGTGTCATCCATATATCTAAGGTTATTGATATTTCTCCCAGCAATCTTGATTCCAGCTTGTGCTTCATCCAGCCTGGCATTTCAAATGATATACTCTGAATATAAGTTAAATAAGAAGGTAACAATATACAGCCTTAACATGCTCCTTTCCCAATTTGGAATCAATCCATTGATTCAAACTGTTGCTTCTTGATCTGCATACAGATTGCTCAGGAGGCAGGTATGGTGGTCTGGTATTCCCATCTCTTTAAGAATTTTCCACAGTTTGTTATAATCCACACAGTTAAAGGCTTTGGCATAGTCAATAAATTAGAAGAAGATGTTTTTCTGGAACTCTCTTGCTTTTCCTATGATCCAATGGATGTTGGCAATTTGATCTCTGGTTCCTCTGCTTTTTCTAAATTCAGCTTGAACATCTGGAAGTTCAGAGTTCATATACCGTTGAAGCCTAGCTTGGAGAACTTTGAGCATTACTTTACTAGCATCTGAGATGAGTGTACAACTGTGGAGTAATTTGTACAATCTTTGGCATTGCCTTTCTTTGTGATTAGAATGAAAACTGACCTTTTCCAGTCTTCTGGCCACTGCTGAATTTTCCTCATTTGCTGACATATTAGGAAAGCTATGACAAACCTAGACAGCATATTAAAAAGCAGAGACTTTAGTTTACTGACAAAGGTTCAGATAGTCAAAGCTATGGTTTTTCCAGTAGTCACACATGGTGTGTGTGTTGGACCATAAAGAAAGGTGAGCACCAAAGAACTGATGCTTTTGAACTATGGGGTTTAAGAAGACTCTTGAGAGTCCCTTGGACTGCAAGGAGATCAAACCAGTCAATCCTAAAGGAAATAAGTCCTGAATATTCATTGGAAGGGCTGAAGCTGAAACTTCAATAATTTGGCCACCGGATGCAAAGAAGTGACTCATTGGAAAAGACCCTGATGCTGGGGAAGATTGAAGGCAGGAGAAGAGGGAGACGACAGAGGATAAGATGGTTGGATGGCATCACCGAATCAATGGACATGAGTCTGAGCAAGCTCCAGGAGTTGGTGATGGACAGGGAAGCCTGCAGTGCTGAAGTCCATGGGGTTACAAAGAGTCAAACATGACTGAATGACTGAAATGAACTGAGTGCAGCACTTTAACAGTATCATCTCTTAAGATCTGAAATAGCTCAGCTGAAATTCCATGACCTCCACTAGCTTTGTTCATAGTGATGCTTCCTAAGGTCCACTTGACTTCACACTCCAGGATGTCTGGCTCTAGGTGAGTGATCACACCTTCATAGTTATCTGGGTCATGAAAATCTTTTTTATATGGTTCTTCTGTGTATTCTTGCCACCTCTTCTTAATATCTTTTGTTTCTGTTAGGTTCATACCATTTCTGTCCTTTATTGTCGCCATCTGCATGAAACGTTCCCTTGGTATCTCTCTCTCTTTTTTTAAGAGATCTCTAATCTTTCCCATTCTATTATTTTCCACTATTTCTCTGCATTGATCATTTAGGAAGGTTTTCTCATCTCTTCTTACTATTCTTTGGAACTTTTCATTCAGATGAATATATCTTTCCATTTCTCCTTTGCCTTTCACTTCTCTTCTTTGTTCAGCCATTTGTAAGGCCTCCTCAGACAACCATTTTGCCTTTTGCATTTGTTCTTCTTGGGGATGGTTCTGATCACTGCCTCCTGTACAGTGTTATGAACCTCTGTCCATATTTCTTCAGGCACTCTATCTATCAGATCTAATCCCTTGAATCTATTTATCACTTCCACTGTATAATCATAAGGGATTTGAATGGTCTAGTGGTTTTCCCAAATTTCTTCAATTTAAGTCTGAATTTTGCAATACAGAGTTCATGATCTGAGCCACTGTCAACTCATGGTCTTGTTTTTGCTGACTGTATAGAGCTTCTCCATCTTCAGCTGTAAAGAATATAATCAATCTGATTTTGGTGTTCCATCTGGTGATGCCCATGTGTAGAGTTGTCTCCTGTGGTGTTGGAAGAGGGTGTTTCCTATGACTGGTTCTTTCTCTTGGCAAAACTCTGTTAGTCTTTGACAGATTATGGTAGGTTGTAACAAAGACGATTACAGAAAAAATTCGTCAAGCCTCTGTATTCATGTACCTTTGTAATGTGACTTTGTGATCCTCCCAGATAAAGACTGAATTTATTTTCCTACCCCACGATGCTGGGCAAGCCTAGTGGAAACTCCAGATCCTTAGCATCAAGAGACATTTCAGCTTCTTTTCTTCCCTCTTGGAATGCTGCCCTGAGATTGCCACAGAGAAGCCCAGTCTAGTCAATTTGAGGACAAAAGACCACAAGGAATAGAAACGAATCATCTCAGTTAAGACATCTAGCCAACCAGCCAGCAGCCAGTGGTAAATGCCAGAATATATCAGTGAAGTCATCTTGTACTATCCAGTCCCTCTAGAAATATATAATGTAGCCATATGAGTGAACCAAAGGAGAGATTAGCAGAAGAACCCACCAGCAGAGCCCAGCCCAAATTTATTTACCCACAAGGGAAAAATGCCTATTGCTTCAGGTGGTTTCTTAGAGAGTAAATGATGCAGTGAACACATTTCCCAATTTTCTCATACCATCCATGTTTTAAGTATTATGTGCTGTTATTATATGATATGTCAAGTAGATGCCTTTTGTTGTTGTTGTTGGAAATACGGTCCAATAAGAAAGCAAGTACTAAAATGTGTATTACAGTGATGGTTGACCAGAATGAACATTACTCACCTTTTAGAAAGGGCAACTCTCACTGTAGTCTAGTATTAAAATAAAGTCTTTTTAATCCTGAATATGGCTAGCTTTGCTTCCAGGGATGCAAATCAAAAGGAGAGGGAGAATATTCAAATTCAAATGCCTTCTATCTGAGGGGTGTTGTAGATACTACTCAGTGCATTTAAGTCCAACAGATTTCTTGAGCACTGTTCCATGGCCACTCTTCCTGCCACATGCATCCATGGAAAAGCACAGACACAAAAGATAAAGTGAGAAGTGAGAAAACTCTAGATTAACGGACAAAGATGAATAAGTGTTATAATGACACATTGAACAATCACATTTCTATATTTTTGCTTGAATTGCTTCCCAGCTGGACCTCTCCTTTGGGAGATGCTGTGTAATTTCTCTGGATATGTGATAGGAGCAAGATGAAAGATAACTCACAAGCTCCTGTGGCTTAAAATACAATGGTTTGAAACTGGTGGATTGTTTTTAAAGGGTTGTTTTTTCCTTCTGTTTGAGAAAGAAAGGCAGAATTATATTCACCAGCCCCACCCTCATCTTTCTCCAAAATAAAAGGTCAAATTGCTTCTTCTCTGTTTTTAAAGACATTGCTTAAAAAATCCTGATGTAAATGCATAAAGACAGTTAATATAATGGCCTAAATGGCACCCTCCTCCACTCCTTCTCTACAATGAAAACCAAAAGATCTAAAACTACTTAAAATAAAATATATTCAGATGCTGAAGAAATGAACTTTAAAAACATCTATAATTGAATATATATATATCTATAATTGAATATATATAATTGCAAAAACTGTCACTATAATATCATATACCTCATGGAATAGTAATTTGGATTATGTGATCATTTATTTTAACTCCCACTCTTCTTGGAATAGATAAAATTCAAGAATTTATATATCCAGAAATCTCTCAGGATCACTAACTAATTCTACCAAAGTTAGAACTTATTTAAATATTGATTATAAATTAAAATTAAATTATTTTAAACCTTCTAGGATAAATTAGCCCTGGTAGCACCTCTGTTCAAATATATAACGTTATTTAAGGGATTTTTTTCTTAGTATACATACTAGCCATATGGAAAGTTTTTTTTAATGAAAAACTACAAGCACAGACTCAGTTCTAAAAAGGGACCATAGTTAAACTCCTTAATGCTATATATGAGAAAAATAAAGTTCAGAGAGCTGAAATAATATGACTGAAAACAGCAGGTTTTATTAGTGGTGATGCTAGGAAAGAATCAGGTTTTCTGGACCCTCAGGCCAGTGAGCTCCCCACTGTACCATGTGGACTCACACAGGACTTTGGGTCCAATGTGGATGGGAGGACCTGGCTTCCCCCAGTCCTGAATCCAGGAGCTACCACATCTAAGCACAGAACTTCAATTATCTTTCAGCCTCAACCCTATCCCTAACCTTCTTTCTGCCTGTGCAGCTCTGCTTGCAGAATCTTAGTTCCCTAACCAGGGCCCTCAGCAGTGAAAGCATGGAGTTTTAATCCACTGGACCACCAAAGAATTAATTCCTTTCAGAGTCTCTGGGAATGAGCAGAGCAGTAGCAAGCAATGTTTAAAAGTTTTCCAGGAGGTTCTGATATGCAGCCAGGCTGAGAACTACTGAAGTGGTTTCTCACCCTCATTTCCTTAAATGGCTTAGTTTACCAGGCTGGCGATCCCAGCCTCATTTCCCAGTATTTCTGACTCTCTTTCGTCCTTTGATACCCTAGACATCAAGAACCTAATTCTGAAAGTCCAGATTCTTGAAAAGGGAGAAAGAAAACAGGGAAGATAGAGAATATGAAAGTACATGGTCTCGGCAACATGTATTGTCAGTGAAACATCTTATGCATATATAAGAACTAGAAAACCATTTTAAAAAAAGAATTAATTTAGCTATATCAAGGTAGAATTTCCTACAGGCACTAGCATAAACAACTAAGGGTTTCTCTGGTGGCTCAGAGGTAAAGAATCTACCTGTAATGCAGGAGCCAGAGGAGACTCAGGTTTGATCCCTAGGTTGGGAAGATCCCCTGGAGGAGGAAATGGCAACCTGCTCCAGTACTGTTGCCAGGAAAATCCCATGGACAGAGGGACCCTGAAGAGTTCATGGTGTCACAAAGGGTTGGACACGACTGAGCATGCATAAACAGCTAATCAAATTTGCAAGAATATGTATCAGATTGTTGACTGGTTTGTTTCATTATATCACTCAATCAGTCTTATATAAAGTATGGTCATCTGTTCACCAGCTCATGAAATTAGAAGCACCATAGTTTAAGTAGATTCTTAGACATTATGGCAAGGGAGAGAAACAGAAGCAGAAATTTTCATACTAAAGAAAGTTCTAAATCAGTCAGAAGCCAGTTTAACCATCCCACAACAACTTTAGCAACCCAAAGGTGAACTTAATCAACTGACCCTCAATTTCAACCCAGTCCTCAAGGAAAAAAGCTGAATCTGGGTTGTTTTGAACCTCAGAGGTGAGAAAGATAAAATTTACTTGTTGGGATAAGATTATCAACAAGGATAGCTTCCTCATTTCTCACAATTCTTTCTCAACTCTTGCAGCCATGGTGGAAAAACTGATAATTCTGTGGATTGAGCCTGCAGGACATTTACACTTCCAGGGGAAGCATGAACAAAGTTCAGCCAGCAGTAGTGCCACATGCTTGTCTGCCTCCTTGCACAATCAGAACTGACTTGAGTCAAATATTAACTAAAATTATGAAAAGTGAAAATGTTAGTCACTCAGTGGTGTCCAACTCTTTGCAGCCCCATGGACTGTAGCCCACCAGGCTCCTCTCTACATGATATTTTCCAGGCAAGAATACTGTTTTGGATTGCCTTTCCCTTCTCTAGGGGATCTTCCCAACCCAGGAATATAACCCAAATCTCTTGCAATACAGGCAGATTCTTTACTATCTGAGCCATCAGGGTAACCAACTAAAATCATATTTAATACCAAATATCAAGTAGTCTAAATCTGAATGACCATGTATGAATGATCAAGAAAGGCCACATGTATGAAGCTGCTTGACTCAGAAGAGTCCAATACTCCAGAAACAAACATGTTCTTTAAGCCTTAATCAGGTCTCTAAAATGTTAAAGTCATCTGGTTTCATCTCAGTGTTCTAGCTGGAGGCATATTTTATGCAACTGATTGTGTTGGTTTTCTGCCTCTGTCACCAATTCTTCCCTACTATATTAAATCCTATACANTATACATGGTAACACAAATTAATTAAGCAATATATTACAGAGTATTAATATAAATGTTTCATGCTCCTAAACCTCTATAACATAATTACTATTGCCCTGATGAAGAAATGAATTTACATTTTTAACAGAAATACTTAGAAACAAACATATTTAAATGGTTAACCATCAGTTCTAAAAGAACAGATTCAAGGAAACAACAGTTAAAACATTAAGATTTAGATGGTCCAGTGAGGTGATGTGAAAAGAGAATACCATATATACCTCTTGCCATTTCAGTCATGCTGAAAGAGCTTTTCAAATAACCTCATTTACTTTCACTCCAAGAACCAAATATGAGGGCTGTCAATATCACTCTTTGCCTTCTTCCAGGCTAATCATGAATATCATCTAGAAAGCATTTCTTCCAGCTCATCAAGTTCCCTCTCTTCGATAGATGAAGACAACTTCACAAGCATCAACAAGCAGAGCCAATGTAAAATAATATCAGGGTTGAAATCACAGAGCTGCAAGTGACTTTCAGCTATTATACGGTGCATCCTCCTCCTCTGATATAATCATTTAAACCAGTGGTTCTCAACTTTAGCTGCACATGGCAATCATCTGAGAGGCTTTTTAAAATTCTGCTGCCCAGCCTTAAACTCCAGAAATTCTAATTTAATTGGTCTAGAGTACAGCGTGAACGTCAAGTGGCCTAAAAGCTCTCCAGGTGATTGTAATGTGCAGCTGAGTGTCAAAGCCCATCAAAGACCACCAAGAAAACACCTGTAGTCAATCAAGAAAAGTCAGATTTACTTAGCTTGCTGCAGCATAGGGAGACCCTTATGAGACTCTCAGGAAGTTTGGAAGAACTTCAAACTGGGTGATTTTTTAAGAAAGCCAAGGGAAGCATGAGACCATTCTGGACTGGATAACATCAAAAAATGGGGGAAATTCAGTGATTGGGTATCTCAATTATCCTCATACAAGAAGCAGAAAGGTTAGAGCAGTGCTATCACTGTTAAAGGATGGAGATCACTCAGAAGGCAAGTTGTTAGCAATGAGTGCCAAGAAGCAATCATTTTCACAGTTAAGATGTGCCCTCGTCATTACCCTGTTCTAAATATGGTGTATTTATGGGTTTTGGCAAAGACTGCAGTCTGGTTTTTCAGTAATGCTGATTTCCCTTTCTCTATTTGTTTACCAGAACCTGTTTGTACATTCTCATAAGCTGAGCGCTGAAGAATTGATGCTTTTGAACTGTGGTGTTAGGGAAGACTCTTAAGAGCCCCTTGGACTGCAAGGAGATTCAACCAGTCCATTCTGAAGGAGATCAGCCCTGGGATTTCTTTGGAAGGAATGATGCTAAAGCTGAAACTCCAGTACTTTGGACACCTCATGCGAAGAGTTGACTCATTGGAAAAGACTCTGATGCTGGGAGGGATTTGGAGGCAGGAGGAAAAGGGGACAACAGAGGATGAGATGGCTGGATGGCATCACCAATTCGATGGACTTGAGTTAGTGAACTCCAGGAGTTGGTGATGGACAGGGAGGCCTGGCATGCTGCGATTCATGGGGTCACAAAGAGTCGGACATGACTGAGTGACTGAACTGAACTGAACTGAAGGTTGAAAGCCACTGATTGAAACAAACTTAAAAGCACAGCTGCATATAAGTGCTATTTGGTTGTAATATCTGTCACTCTTTTGAGTTCCAGAGTTAACATTAGCTGATCTAGTTTATTAAACATGCAAATGAAACCTTCCCAAAGTTGGACCTTCCAGATAAAAACTGTTCCCATTTCCTTGATAAAATATTGTTATGACTACAAGCTTAAACTGCAAAAGAATGCATGCTACATTCTAAATAAATATCTTACATATAATAGCCCCTTTTGATAGCATCACCAGCAAAACATTAATTCTCCTGTATTATAATCATATTCTATTTGTTCTGTTCTCAGTGGAAAGGAAAGTGAAAAGTGAAATGTTAGTCACTTAGTCGTGTCTGACTCTTTGCAGCCTCGTGGACTGTAGCCTGCCAGGTTCCTACATCCATGGGATTTTCCAGGCAAGAATACTGGAGTGGGTTGCCATTCCCTTCTCCAGGGGATCTTCTCAACCCAGGGATCGAATCAGAGTCTCCTGCATTACAGGCAGATTCTTCACCATATGAACCACCGGGGAAGCCCAAGCTATTGTTAACTTTTCACAATTACTAACTCAGAGCTACCTTGATATGGCACCATACATGAAGGATAGGGATTCTTTACAGAAGTGTTTTTGACACTATTTTGATGAATCACCTAGCTCTCTGTTCTATAAGAAATCAGGATAGTGTCAACCACTTATGCTTTAAGAATGAATACGTGTATTCAAAATAGAAAGTGAAAGTGAAGTCATGTCTGACTCTTTGTGACCCCATGGACTGTAGCCTACCAGGCTCCTCCCTCCATGGGATTCTCCAGGCAAGAGCACTGGAGTGGGTTGCCATGTCCTTCTCCAGGGGATCTTCCTGACCCAGGGATCGAACCCAGCTCTCCCACATTCCAGGCAGACGCTTTAACCTCTAAACCACCAGGGAAATTGGGGTTATTTAAATTCAGTATTCTCTCCTGGAAAATTCCATGGACAGAAAAGTCTTGTGGGCTACAGTCCATGGAATTACAAAGAGTCTGACACAACTGAGTGACTGAGCACAACTCTTCTTTGGTAATATGGAGTATATGTTTGCTCTCCTAGAATAGCCATGTAATCATAACCCTACTTCATGTCTCCCTAAAAATAAGGCTCTTTCACTGTTTCACAAGCGTCAATAGAGAAAATCACATTATTTATTTGTTTATAAGAGTCAGAAATATATTAACCTCTGATGATCTAAAGTGCCAATTACTCACAGGAAACTCCACGCAGGGTCACCCGATATCATCCATATTATCCACTCCTCAAAGCTCCACAGAGAGGGGATAAAAGTTTCCTCACCTAGACTAAGTTATTTCCACGGTTGGATCTTAAGGAGTCTGGAAATGGTACCCCTGTTTCCCTACTTGAACTCTGAACCAGTTCAGAAAACCAAAAATTTAGGCAAAAAGATATTTTTTAAAACTTTGGAACCAAAAGATGCCAGCCATGTCACAGGTTAGATTCTCCAAGAGCAGATACTGAGACAGAGTTTGAGTTCAAGATGTAAGAAGAAACTAAAGGGAGGGTAAGGAAGCAGGATTGAGCAGAGGAAAAAGTCACACTGGGATGCAGACCCAAGGAAAATCTGGCCAACCTGGCAAGAAGCTGCAGAGTAAAGAAACACTGCCTGTGAGAGTCATCCCAGAGAGGGTTAAAAGATCTGAGCCTTCAAACCCCTTTCTAGCTCATTCACCACATGTGGGCTGCCCTGGGAATAGCACAGCTGTGAGCAGGCATCTGGCTCCATGTGGCTGAGGCAGACCCTAAAAGAACAGGAAGCTGGAGGCTCCCTGCCCATCACCCCCTTCCCAGGTGGACAGCAAGTCCTTACTCTCAGAGGCTCTGGGAGAGCATCTTCATGTATACCCCAGTCCAAGCTGGAGAGCATGGTAAGATGCTTGGCAAAATAGACTTCCCGATAGGACACTAAGTAATCACAGACCTCATACCTCGTTTACAGAATGAAAACTGAAAACTCATAGTATAGAAATACTGACCCAGAATACATGGTTTTCACTAGCAGCTGGACTCTAAAGAAGAAATAAAGGAAGAGAGTGAGATACGAATGCCAATTTCTGCTCCCACATTCACCAAAAAAGAGACAACTAAGAACAGAGATATACAGACAGACCAGGGGTGATGTGTTAGTAAGGGTGACCCTCCACATGAACAGAGGTGAGTGGTACCCCCTGTCCTTCACCAGCGTAGTCACAGAACTTGACAGTCAGTTAAAGGCAGTATCAGTCAGTTCAGTTCAGTCGCTCAGTCATGTCCTACTCTTTGCGACCCCATGAACTGCAGCACACCAGGCCTCCCTGTCCATCACCAACTCCCGGAGTTCACCCAAACTCATGTACATCAAGTCGGTGATGCCATAGCTAGCTTATTATCATTTTTAGGTCTCCAGATTACAATCATAAATCAAAACTCTCAGGTATACAGCAATCATTTTTATCCATAGTTATAAATATTATTCCATTTGAAAGGCTGGGGACCAGGGAGTTGGTTTGCTTGGTGGTTGGTTGAGGAACTGGAGTTTGAATTTTTATTCTTGTTGCAATTGCATGTAAAAAAATAGATTTATCTACCAAGTCCTAAATAACAAATTTTTTTTTTTAGATTTTCTGAATTCTTTTCTGTCTTAATGCAAAAGTCACAGAGGGGATTTTAATCACTCAGTGGTGAAGAAATATACATTGCAAGTGGCAATTCAGCAACCAGACTGATTCCCCTCATTCCCCTTTCAGGTGCGTACTCTTGACACTGTAATAATAATAGCAGTCTACCACAGAAGGGAGGCTGCTTTGTCAGCCACTTAGGACAGAAAGCACCTAGGAACTCAGACCAGGGAGTTACAGCAAGACCCAGAGAGCATAGGAAGCAAATGTAACCATGGCAACTCCAATTCCTCCGTGAAATGTTTTGGGTGACTCCAGCAGTGACCACAATATGCAAATCACAGATTTTTATGGAAGGAGCGTTGACTTTTCAAGGAGTGTCAGTCTTTTCTCAGCCAGTCAGTTTCATTTAAGTAATTGACTAATCCTTCCTTTATGGAAACATGATAATGTTGCTAAGGAATTCTATTTATAAAACAATGGTCACCTGTTTAATGAGGTAAATTTGATATCATGGAGATTTACTCATAACAAGATCATATGACAGGTTGTTCATTTCTGCTTATGCAACTAAGACAAAGCAGTCTTTTAGAATTTATCTAGACCGATGATCTAAAGACTACCCTAAGACTATTTCCTAAAATGACCATTTCCTGGGGTATCTGCCTGAAATAAAACCTAAGCAAGCTAAGAAGAACACAGATCTCCATTGATCTGAGTCTTCCTGAACCTACACCTTTAACAGGGTTTTACAAAGTCAGACTTCCCTGGTGGCTCAGACTGTAAAAGCATCTGCCTATAATGCCGGAGACCTGGGTTCCATCCCTGGGTCAGGAAGATCCCCTGGAGAAGGAAATGGCAGCCCACTCCAGTACTCTTGCCTGGAAAATCTCATGGATGGAGGAGCCTGGTAGGCTTCAGTCCACAGGGTCGCAAAAAGTCAGACACAACTGAGCGACTTCACTTTCTTTTCTTTACGAAGTCTGGTCCTGTGACCAGGCAAACACTCCAAGCACTTGCTAAAAATGTGCATGGCTAGATGCCATTTAGTGAATGAGACTAAGAGTCCACATGGTCAATAAGAAATCCTGTTACACCATTATTTTGGAACAAGGCCAGAGTCATGATCCAGAGATCAAGCTCAAAAGAAAAATTAGACAAAATTCATTTGACCTTTATTTGGAAACAGTATTTTTCACAAGAGAAAACTACAACTTATTCATTCAATAAATATCTTATGTTCCTTCCACATCCAGACCCTGTGTTAAATACAGTAGATTCAAAACATAATGCATAGAAGATTAAAAGAATGGGTCTAGTAGTGCCACACATTACAGCTCCTTCCACAGCGAATTCAGATCTTGCAATATGCATATCACTAGGAATTAAAATGAGAATTCAGAAAAAATTACACTTCTGCTGAAGTGGAACTATCCTAATAAAGACAAACATTACAAAGTGTGTATAGGGTATGATTACATGAATCTAGTTCTCTTCAGGGAAAAGAACAGTGTGGAGAGTGGAGAGACAAGTACACGACCATTTTAAAAATAAAAAGCTCTCTTAAAATAAGAGATCAGAGCTTAGACAGGATTCCCATCCCAACTGGAGTCAGTTCTTTATACTAGAATCAGAGAGCTGATGAACTTTTGATCTGTCCTTTCTTTCTTTGGAAGCAGAGATCTAAAAGCTGTTTTCAAACAAGATTATGAAGAAAGGATAAAAGGATGATGTATAAATCATGATTGATTTTTCCATGAAGTATCCATGAACTCAGCTGAAACAGACTCCAGACATTAAAACTGCTGCACACATACCACCTGCTATGGTCTGAGCATTTATGTCCCCCAGATCCATACGTTGAGATTGTAAGGACAATTGTGATGGTATAAGTAGACAGAGCCTGTGGGTAGGTCAAGAGGGTAGAGCCCTCACAAATGAAATTAATACCCATATAAAAGAGATACCAGACAGTGCCCTTGCCTCCTGCTATGATTGAGCCAAGAAGAGGTCGATCTTGGACTTTCCAGAACTGTGAGAAATAAATTCCTGTTGTTTATAAGTACCCAGTCTGTGGTATTTTGTTACAGTAGCCCAAAGAACTAAGATACTACCAGAACTAACTCCTTGCTTGCTATAAGTTAAACTTGCTCAAGACTGAGCACATGAGTTTCTATAAAGCTTTATGCAAAATGGCTATGATAGGAGAAACAACTTAAACATATTTAAGCTCCATTTGACCTTAACAACTTTTGTTTATAAAAAGATTTTACAAAGTATTTGTATTTATAAGCTTTGTCCTATGATCAAATTAAATCTAATTAGATGATTGTATCAAGATTTGCCAAAGTCAAAATAAAGAGAAGCATGCACTGAAGAAAAATGGAAAAAGTACATTGTTTTAAAATTAAATGGTGGAACTATGGTTGATTTTCCTACATTTCCTGGATATTTAAAAATGAGAATATATTACTTTATAAAGAAAACATTTAAAATTAATTTCTTAGGGAGTTTATGGCAATAGAATTTTTAAAGTAAAAATAAATCTCCAAATTACCGTTGTCAAACAGAAGTTAACATGAGGCACAGTGAGGATGAACCAACCAAAATGTTGGAGTTTGCACCAAAGGAAGGTTTATTAGTTGAGGAGGTACCAGCCCCAAAGATGTGAGACCTAGACTCATTTAAAATCCATCTTGCTGGCTGACCGGGTGCAAGGGTTTTAAAAACAAAACAACGGTAAAGGGAGGCAGTGTGTTTTTGTGGTTTCAGCTTCCTGATAAGGCATCAGTTTCAAATCTCCACCTTGTGCTTGGATGCATCATCGGTGATTGTGACTGATCTATGTGTTCCTGCAAAGCAAGCTAGTAAATCATGGTCTTTTGATCCCTCCCTTCTTTCTAAGAGAGAGCAAAAGCAAGGGTTGAGGCATTTTGTTATTTACTTAGCGCCTTTGTGATGGTTCAGGGGTTTCCATTTTTAAATGATCCTCCTAGTATCATAAATTTAAAATCCACTTGGGGCCAGCTGGTTGAAGCCACAGGACGTTATCTCAACAGTTTGGGGTCATAAACCAGGGCATCAGTTTACTATATTTAATAATCATGAAAAAAGATTGTGTTGGGCTTGCTTTTCCTTTGTTTCTGCCTCAGCTCACTCTCCTAGTTGGAGACCAAAGCCTTTCTACAAACAAGAGGCAGGTAGAGGACACGGCTCTGGGAGGGGGACCTCCAAAGGGTCCTGCTTGGTTACATTAAGAGTCTCCAGTGGTCACTGTTTCTTTTTAACCTTATTTCCTTTCTTCTTTTCTAAAAATGTGTTTTAACCTGCAGGCAAGATTGCCTCTATTCTTCATTTTCTAACATTTATAAACCTCAATATTTTTGCTGAAAGAAAAAGTTCTGACTTTCCTTTTTCTCTTTTTTTATTACAAGCCCATAAATTCTAACCACAACTGTCCAGTCCACCTCCTATTATTCTCAATAATCTTGACTAACTCACTTTGAAAGCATATTGCTTTAGCACATTAACTTTTGCTGGGGCACCCTTTTTCCACACCTGACTCTCCTACCCTGCAATTTTATATCCATTCTAACAGTTTTCTAGGTAATAAATTATACATGACATCTGTCTTGTCCTAGTTTTTAAAATCCCTGTAGCCTCTTAAAAGTCTTTTTTAATGTCCTTATTCTCCAGTCCAGACCATCTCTGCTATTTCCTTTATGTGATCATTTTCTGATTATCTTTTCTTTAATCTTTGCCTTCATACCCTACTCCAGTACTTTCCTCAGTATTTCTTTCTGGTAGTTTTTTTTGTTTGTTTGTTTGTTAATGCCTTTTTTGTTTCTTAAATTCTTCTTCTTTGTAGCTCACTCTACCAGCCTTCGGCTACTAAGACGTGAATGCTTCTAATTTACCAAAATTGTGACCCTCTACCTACTAAAAATGTAAAGATAAATATACTAGGCTATGACAGAACCTGCCATGCATCACACCCAGTTCCTATAAGGAATAAAAGTCCACTCCTACCCATTCCCTCCGGATGTTATCTTGATTGGAACATACCATATTGTCATTTCTTGTTTTTTTCCATCTACTTTTCCCTGTAAACTTTGAAATCCAAATGGAGAATGGGTTCTGTTAATGCTTACAACATCAGTATTTATCACAGCAACCAGCACATGGCAGATGTTGAATAATTATCTGTTAGATGCAAAGAGCCGATTCATTAGACAAGACCCTGATGCTGAGAAAGATTTAGAGCAGGAGAGAAGGAGGCAACAAAGGATGAGATGGTTGGATAGCATCACTGACTCAATAGACACGAATTTGAGCAAACTGGGTGATACTGAAGGACAGGGAAGACTAGCATGCTGCAATCCATGGGGTTGCAAAGAGCTGCACACAACTTAGAGACTGAACAACAACAACAGTAGATCCTATATCTACTGAACATAACCAGTAGATATAGGATCCACTTTTCACAACGCGTGAATTCAGGAGCAGGTATGGGAACCCAGACGTCTTCAACTAAGCCGAACATAAAGAAATTTGATAAAATGTAAAACAATGCCACCCTTCTCACTAACTTTTGTTTTAGAAAATATAATCACTAAATATTATATTTTAGATTATAATATAATCATTAAAATTATTTTATGTATGTCAATTTT
>SJYQ01001577.1:350640-426231 GCA_006410935.1 Redunca redunca | reverse complement strand
ATTTATTATCTTTATATTATATAAATTTACCCATAATTTTGTTTCAGTTTTATTTCTGATATGGTGAAAATCAGTAAATAATAACCCACAAAAATAAAAGCTCTTTGGTCTCCTTAATAACTTTGAAGACTCTGAAAGCATCTTAAGACTGAAAACTTTGAGAACTCATGTTCTAAATCGTCTGGATATACCATGAGTCCCAACACCCCTCAGTGTCTCTCTAAATCTTCCCAGTCTCACTTCTCTGGGGTTGTGGGTCATTTGTTCCAACCACCTCTGCAGTGACCAGTTCTGGGTGGGGTCTCACTCTTGTCACCAGTGAAACCTGGTACTACTCTACCTCTTGCCTGCCTGGTGCGCCTCTCACCTCGCACACAAGCCTTCTCTGTTTAAACTAAGGCAATCATTTTCAAGCTATGTTTGGTGAAGGGTCATTTTTTAATGCAATCCATTGCCAACTGCTGCTGCTGCTAAGTCACTTCAGTCGTGCTCGACTCTGTGTGACCCCATAGACGGCAGCCCACCAGGCTCCCCCATCCCTGGGATTCTCCAGGCAAGAACACTGAAGTGGGTTGCCATTTCCTTCTCCAATGCATGAAAGTGAAAAGTGAAAGGGAAGTCGCTCAGTCGTGTCCGACTCTTAGCAACCCGATAGACTGGAGCCTACCAGGCTCCTCCATCCATGGGATTTTCCGGGCAAGAGTACTGGAGTGGGGTGCCATTGCCTTCTCCGATTGCCAATTGACATGTTAGAAAATACACGCAAAGAGAATTGCTGTAAAAATTAACAGAAAAAAATAAAAAACAAAAGCATACCAAAAAACAAGCCCAACTTTTTACTATTAAATTCAACAGACATAAAATTAATCAAAATGCTATAAAAGTTTCTAATCACTTACTTTCAATTTCTGTACTTATCCTATCATGGGTAATAACAGTTTGCTATCCAGAGATCACATTTGAGTAGTGCTGCACTGAGGCATAGGACTGGGCAGAACTTGCTCAGCATCCATCCATGAAATTTGGCAACTGAACACCTCATGGGGTGAACTTCAGCTACTCAAAGATGAGAACTGACAGACAGGGTCCTGAAACAGGTCATACATGTTTTCCAATGGTCCCCTGGGATGGAGCAATAGCTACCCATAGCCATGGCTCATTTTACAACGCATCTTCCTTCTTTGCTCACCCTGCACCTGCTACCTCTACTGCCTAGGATAATGCTCCCCAATAAAGCACTGAAACTTTAGCTTTGGCCTGAAGAGTTGCTTTCTGGGAAGCCCAGAAAATGAAAACAAAAGTTAAGATAGTATTTGCAACTCACTAAAGTCAGGGGAAACACAGGGGTACAGAACGTGCAGAATTCATTGTCCTCCCTCTGATGCTGCACACAGCTTGTGCTTCTATTGGCTTCCTCTTTTCCTACCTTTTGGTTGGCATGTTGCAGCTGCTGCAAACTTAATCACTCAACCTATGATAGATCCCTCTATTCAACCTCAAGTCCAGGCACTATGTTTATCTTCATCCTAAAATAAACCATTCAGTCACAGGCAAGGTTCATTTGATCCTTACAATTGACCCTTAAAATTGGTTAGTGTGATGAATAGGACATTTGTCATAATCTCTGTGGACGGAGAAACTGAGAAACAGAAAGGGTAAGTGATTTGTCCATGGACAGTCAATAATTTTGTGACAGGGTGATAAACAAAGCTCAATTACACTGTTTTCTTTTCTTGTGTTTTCACTTTATATTCTGACAAGAGCAGACAGATTTCCCTGGCCAATATGGCCAACTAGCATAGTGCTATGACTCCTATGGCTAATATTTTAACAGAAAAACTGAATATGAAAGTAAAAGTATCAGTTACTTGCAGAGACGTTATGGATTCCCTCTTAGAAAATGCTTTACTTTGAACACCCCATAAATGTATGATAAATGAAAGAATAAATAAATGGTTGCTCAATCTAAGCTTGGTATTCTTACAGTTTTCAAGGCTTTAAAATTATTCTGCTAGGAAAAAAATCACATACAAATTTCAAGCATATAGGTACCCAGAATCCCCTGGATCAAAGGAAATTGTTTTGACTTAAAGAAAGTGCAGAGTTTAAAACACACACACACACACACACACACAAATTCCCTCAGTCAACAATCAACATGACAGATAGATTGGACTCATTTCAGAATAATGATATAAACCATGCAAAGTAAATTTCACACTAAATCTCCATCAGTACATGTGCACTCATTATAAGCAAATGTATCAAGAAGCCTGAAAGCTTGAGAAATACCATCTAAAAAGAATTATCTAACACTGGCCTTTTAAAGTCTTCTGGCAAATTCTGAGTATGCAATTGACACCAAAATACATAAGCAAACAATGCAAGCATGTACACATCCAAATTGGGAACATAACCAGTCATCTAGTCAGTAGATGAAAATGTCATCCCATAGTATAAGTACCGTTTCATGGGCAATTGATAGTGTATGCCGGCTCTATGAATGCATTTTCAGATGGTGACTTGAAGGACCCTGAAACTATAAAGGCAAAGAATAAAATGTTGCTTGAATCAGAGTGTGCTCATTCTGACTTGAAATAACTTGAAAGTGATATTATATACCAAATAAGTTAAAAAACAGAGTACTATAGAAGTTGAAGTCTTGCTAGGAAAACAATAGATGAAACTGTATAGAATTATGCAAAATGTCCAGATCGTCAGTGTCCAATACCGTAGTTACCAGTTGCATTGTGGGTATTGAAATATGGTTGTGCAGCTGAGAACTGAATGTTTGAGACTTCCCTGGCACTCCAGTGGTTAAGATTCCACACTATCACTGCAGAGGCATGGGTTCAATCCCTGGTAGGGAAACTAAGATCCCACATGCTGTGTGGCACAACCAAAAAAAGTAAATTTTTTTTAATTCTTCAATAAAGATAGCACTTCCTATTATTTAAAAAAGGAACTGAATGTTTAATTTTACTTTAATTAATGTTAAATTAGATTTAATTTTGAGTTAAAAAAACAGTCCTCAATATAGTTATTAGAAAACTTTTATATATATTTGGAACAACTTAGTTGTGTGAATTTACTTTTTAAACTCTAAATAAATCTAAGTAAATATTCAGTGTTTTTCTGGTGAAAATTTAGCGCTCGAATGAAAGTGTGCTAATTCACCCAGTTGTTAGTTACTTGCAAAAACTTCAAAGACAAATAAATAAATAACAGTTTTCTCAGGCATGGTACATCCTGCTAAGTACTATCTTAGATTCAGAAATAACTAAAACCACAATAATTAAATACCAACTGAACAAAAATTTTCCCTAAAAAAATAACAAACCTGCAGATAAACAAGAAAATCTCTTAAAAGAAACTAGCTGTTATATTATCTTGGATTAGTTATCAGAATAAAAATCAAAATATCAAGCAATTAACAGGGTTTTTAATATTATTAAGTCACATAATTATATTGGACATGAGTTCAAGATGCAGCGAGCCATGTCATGATAGTAGTCAAACACATCATTACCCCAAATCTTAAAACACATTACCAGGACTTGAGTTAAGAACACTGTTTGAGAATGAGTGGGAAAATATCCACTTGATGTTATAGATCAAAGGATATATATTCAAAACAAATATTTTTTAAGATCCCACTTTAAATATTCCTCAAAACTAACCAGTAGTCATATGTAGATATGAGAGATGGACCATGAAGAAGGCTGAGTACAGAAGAATTGATGCTTTCAAATTGTGGTGCTCAAGAAGACTCTTGAGAGTCCCTCAGAGAGCAAGAAGATCAAACCAGTCAGTCCTAAAGGAAATCAGTCTTCCAGACCCAGGAATCTTCCAGACCCAGGAATCGAACTGAGTTCTCCTGCAATTCAGGCAGATTTTTCACCAGCTGAGTTACCAGGGAAGCCCCAACCTAGTTTCATAAATACCATGATAAATAAATATGATTTTGAATGTTCTTTCAATACAAGGAGTAGGACCCTAGGATGCTTTAATTCACACATGTTGAGCATCATTACAAACGTTTAGAAGCAAAACCTGTATATAGAAGAGCAGCACACCCAAAGCTGAAATAATTCATTCAATTCTGTTTGTTGTTCACAGGTTGAGACAGATATAAGAGACCAAAAGAGATGAGAAGTTCAACCAACACAGTCAAAACTAATGAGAAACATCAGAGACTAGACACTTTCAGGTAAAAAGAGATGGCTAAAATGTTTTAAAGTCTAGTTCTGAAATAATGATAAACAACATAAACATTAAAGACCATTTTGTTTAAAAATTATATTTTAGGCCAATGAGAAAATTCATTTATTCAATAAACATTTACGGAGGACCCACTTCATCTTAGGTACTGTAAAAGGTAGCCTCCAGAATAGAGATGAGAAAGGCAGATGCAACTGCCTCAAAAGGGCCACGGTGTGAAAAAACAGTATAACAAGTACAACAGAATGCAGTAAGCATTTTAATACAAAGCATGGCCATCCAGTCTGGAAACAGATATTATTTTAAATGTACTTGAATATATTATTGATAAATGTTTATGTATATTGCCTGTGTTTCCAGACTTTAAGGTCACGTGTGTGTGTGTGTGTGTGTGTGTGTGTGTATGTGTGTGTGTGTATCGGAGAAGGCAATGGCACCCCACTCCAGTACTCTTGCCTGGAAAATCCTATGGATGGAG
This sequence comes from Redunca redunca, assembly GCA_006410935.1. Taxonomy (NCBI): domain Eukaryota; kingdom Metazoa; phylum Chordata; class Mammalia; order Artiodactyla; family Bovidae; genus Redunca; species Redunca redunca. Next base: position 421,532 of record SJYQ01001577.1, on the reverse strand, counting down.
GAGCCTAGAAGGCTGCAGTCCACGGGGTCGCTGAGGGTTGGACATGACTGAGCGACTTCACTTCACTTTTCACTTTCATGCAGTGGAGAAGGCAATGGCAACCCACTCCAGTGGACTTGCCTGTGACAGNTCTTTAGTAGGGGAGTAGTTTCTTTTTCTGTGCAATTTTGTTCCAATTAAAGTGTAAAAAACTGAGAAAATAATAAAGAAAAACATATTTTAATTGCCAGTATTTCTATCACCCAGAAATAATCACTTTTGGTTACTTTTGTATGAATATAAATATTTTTATGGATTGATGGAGATATATATAATCATAGCGACATCCCACTTATTTCACTTAACAAAATTATCTTCCTTTGTATTAAAAATTTACAAAATAATTTTATTTTTTCCAACTTTATTAATATATAATTGACAAATTAAAATTACATATATTAAAGGTACACAGGTGGTTTTGATATACATAAACATTGTAAAATGATTACCACAATTAAGCTAATTACCATATCCAATACCTTACATAGTTACTATTTTTATGTGTAGGTAGTGAAAACATTTAGAATCTACTTGAAATATTTTCAAGTGTATGTGTGTGCGTGCAAGCATGCTAAATTGCTTTAGCTATATCCAATTCTTTGGGATGCTATGGACTGGAACCCACCAGGTGTCTCTGTCCATGGGATTCTCCAGGCAAGAATACTGGAGTGGGCTGCCATGCCTCCTCCAGGGGATCTTTCCAACCCAGGGATTGAACCCAAGTCTTCTGCAGCTCCTGCACTGCAGGCAGATTCTTTACCACTGAACCACGAGGGAAGCCTTCTCAAATGTATCAACTCAGCTCAGTCACTCAGTCGTGTCCAACTCTTTGAGACGCCATGAATTGCAGCACACCAGGCCTCCTTGTCCATCACCAACTCCCGGAGTTCACTCAAACTCAAGTCCATCGAGTTGGTGTGATGCCATCCAGCCATCTCATCCTCTGTCGTCCCCTTCTCCTCCTGCCCCCAATCCCTCCCAGCATCAGAGTCTTTTCCAATGAGTCAACACTTCGCATGAGGTGGCCAAAGTACTGGAGTTTCAGCTTTAGCATCATTCCTTCCAAAGAAATCCCAGGGCTGATCTCCTTCAGAATGGACTGGTTGGATCTCCTCATTGCAGTCCAAGGAACTCTCAAGAGTCTTCTCCAACACCACAGTTCAAAAGCATCAATTGTTCGGTGCTCAGCTTTCTTCACAGTCCAACTCTCACATCCATACATGACCACTGGAAAAACCATAGCCTTGACTGGATGGACCTTTGTTGGCAAAGTAATGTCTCTGTTTTTGAATATGCTATTTAGGGTGGTCATAACTTTCCTTCCAAGGAGTAAGCGTCTTTTAATTTCATGGCTGCAGTCACCATCTGCAGTGATTTTGGAGCCCCCAAAAAATAAACTCTGACACTGTTTCCACTGTTTCTCCATCTATTTCCCATGAAGTGATGGGACCAGATGCCATCATCTTAGTTTCTGAATGTTGAGCTTTAAGCCAACTTTGTCACTCTCCTCTTTCACTTTCATCAAGAGGCTTTTTAGTTCCTCTTCACTTACTGCCATAAGGGTGGTGTCATCAGTATATGTGAGCTTATTGATATTTCTCCCAGCAATCTTGATTCCAGCTTGTGCTTCATCCAGCCCAGCATTTCTCCTGATGTACTCTGAATATAAGTTAAATAAGCAGGGTGACAATATACAGCCTTCATGTACTCCTTTCCCTATTTGGAACCTGTCTGTTTTTCCATGTCCAGTTCTAACTGTTGCTTCCTGACCTGCATACAGATTTCTGAAGAGGCAGATCAGATGGTCTGGTATTCCCATCTCTTTCAGAATTTTCCAGAGTTTGTTGTGATCCACACAAAGGCTTTGGCATAGTCAATAAAGCAAAAATAGATGTTTTTCTGGAACTCTCTTGCTTTTTTGATGATCCAATGGATATTGGCAATTTGATCTCCAGTTCCTCTGCCTTTTTTAAAACTGTGATTCCTCCTTTCTTATATATTAAATTCTGTAAAGGACTCTAGCAAAGATGACTGCTTAAGAGTGAGTTTATAACACCACTCTGACCCCTCCCAAAGTCCACTAAAATTAATGGCTAACATTTATGTTGTTCTCACCTGTGCCAGGCACTATTCCAAGCTCTTTACATGTATTTATTCAGTCAACCTTAGGAAAGAGGTTTCATTACTCATTTTATAAAGGAGAATGTGGTTAGTCGCTCAGTCTTGTCCAACTCTTTGCAATCCCATAGACTGCAGCCTGCCAGATTCCTTTGTCCATGGGCATTCTCCAGGCAGTAAGACTGGAGTGGGCTGCCACACCCTCCTCCAGGGGATCTTCCCAACCCAGGGACTGAACCCAGGTCTCCCACAGTGCAAGCAGATTCTTTACCCGTTGAACCACCAGGGAAGCCCCATAAAGGGGAGAATAACAGTGAATTTAGGTAACTTTCCCAAAATCACACAGCTAGTATTTGGCAGAGACCCTGTTGAAAGCCTCCCAAATTTAGAAGTCTTCTTTTATCTCTTGCTTTCTCCAGATCTATGTGCTTCAAGCACATTTACTTCTTTACCACTCCAGAATTGAAGAACGTGCTGTGTGCTCAGTCCAGAAAATTTTTTAAACAGATCATAGAAATTAAGATCCTGTGTTTTAATATCATAAAGAGTTAGATTTATATCTCAGTCTGGTATCTACTACCTATATGATGGTGATGATCAGTTTTATGTGTCAACTGAGCCAGATTATTCAATCAAACTAGGGGTTGCTATGAGAGTATATTTTGATGTGATTAAAGTCTGTAATCAGCTTACTTTAATAAAGAAGATTATCCTAGATAATCTCAGTGAGCCAGCTTCAATTAATTGAAAAACCTTAAGATCAGAACTGAGGTTTCCCCAAGGAACAAGAAATTATTCTTGTTGACTGCAGCTTCAGCCCATGCCCAAAAGTTCTGGCCTGCCCTTCCTGAAGGTCTCCCTACAGAAATGTATGGCTTGCCTTGCCAACCCCCACAATCATGTAAATCAAATTCTTAAGGTAAATCTATCAATCTAATCCATACATGAATATACATATATATACACAAATAAAGCCTATTGGATCTGTTTCTTTGGTGCTGCTCTGCTCTGAAACAAATTGTCTCAGTTCAGTTCAGTTCAGTTCAGTCACTCAGTCGTGTCTGACTCTTTATAACCCCATGGACACCAGGCTTCCCTGTCCATCACCAACTCCTGGAGCCTACTCACACTCACGTCCATCGAGTCGGTGATGCCATCTAACCATCTCATCTTCTGTCATCCCCTTCTCCTCCTGCCTTCAATCCTTCCCAGCATCAGGGTCTTTTCAAATGAGTCAGTTCTTTGCATCAGGTGGCCAAAGTATTGGAGTTTCAGTTTCAACATCAGTCCTTCCAATGAATATTCAGGACTGATTTCCTTTAGAATGGACTGGTTGGATCTCCTTGCAGTCCAAGGGACTCTCAAGAGTCTTCCCCAACACCACAGTTCAAAAGCATAAATTCTTTGGTGCTCAGCTTTCTTTATAGTCCAACTCTCACATCCATACATGACTACTGGAAAAACCATAGCCTTGACTAGACGGACTTTTGTTGGCAAAGTAATGTCTCTGCTTTTTAATATGCTCTCTAGGTTGGTCATTACTTTTCTTCCAAGGAGTAAGCGTCTTTTACTTTCATGGCTACAGTCACCATCTGCAATGATTTTGGAGCCCAAGAAAATAACGTTTGTCACTGTTTCCATTGTTTCCCCATCTATTTGCCATGAAGTGATGAGACCAGATACCACGATCTTCGTTTTTTGAATGCTTAGTTTTAAACCAGCTTTTTCACTCTCCTCTTTCACCAAGAGGCTCTCTAGTTCTTCTTCACTTTCTGCCACTGATATTTCAATATTTCAAGAGGCTATTGATATTTCATCAACAGAAAATGGGATTAAATTATGTCTCTAGGTTTCAGTTTCCTCATGAGGAAAATGGGGACAGAGTTAGTACACAGCTCATATAGTGCCTAGAAGAACTGAATGAAATACTGTGCTTAAATAGTTAGCACAGTTCTTGTCATGCGATAAATTAATTTTTCATGAATGTTGCCATCAAATGTATACCAATATTTACAGATCTGTACTAATACTTGTAAATAGGGTCCATATCAAATAGTAAGCTTCAATGTTCATTTGAAAGAGTCAACTCCCTTAAATATTAACAAGACTAAATATTATCATAAAGACCACCATTTGGTAGAGTGTGATTCAACTCTATTCTCATGGGAAGAAAAGAACAAATGTCCCTTAGAGTGGATTGAAAAGATTATGAAACCACTCCCTTGGTACAGCTGGAAAATGGAATACAATACAGCAATGAGAACAAAACACTTCCAACAAGTTGGATGAATGGCATATACTGAGGGAATACAAAGTACAAAGTATATACTGTACAATTTTATTCATGTAAAGTATAAAATCAGACAAAGCTAGTCTATGATGGATAGTGGTTAACTGGGGAGGTCAGGAGAGGAGTCACTGGAGAGAGGAGCCACCTCCACCACCCCCCAACCCACTTCAGCTCGAGCCTCTCCACTCACTCTTAGCAGATCCTCCTCAGCAACCTTTTTTCTATATAAATTAGATCATGTCACCTCTGCTTAAGCCACATCAATGGCTTTCCAGTAGCATTCAAAGTAAAATCTAATCTTACATTGTCTACAAGGTCCTGCTAACCTCTCCACTCACATCCTGCTCACTCTCTCATTGCCTACTGAGTCTGGTCAGTACCCAGGACACTCTGAGTTCTTTCTCCTTTCGGGGCCTTTTCTCTTTCTGTGTCACCTATAGAACACTATTCCTCAAACTCTAGTCCATCTTCTTAAATATAACTTTCCCAGAGAGGCCTTCCTGACCCCTTCACTTGAAAACACTGCCATTCTCTGCTCATTTACTTCATGTTACCGACCACAATCTGTATCCATTTTGTTGTACTGTAGTTTTATTTACATTCTGACCTACAGTAGTTGCTCAAAAAGTATATAGTGAATAAAAGAATGCAACCAACCAACACATAAACACCACTGAGGCAGAGCAGTGGGCACGGGCCTTAATGATCTGATGCCTTCTTTCATGTCTCAGTGCTTTTCTGGGTATTAATTTTCCCCCAGAATCTATCTGGAGGCTGTGGTGATGAATGCTAGACTCAGAGGGTATTGTTCTTAATCACAGACATTCCTGGGAATAGCCAGGATTGAAGGTCAGGTCTTCTGTACTTACTACACTCTGACCTTTAGAAAGGATGGTGGGGTATAAATCACACCTTGTATGGGTAACTTGGATGTGGCAAGTATCCAGTGTCTATCCTTTATTATGCAGATACAGTCTGTATGATAAATATTCATAGGTGATAAACAGATAATTTTGTGGTGTAGTAAGGAGACTGACAGCCATATTTCCTGGGTTTGAATCCTCCTCCTCTACTGCGCATCAGCAGTTCCCTTGAAAAACCTAACTTTTTCTGATTCTCGGTTTTGTCAGCGATAAAATGGAGTTAATATAGCAACATGCATTTCTCAGGGTTGCTATAGAAAGCAGATGAACAAATCTATGTGAAAAGCACACTGCAAAGTTTCTACACATTGTATACTGTAAGTTGTCATAATTATTTCAATGTAAGCTTTTCCCCTTGCCTAAGCATAATTTTTATCCCTCATTTCTGCCTAGAAGGCAAACCTTATGGCAAGCTAGATAAATGGAAAGGTTTAATCATTACATAATGGGGCACATTAATGTGATAAGGATGGTTACACTGGCACAATTACTGTACCTTATGTCAGTTTGGTCCTGGTGCCAATCAGGCCTTTCATATACATGCCTTTGTGTGCATGTTTCATAATTTCTATTTTATACCATTATATACTATTTGCCAAAATGAAATAGACTCTATGATAAATTTATTTATCTATGGGATATATAATTATTCATATTTTGCCTATAAACTACCTATTTTTCAATCTCTAAATGTTTTCATATATTTGATAAATGACAAAGATCAAGTCATCACCTATACTGTCTATTCCTTTCTCAGCAGAAAACAGCACTTGAATTAAGTTTGGCATTTCCTCTCTAATAGCTATGGTTTTGACTAGCAGGAATTTTGTCAGGAAGATTCTCTGCTTATCTTTTTCTTTTGATTACAATATAATTGGAATTAGGATTGGAGACACAACGCTTGATTAGTCTGGAACTGTTTAAGCTGTAAAGACATCCATATTTATGGAATTTCTTATATAATTAAATGTTAATTATAAGCCATAGTCAAATTCTAGAACATAAATTTATACAAGGTAATTTACACACCTGTAGAATTTAGTCAATTTCTAACTGAAATTGTATTTACTTGAGGGAATTTTGAATCAATATATGTTTTTGCCTTTACAATCAGAAAGAAAGAAGGAAAGGAAGGAAGAGAGGGAGGGAGGGTCAAGTTCCAGAAAAGCTGAACGTTGTACAATAAAGCCATAGTTTATGCAATCATTCCATTTTAAAACAGGATATCAGTGGCTTCAAGATAAAGAAAATTATTGACTCTAAAAAGTATAGAGAATAAGAAAGAAGCTAGAAGATATTTGCAATATGGTAAAGAAGACACATGCTTTTTCATCCATCAGGGGTAAAAAACAGAATCAGTTTCTCCAGGAATAATGCAAAAATGAGACAAGCAACATAGTTTATATGGAACAAATCCAAATGTGACATGATTTTGATCAACTAGTAGAACATATGACAGGAGAATGTAAATGTTATCAATCTTGACTATGAAAAATGAAAAGTACGACTTCCAGAAACTAGGAAATGGAGGCAGAAGGAAGGCTAGACACAGACAGCTTACAACTTGGGAGGCAAGATGAACTGTTTATACTGCATGAAAGCAGATGACTTAAGGAACTTATTTAAATTGATAAGTGTACTAAAAAAAATTTTTTAAGATATAACTATTGGGAGGAGGTGAAAAGAAAGGTGGAAATCTTTCCATCTAGTGGACTAAATGGACTAAAGGGTCATGGAGGATAGCAACAGATAATTAGAAGTTGGTAAATTAAGAAAGAGCAATATAGCACCAGTGGCTCAGCTGGTAAAGAATCCATCTGCCACTGCAGGAGATGTAAGAGACTTGGGTTCAATCCCTGGGTCGGGAAGATCCCCTGGAGAAGGAAATGGCAACCCATTCCAGTATTCTTGCCTGGAAAATCCCATGGACAGAGGAGTCTGATGGGCTACAGTCCACAGGGTCGCAAAGAGTTGGACACAACCGAGCACATACACATGCAATACAGCATCATATTTAAAGATACAGACAATGGGAGTTACCACTAAAGGCATTATACATAATTTAAAATGTTCATCTCTAGGGAGATGGACTGAGAGTAGAATAGCCCAAGAACTATCCCCTTTTCCTATTGGCCCTTCTACACTATTTAGCTTTAAAATTGTGTGTATAAATTATACTTATCAGCTACCCAGAAGATATGGTCATGTGAATGTCCCATAGCTTTGCTCACATCTAAAATCTCCATGTTGAATTCCTCATCATCATTTCCATCAAGCATGCACTTCCGCCTATGTTCTTTTTTTCATTCATTAACTCATTAATTTATTCATTCATTCAAAAATTGAGTGCCTACTTTGAAGCACTGGGCTAAATGCTGGAAGTACAATGATGGCAAGTTGACATGTAGGGAGACAGAAATACACATACACACATACACATTGACTGACAATTAAAATTATTTCAAGTTATCATAAGTACTTGTTAAAAAGGATCTGAGAGAGAGAATAACAAGGATGATCTATCTTTAACTAGGATGTGGAAAGAGATCTCTCATTGGTGACATGTAAACTGAGACCAAAGAAAAAGAATTGCTAGCCACATTCAATGGAAATTTGCCATATCTAGGGCTACTTAGTACCTTTTAAATCATCTTCCTACGTTTGAGGAATTTCCCATTTCACGAGCAAAGAAATGAACACTCTGTACTACTGAAGAACAATACCATTGTGCAAGAATCAGTTAAATGAAAAGAGCCAGTAACAAAACACCACATACTATGTGGTCCATTTATATGAAGTGCCCATGATAAGTAAATCTATAAAGAAACAAAGTTCACTAATGGTTGCCTAGTATACTAGGAAAAGGGAGGGGCTGGGGAAAGAGACGGGAATGACTGCTCATGGGCGCAAGAATGCTCTGTGATGATAAAAGTGTTCTAAACTTAAATTGAGGTGACGGCTGCACAACTCTTATACTAAATCTGTGACATGACTGGACACATACCCCATCAGCCTTCATACACCGTTTCACATGATCATCACTGGCTTAATGAATATCGGATAAGATTTGTGGAAAAGTATTTCCCTGGAAAAAGAACAGTGCTAACCTATGATTAGACATTTAGCATTAAGGATTAAGCTGTGCCTGTGTTAAGCACCAGAGCCAATTAATAAAGTATGCACATTAATCAACTGATTGTGATATGCAGAGCCCTCCAAAGGGCAGACAAAGAGCCCCACTTGCCTAACTAAGGTGCTGACAGTGGACATCAAGAGACGTGGAAAGACTGTAGAAACTTTGTGGATTATTTAGTCTTGACAGGACTCAGTGACAGGTCAGACAGGAAGATGAGGCAAAAGCTGTAAATGCCTATTCAGTGATGAATCTCTCCTACATCCTCAAAGAAGAAAAGGAAGAGGAAGACAAAGATAAGAAGAGAGAGAAAAAAGGAAAAAGAGGAGAAGGGATGTAGAACAGAAATTAAATTGGAGTCATTTTGTTGACTGAGCAGCCATGTGCTTCATGGTCTCCTCTCCGACCCCAGTGGCTGAATAGTGACTTGCCTAAATAAATCAGTTCTCAAATTCATGTCGATGTATGGCAAAAACCACCACAATACTGTAATTAGCCCAAAATTAAAATAAATTCATTTTTTTAATTCCCCTAAATAAGAACTGATTTAGATCTTGGCATACAATATAAAATTTTCATTGACAAAAAATTCATAAGGGGATATTTTCTGGGAGATCTTCTGCTATAATTTTCCTTATTTATATAGAAAACAGAAAACAAGTATTTTGCTGAGAAAGTTATTCCCAACTTATCTAGATAAGATTGATTACTTTTCCCTTGTGTCCTTAGGTTCTACTTTTTATGTCTACTACAACTCATTTAGCACTTACATATTTACGTTTGACTCTTTCTATTAAACTGGAGGGCCTGAAACCTCTCAAATGCATAAGTGATGTATTATTTGTCTTAATTATACTCAGCTTCTACAACATACACATACAGAACTTATTAAATATTTGTTGCACAGCGTGGTATATGGTTTAAAATTAAGATCCAATATTATGTCCTGTCTTGATATCTGGTGAAGTCTGGAGGGACTCAAATGCCTACCCACAAGTTCCTCTTCTCACTCTGCTCCTGTGCATAAGGTCCTTGAGCTAAATCAGTTCAGTTCAGTCCAGTCACTCAGTCGTGTCCAACTCTTTGTGACCCCATGAATTGCAGCACGCCAGGCCTCCCTGTCCATCACCAACTCCCAGAGTTCACACAAACTCATGTACATCGAGTCGGTGATGCCATCCAACTATCTCATCCTCTATCGTCCCCTTCTCCTCCTGCCCCCAATCCCTTCCACCATCAGAGTCTTTTCAAATGAGTCAACTCTTCCCCTGAGGTGGTCAAAGTATTGGAGTTTTAGCTTTAACATCAGTCCTTCCAAAGAACACCCAGGACAGATTCCTTTAGAATAGACTGGTTGGATCTCCTTGCAGTCCAAGGGACTNCCAGCCCAGCGTTTCTGCATAGAAGTTAAATAAGCAGGATGACAATATACAGCCTTGACGTACTCCTTTTCCTATTTGGAACCAGTCTGTTGTTCCACATCCAGTTCTAACTGTTGCTTCCTGAACTGCATATAGGTTTCTCAAGAGGCAAGTCAGGTGGTCTGGTATTCCCATCTCTTTCAGAATTTTCCACAGTTTCTTGTGATCCACACAGTCAAAGGCTTTGGCATAGTCAATAAAGCAGAAATAGATGATTTTCTGGAACTCTCTTGCTTTTTCCATGATCCAGCGGATGTTGACAATTTGATCTCTGGTTCCTCTGCCTTTTCTAAAACCAGCTTGAACATCTGGAAGTTCACGGTTACTCATCAAATGGACAAGTACAGTTTCCTGATTATCTCTTAGTAACAAGTTTCAGCTCTTTGCCAGTCTGTGGAATTCTTCAAACAAGCCAATGACACCATCCCACTGCAACCATGAGGTATCTTATCCTCTTTGTACTACACAGCCTGCCTCCCACAGCCCCTGCTTGTTCACTCCAGTCTTGAGTAGAACCCCTATGAGGCCCTGTGTGACAAGGCCCTGTCCTTTTCTATCAGGTTGTGAATACGTGTGTATCTTCCTATCTGCCAGTTGGTTCTGGCTTCTCTATGGGCCTCACCCTCCCTGTGTTCCTCCATCCTCACGTATGCTAGTCCAGGCTTCCTAAAACCACATCACTAATTCCAAGAGTTGTCAATATCATCTGTCCAGTGTTCAGTGTTCAGTCATCCCCCTAGGATAGGAATTCCTCCCTCACAGGGTGAAGAGGAGGGTATTCTGTTCTCTATCTCCAATTTTAGTCAGATTATGTCTTGAAAGAACTCTGATAAAGAATGCATGCATTTTTCCAATTGACAATATTCAGTGAAGTTCACTACAGAAATAAAACTCTTTTCAAATGGCATTTGGTTAATAAGACAATTAACCACTGTAATCCCTTTGATCTTAATTCAACTTCATTTTGGAAGGTATCATTTACAACTATTTCTATCGAGTCAGTTTAACTCTAACTTGATTTCTCACCAGAAATGAAAACATTACACAGAAGGTTTTCTTCTATGCTGAATATCAAAGGTATCCAATTACTCTTTTTGGCTGGGAGCAGATGTTGAAGCTGAAACTCCAATACTTTGGCCACCTGATGTGAAGAACTGACTCATTTGAAAAGACCCTGATGCTAGGAAAGATTAAGGGCAGGAGGAGAAGGGAACAACAGAAGATGAGATGGTTGGATGGCATCACCGACTCAATGGACATGAGTTTGGGTGGACTCCGGGAGTTGGTGATGGACAGGAAGGCCTGGTGAGCTGCAGTTCATGGGGTCACAAAGAGTCAGACATGACTGAGTGACTGAACTGAACTGAACTGAGAGCCTGCCCACAACACCTTGGCTATCTTGAGTCTGGAGATCAGAATCAGCTCTCACAAAGACCACTTGCTGAAAAACAAAACACTTGCTGGTTGTACTTCTAACTAGAAGGGTTTCCCTTCATTGTAGAAAGCAGCTTCTTTATGAAGTTGAACATTTTTTCTTCTCTTCACCTCTGTGTTTAACGGTACAGCCCATAGAATAAGGAATCTTAAAAAACTTAATAAGAAAGGTAGAAAATTGAAGCTCGCTATATCCTGTCAGTATGATTCTCTCATCAGAAAGAAAAGGGTTAAGCGCAAAAGTTGACCTTGCCAAAGTTAAATATAGTCATAGCTTTTATTGAAACAATCTTGTTTTATAAGATGGGAAAATCTTTACAAAAGTATCTATTCAGCTGTAAATTATCATAATTTCCCACCTCATGATTCTGATTTTATTGAATTTTCTTATTTTGTAGTTTGCAATATTATTGGCTTCTCTGCCTTTCTCTATGATTTGATCCTCTGAACTTGCTTTTGTGTATTTAGTGTAGATGAATACATATCATTAGCCAATAAGGCAGGTGAATAAGCTACTATAGGTGTTGTGAGGTATGCTTTTCAGGAAAAGTGACCACAGTATACTAAAGAATTTAACTTCTATAGCACTTGGGCTACATCTTCTCTCCTGTCCTACTTTATTCATAAACTCAGATAAAAGTCACAACTGACATCACTGAACATGAACTATTTTCCAGGCACTGTGATAAGCATTTTTTTATCTGTAGGTTCATTTAATAACACTCAGCAGGCCCAGGAGAAGTCCATTATTCAGTCACAGAGTTTTGGGAAAAGGGAACTTTTCCCATGTTTATGTTAATTCTAAATTTTTATACCTGCATGATTGACAATGAATGCAGTAGCCACATTTGATAGTTCTTAATTCTCCCACAAGAAACTACCTTATTTATGAAAATATGAGCACAAGAAAAAATCAGATAAATTACAAAGTTTTTGCTTTATAAAAAAATTGAAGATCAGAATTTTTATAAAGCTACATGTATTCACCTGATGAATAGGAATTCTATTCCTAAATACTTATCCCCACCCCCTCACTCCTAACTCACAGTATAGGATTTCCATCCTCTTGTGTAATCCACAGGCTGGGGAACAGTATTGGCCGAACAAGACTTACCTGCTTCCAGCCTAAAGGTGTTCAGCCCTGGTTATGAGGTATCTTTCTCACTGTAATCAAGGTTAATAACTGCCACAGTCATTATGCTCTGTTTAAGCAATCCAAAGCCTATTCTTAACTATCTAAGCAATTCTGGAGAAAAACGTGTTTTAAACTTTGAAGGAAACTAAACTGAATCCATTGGCACCGGAATGAACTGGGCCCACACCTACGACAGCTACATCTAACCCTGACGTCGCCACCGTGTCAGTCACTGTTGGGGAACCAGGCTCTTAGTGTTCCGTGTTGCTCTAGGTACCGCCCTCTTCCTAGAGGCAACCTCTGAGTCTGTTTGATTCCTATGATCACTTCAGCCAAGAATACAGTCCTACTTTTTTAAGGATGACAGGCGAATACCTAGTAGATCTTTTATCATTCTATTTACCATTTAAATGCCACCTATTTTCAGAATGTAATAAGGTGGATGGGAAACCAGACAACTTCTATGTATTTCTTCCCAGTGCTGGATGTCTCTGGCCATGACGAGTCCCCACAGTCACTGGTTATGATTCTGGAGTACACGTTTGTAATTGGTTAAAGACAATTACAATGTAGTTGCTTGCATCAGTGGTTCAGTGGTAAAATTCTCGCCTGCCACACCGGAGGCCTGGGTTCAGTTCCTGGCCAAGGCATCGCACTGTGTGTTTTGGGCTTCCCTGGTGGCTCAGACAGTAAAGAATCCACTTGCAGTGCAGGAGAATTGGGTTTGATCCCTGGTTTGGGAAGATCCCCTGGAGAAGAGAACGGCAACCCACCCCAGGATTCTTGCCTGGAGAATCCATGGACCGAGGAGCATGGCAGGCTACAGTCCATGGGGTCGCAAAGAGTCAGATACGACTGAGTGGCTTTCACTAAAGGAGAGACATAATAGTGGTGTCTGCTGCCACTTCAAATCATAAGTTGGTGTCCATTCTGCTCAAGACAAACATTTACTCAGGCTTATAGAGAAGGATCCAATATAGGCCATTTGTCAGTTGTGTATTGCAGGTCTTCTCCACATTGTTGTCCTAAAAGATGGGAGCCTTGTAGGCGTATAGGGCTGTGGTCATCATAATTTCAGTTTTTAATCAAGCCTATTTTTAAATTAATAATTTAACTTCAGCAGCTAAATTGGTAAAGTAAATAGTAAAATTTGTATTATTTATTTTACAACCTAACTTAAGGGTGGCAAAACAAACTTGGTCACTGGACCTTTTTAATTTTCAGAAAAGATTCACTTTTTCTGAATGTGGCAGTAACAGGAAACTAAATGATAAGGACAGTTTTATTTGAAAGTCTGATATATGTATTAAATTCAGTTTCGTACTTAGGACTTCATGTTTTGCATGTAAATGCAGCTTCAGTTTTGAAAACTTCATTGCTTCCTTAACTGCTGCCATCACTACAAAATAACATGCCATGATTTCAGCACTTCTTCCCCCTTGTCAGTGGTTTCAAGCTCACATCAACATAAACTTCCAGCATCACTTCAGATTATGATATAATACCCCCTAGATGTTAGGTTAAATTTTTTCTCTCTTTATTTTTCTATTCTGTCAGGTAACCACAATAAGCATGCTAATATAGCATTGATGGACGTTGTTGAACTCTTTCGAAAAGCACAACTTTTTTATTCAAAATGGAGTAATTGAAAGGGCACTCTAGTATGGCAAACTTCATAAACCTGAAGTCTTTAGTATTCATAAATTCCAAAAAGACTACTCCTTCATTTCTGGGCAATGATTTTAAGGAAAACTCACTCATATTTAAACATGCTTAGTTGCTCAACCATTCAGCAGAGTCTAAAACAAAGAGAAATACAGTCCCTATTGCCTTGAATAGAGTGTTCCTGAGTAAGAGACAAGGCATACCTGTCCAGGTGTCACTCTGCTTTTTTGGTATCAGCTTCACTCTAGCTGATTTCCAGCCCCAGAACAACTGACATGTGGGAGTCCTGCCAATGGCCATAAATAGAAGAAATTCCACCCCCTACTCCAGCCAGAACATTTTTTCTTTCCTCATCACCAGCTGACTGCCAACTGCTTTGGCTTATAGCTGGCATCTGAGGGTATTTTCAAGTTCTGGATATATATAGAGCAGAGTACCACCTCATGAAAAGTGATTTAAAGAACAGAAACAGGTATTAAATAATTCAATCTGTCTCTCTGTCCTTCAGTGAACCCTTCCCAACATCCTCCACCATGACCTTTTCCAACATTTCCCAAAGGGAAAAGAATGTCTCATTCATCTGGATATCTTTGTGACTTTTGCAACATTTACTTCACCTTTCTTTAAATGCTATTTACATAAACTTAGCTTTCCAATGAACTGTTGACACAGTACTCACAATGCAATCAATCTGATTTTTAGCAGACAGTACAGGTGTCTTCATGACTAAGATTAAAAAGGCTAAAGAAAATGAAGGATATTTTAAGACTAAAATAATGTAGTGTTGCAAAGAGAGGAACAGTTAAATATTTTCAAAACTTTTATAAACATTCTTTATACAAAAAGGTAGTTTAAATTAAGTAGGTCATGTGGAATTGATGACTCCTCAAAACTTCTAGAGTTCATATCTTGGAAATATTTACAAATAACTTTTGAAACTAAGTGGAACAAAAGTAAATAAAAAATAGTACAATGCAACTGTTTTGTAATTGAAAATTGATTCTGCAAATGTTCACTAAGGGCTTCAGAAGATATCCAGTTTATACAGCTTACAATTTAAAGTCTGGTTACCCAAGAATGCCACAAATAAGTTACTTGTGAGGTATTTCTGCATATCACTGCACTGAAAGTGAAAGTCGCTCAGTCATGTCCGACTCTTTGCGACCCCAAGGATTGTGTAGTCCATGGAATTCTCTAGGCCAGAATACTGGAGTGGGTAGCCTTTCCCTTCTCCAGGGAATCTTCCCAACCCAGATATCAAACTCAGGTCTCCCATATTGCAGGCAGATTCTTTATAAGCTGAGCCACAAGGGAAACACCACTGCACTAAGAAACGCTATTTATTTTGACAATCATTTCCTCAGTTATGTCTAAAATCATTATTCATTTGAAATCCCTTTTTTTTTTAATGTATCTTACTGCCACCTTGTGGTTAAAATGTTTTTCTTTGTATGTGGATGTCATTTCGATGAAACTGTACATCTCTGCTGCAGAGTAATTTTTAGTAACACTACCCATATTCCCAATAGCAGCCACTTTATATCAAACAAACCCTTTTCTTTTTCATTGTTAAATTAAACTATGCATCTTTAAGTGAACCATATTTCCAAACATACTTGCATATCTATGTATTTAAAAGGCTTTCTTCTAAATTCTGATATTATTCCACAAAATGAGCACAGAATGAGATAGAACATGACTCTGGATCTACATAAACAAAGAGAAAAAAAATGAGACCATCATTCACATAGCTTAGAGGAGAAAATGACAACTTTAAAAACAGTAAGAGTCTTCAGCCTCATTTAAATGCTGCAGGTACGGAATCCCACTGTTAGCATAAAGATCTTTGACAAAACACCAAGAAGGCCAGAGGCAAATCAGACAATCAGACAAAAGAGTCAGACAGTCAGATTCTCCAGGAGCTAGCTTCTTCTGACTCCATGTGAACCCCAAACCAGAAGCTTCAGCAACATCTGAGAGCTTGTTAGAAATTCGAGGTCTCAGTGCCCAGTCCAGATGTATGAAGCATAACATCTGCATTTCAACAAGCCCCCCAGGTGATTCATATGCACAGTATAATTTGGAAATAGTGCTCTATCACTTGTGTTCATGACAAGATGTTGCTTAGACTGATTGAAACTGTTACCTCTAAAGATCTTGCAGATATGGTTAATAAACTTCATGTGCCTATAGGATTCAGAATGTGGTCAGTTTTTTCAAATTTCCTACCCACCTATGCCAAGAACTGGCCATATATAAGTACAAAGAATTCCTATAAAAGACTCATCAGAGGCTATTATCTCTGTTTTGATAAGTAAATTAATACCTAACACAAGAGAAAGGCATGTGATGATGCTGGCTTTCAATTTTTCTCTGGTTATTTTCTTAATTTTTTAGTAGTAGAAGAGAGTTTTTTAATTTAGTAACAGTAATGCTAGTGGATGTGAGAGTTGGACTGTGAAGAAAGCTGAGCACCAAAGAATTGATGCTTTTGAACTGTGGTGTTAGAGAAGACTCTTGAGAGTCCCTTGGACTGCAAGGAGATCCAACAAGTCCATTCTGAAGGAGATCAGCCCTGGGATTTCTTTGGAAGGACTGATGCTAAAGCTGAAACTCCAGTACTTTGGCCACCTCATGACTCATTGGAAAAGACTCTGATGCTGAGAGGGACTGGGGGCAGGAGGAGAAGGGGATGACAGAGGATGAGATGGCTGGATGGCATCACTGACTCAATGGACGTGAGTCTGAGTGAACTCCGGGAGATGGTGATGGACAGGGAGGCCTGGCGTGCTGCGATTCATGGGGTCGCAAAGAGTTGGACATGACTGAGCGACTGAACTGAACTGAACTGAACTGAATGCTAGTGGTAAAGAACCTGCCTGCCAATGCAAGAAATGTAAGAGATGCAGGTTCAATCCCTTGGTCAGGAGGATCTCCTGGAGAAGGACATGCAAACCTCCTAATCTTGCCCAGAGAATCCCCATGGACAGAGGAGACTAGCAGGCTGCAGTCCATAGGGTCACACAGAGTTGGACACAACTGAAGTGACTTAGTAATGGAACAATGAAGAGTTGCAACTACTATTGGGCTCTACTCAGTGCAAGTAAAGTCAAAATGTTTTCTTAAGCTACCAGGTATTCATTCATCATTTCAAAAACATTTATTGCCCACCTCTTTTCCATTAGTTGCCATGCCAGACATTCAAAGGCATGGCATAACTACGCAGCAGTAGACTCATAACTAGTCTTATCTCTGCACTGACTAGTTGTATTAGTCAGTGTCCTACAGAGAAAAAGAACCAACAGGATATACATAAATATACAAAGCCATTTACTACAAGGAATCAACTTATACAATTACAGAGGCTCAGAAGTCCTCTGATATGCCAGCTGCAAGATGGAGACCCAGGAAAGCAGTGGTATAGTTCCAGTTCAAGCTTGAAAGCCTGAGAACTAAAAGCACTGATGATGTAATCCCCAGTCCAAGGGAAGAAGATCAACGTCTCAGCTCAACAGTCAGGAAGAAAGAGCAAATTCTTCCCTTCCTCTGCCTTTTTGTTTTGTTCAGCCATCAATAGATTGAATGATGCCCACTCACAGTGGGAAAGGCTATCTCCTTTACACAGGCCACTGATGCAAATGCTAATCTCATTTGGGAACACCCTCACAGACACACCTAGAAATAATGTTTAGCCAAATGTCTAAGCTCACTGTACAGAACTTCTCCATCTTTGACTGCAAAGACTATAATCAATCTGACTTTGGTACTGATCATCTGGTCATGTCCATGTGTAGAGTCTTCTCTTGTGTTGTTGGAAGAGGGTGTTTGCTATGACCAGTGCGTTCTCTTGACAAAACTCTATTAGCCTTGGCCCTGCTTCACTCTGTATTCCAAGGCCAAATTTGCCTGTTACTCCAGGTATTTCTTCACTTCCTACTCTTGCATTCCAGTCCCCTATAATAAAAGAACATCTTTTGGGGGGTGATAGTTATAAAAGGTCTTGTAGGTCTTCATAGAACCATTCGACTTCAGCTTCTTCAGCATTACTAGTCAGGGCATAGACTTGGATTACCATGATATTGAATGGTTCGCCTTGGAAATGAACAGAGATCATTCTGTCGTTTTTGAGACTGCATCCAAGTCCTTCATTTAAAACTCTTTTGTTGACTATGATGGCTACTCCATTTCTTCTAAGGGATTCTTGCCCATAGTAGTAGTTAAAATGGTCATCTGAGTTAAATTCACCCATTGCAGTTCATTTTAGTTTGCTGATTCCGAAAATGTTGACATTCACTCTTGCCATCTCGTTTGACCACTTTCAATTTGCCTTGACTCATGGACCTAACATTCCAGGTTTCTACACAATACTGCTCTTTACAGCATCAGATTTTGCTTCTATCACCAGTCATATCCACAACTGGGTGCTGTTTTTGCTTTGGCTCCATCTCTTCATTCTTTCTGGAGTTATTTCTCCACTGATCTCCAGCAACGTATTGGGCACCTACCGACCTGGGGAGTTCATCTTTCAGTGTCCTATCTTTTTGCCTTTTCATACTGTTCATGGATGGGGTTCCCAAAACAAGAATACTGAAGTGGTTTGACATACCCTTCTCCAGTGGACCATGTTGTGTCAGAACACTCCACCATGATTCATCCATCTTGGGTGGCCCTACACGGCATGGCTCACAGTTTCACTGAGTTAGACAAGGCTGTGGTCCATGTGATCAGGTCAGTTAGTTTACTGTGATTGTGGTTTTAAGTCTTCTGCCCTCTGATGGAGAAGACTAGGAGGCTTATAGAAGCTTCCTGATGGGAGACACTGACTGAGAAAGAAATTGGGTCTTATTCTCATGGGCGGGGCCATGCTCAGTAAATCTTTAATCCAATTTTATGTTGATGGGTGGGGCTGTGTTCTCTCCCTGTTAGATAATGGCTCAGTTCATTTCAGTTCAGTCAGTCAGTCATGTCCCACTCTTTGCGACCCCCTGAATCACAGCAAGGCCTCCCTGTCCAGCACCAAATCTCGGAGTTTACTCAAACTCATGTCTATCAAGTCAGTGATGCCATCCAGCCATCTCATCCACTGTCGTCCCCTTCTTCTCCTGTCCACAATCCCTCCCAGCATCAGAGTCTTTTCAAATGAGTCCACTCTTCACATAAGGTGGCCAAAGTATTGGAGTTTCCACTTTAGCATCAGTCCTTCCAATGAACACCCAGGACTGATCTCCTTTAGAATGGACTGGTTGGATCTCCTTGCAGTCCAAGGGACTCTCAAGAGTCTTCTCCAACACCACAGTTCAAAAGCATCAATTCTTCAGCACTAAGCTTTCTTCACAGACCAACACTCACATCCATACATGACTACTGGAAAAACCATAACCTTGACTAGACGGACCTTTGTTGACAAAATAATGTCTCTGCTTTTGAATATGCTATCTAGGTTGGTCATAACTTTCCTTCCAAGGAGTAAGTGTCTTTTAATTCATGGCTGCATTCACCATCTTCAGTGAGTTTGGAGCCCAAAAAAATAAAGTCTGACACTGTTCCACTGTTTCCCCATCTATTTCCCATGAAGTGATGGGACCAGATGCCATGATCTTCGTTTTCTGAATGTTGAGCTTTAAGCCAACTTTTTCCACTCTCCTCTTAACACTTTCATCAAGAGGCTTTTTAGTTCTTCTTCACTTTCTGCCATAAGGGTGGTGTCATCTGCATATCTGAGGTTATTGATCTTTCTCCTGGCAATCTTGATTCCAGCTTGTGTTTCTTCCAGTCCAGCGTTTCTCATGATGTACTCTGCATATAAGTTAAATAAGCAGGGTGACACTATATAGCCTTGACACACTCCTTTCCCGATTTGGAGCCAGTCTGTCGCTCCATGTCCAGTTCTAACTGTTGCTTCCTGACCTACATATAGGTTTCTCAACAGGCAGGTCAGGTAGTCTGGTATTCCCATCTCTTTCAGAATTTTCCACAGTTTATTGTGATCCACACAGTCAAAGGCTTTGGCATAGTCAATAAAGCAGAAATAGATGTTTTTCTGGAACTCTCTTGTTTTTTGATGATCCAGCAGATGTTGGCAGTTTGATCTCTGGTTCCTCTGCCTTTTCTGAAACCAGCTTGAACATTTGGAAGTTCATGGTTCAAGTATTGTTGAAGCCTGGCTTGGAGAATTTTGAGCATTACTTTACTAGCATGTGAGATGAGTGCAATTGTGAGGTAGTTTGAGCATTCTTTGGCATTCCCTTTCTTTGGGATTGGAATGAAACCTGGCCTGTTCCAGTCCTGTGGCCACTGATGCATTTTCCAAATTTGCTGGCATATTGAGTGCAGCACTTTCACAGCATCATCTTTCAGGATTTGAAATAGCTCAACTGGAATTCCATCATCTCCACTATCTTTATTCATAGTGATGCTTTCTAAGGCCCACCTTACTTCACATTCCAGGATGTCTGGCTCTAGGTAAGTGATCACACCATCGTGATTATCTGAGTCGTGAAGATCTTTTTTGTAAAGTTCTTATGTGTATTCTTGGCACCTCTTCTTAATATCTTCTGCTTCTGTTAGGTCCATACCATTTCTGTCCTTTATCAAGCCCATATTTGCATGAAATGTTCCCTTGGTGTCTCTAATTTTCTTGAAGAGATCTCTAGTCTTTCCCATTCTGTTCTTTTCCTCTATTCCTTTACATTGATCACTGAGGAAGGCTTTCTTATCTCTCCTTGCTATTCTTTGGAACTCTGCATTCAGATGCTTATATCTTTCTTTTCTCCTTTGCTTTTTGCTTCTCTTCTTTTCACAGCTATTTGTAAGGCCTCCCCAGACATCCATTTTGCTTTTTTTGCATTTCTTTTCCATGGGGATGGTCTTGATCCCTGTCTCCTGTAAATGTCACAAACCTCCATCCATAGTTCACCAGGCACTCTGTCAGATCTAGACCTTTAAATCTATTTCTCACTTCCACTGTATAATCATAAGGGATTTGATTTAGGTCATACCTGAATGGTCTAGTGGTTTTCCCCACTTTCTTCAATTTAAGTCTGAATTTGAAAATAAGGAGTTCATAATCTGAGCCACAGTCAGCTCCTAGTCTTGTTTTTGCTGACTGTATAGAGCTTCTTCATCTTTGGCTGCAAAGAATATAATCAATCTGATTTCGGTATTGACCATTTGGTGATGTCCATGTGTAGAGTCTTATCTTGTGTTGTTGGAAGAGGGTATTTGCTATGACCAGGGCGTTTTCTTGACAAAACTCTATTAGCCTTTGCCCTGCTTCATTCCGTATTCCAAAGCCAAATTTGCCTGTTACTCCAGGTGTTTCTTGACTTCCTACTTTTGCATTCCAGTCCCCTAGAATGAAAAGGACTTCTTTTGGGGGTGTTAGTTCTGAAAGGTCTTGTAGGTCTTCATAGAACCATTCAACTTCAGCTTCTTCGGCATTACTGGTTGGGGCATAGGCTTGGATTACTGTGATATTGAATGGTTTGCCTTGGAAACAAACAGAGATCATTCTGTTTTTGAGACTGCATCCAAGTACTGCATTTTGGACTCTTTTGTTGACCAGGATGGCTACTCCATTTCTTCTAAGGGATTCCTGCCCACAGTAGTAGATATAATGGTCATCTGAGTTAAATTCACCCATTCCAGTCCATTTCAGTTCGCTGATTCCTAGAATGTCGATGTTCACTCCTGCCATCTCCTGTTTAACCACTTCCAATTTGCCTTGAGTCATAGACCTAACATTCTAGGTTCCTACGCAATATTGCTCTTTACAGCATTAGACCTTGCTTCTATCACCAGTCACATCCACAACTGGGTATTGTTTTTGCTTTGGCTCCATGAACAGTATGAAAAGGCAAAATGATAGGATACTGAAAGAGGGATTCCCCAGGTCAGTAGGTGCCCATTATGCTACTGGAGATCAGTGGAGAAGAGGGATTCCCCAGGTCAGTAGGTGCCCATTATGCTACTGGAGATCAGTGGAGAAGTAACGACAGAAAGATAATGGCTACCTCCTTCAAAAGCTCCCATGCATGCACTGCTGCACTCAGTGGCCCCAGCCCTGCAGCAGGCCATCACAGACCCATGCCTCTACCGGAGTCTTCTGGACTCTTATTGGCAAGTCTGAGTCAGTCAAGACCATTCACAAGAAAAAAACGCAAAAAGGCAAAATGGTTGTCTGAGAAGGCCTTACAAATAGCTGTGAATAGAAGACAAGCAAAAAGCAAAGGAGAATGCATTCCCATTTGAATGCAGAGTTCCAACGAATAGCAAGGAGAAATAAAAAAGCCTTCCTCAATGAAAGACTGGAGATCTCTTCAAGAAAATTAGAGATACCAAGGGAACATTTCATGCAAAGATGGGCTCGATAAAGGACAGAAATGGCATGGACCTAAGAGAAGCAGAAGATATTAAGAAGAGGTGGCAAGAATACACAGAAGAACTTTACAAAAAAGATCTTCACGACTCAGATAATCACGATGATGTGATCACTCATCTAGAGCCAGACATTCTGGAATGCGAAGTCAAGTGGACCTTAGGAAGCATCACTACAAACAAAGCTAGTGGAGGTGATGGAATTCCAGTTGAGCTATTTCAAATCCTGAAAGATGATGCTGTGAAAGTGCTGCACTCAATATGCCAGCAAATTTGGAAAATGCATCAGTGGCCATGGGACTGGAACAGGTCAGGTTTCATTCCAATCCCAAAGAAAGGGAATGCCAAAGAATGCTCAAACTACCTCACAATTGCACTCATCTCACATGCTAGTAAAGTAATGCTCAAAATTCTCCAAGCCAGGCTTCAACAGTACATGAACCAGATGTTCAAGCTGGATTTAGAAAAGGCAGAGGAACCAGAGAGCATATTGCCAACATCTGATGCATCATCAAAAAAAACAAGAGAGTTCCAGAAAAACATCTATTTCTGCTTTATTGACTATGTCAATGCTTTTGACTGTGTGGACCACAACAAACTGTGGAAAATTCTGAAAGAGATGGGAATACCAGACCACCTGACCTGCCTCTTGAGAAATCTGTATGCAGGCCAGGAAGCAACAGTTAGAACTGGACATGGAACAACAGACTGATTCCAAATAGGAAAAGGAGTACATCAAGGCTGTATATTGTCACCCTGCTTATTTAACTTATATGCAGTGTACATCATGCAATTGCAGACTGGATGAAGCACAAGGTGGAATCAAGATTGTCAGGAGAAATATCAATAACCTCACATGTGCAGATGACACCACCCTTATGGCAGAAAGCGAAGAAAAAGTAAAGAGCCTCTTGATGAAAGTGAAAGAAGAGAGTGAAAAAGTTGGCTTAAAGCTCAACATTCAGAAAACTAAGATCACAGCATCTGGTCCCATCACTTCATAGCCAATAGATGGGGAAACAGTGGAAACAGTGACAGATTTGGGGGGGGCTTCAAAATCACTGCAGATGGTGACTGCAGTCATGAAATTAAAAGATGCTTACTCCTTGGAAGAAAAGTTATGACCAACTTAGAACACTAAAAAGCAGAGGCACTGCTCTGCCAACAAAGGTCCGTCTAGTCAAGGCTATGGTCTTTCCAGTAGTCATGTATGGATGTGAGAGTTGGACTATAAAGAACACTGAAGTGCTGAAGAATTGATGCTTTTGAACCGTGGTGTTGGAGAAGGCTCTTGAGAGTCCCTTGGACTGCAAGGAGATCCAACCAGTCCATCCTAAAGGAAATCAGTCCTGAATATTCATTGGAAGGACTGATGCTAAAGCTGAAACTCCAATACTTTGGCCACCTGATGCAAATAACTGGCTCATTGGAAAAGACCCTGATGCTGGGAAAGACTGAAGATGGGAGAAGAAGGGGATGACAGAGGATGAGATGGTTGGATGGCATCACTGACTCAATGGACATGAGTTTGAGTAAATGCCAGGAGTTGGTGATGGACAGGGAGGCCTGGCGTGCTGCAGTCCATGGAGTTGCA
Source organism: Redunca redunca (assembly GCA_006410935.1). NCBI lineage: Eukaryota > Metazoa > Chordata > Mammalia > Artiodactyla > Bovidae > Redunca > Redunca redunca. Next base: position 397,404 of record SJYQ01001577.1, on the reverse strand, counting down.
AAGTCGGACACAACTGAGCTACTGAACTGAACTGAAATTTCTAAGCACCCCATAATCCTATCAAGTTGACACATAAAGTCAACAATCACACTAGCTTGTTCTAAACAACTCACTTTATGTCTCTCTGGAACTACTAGGCTTTGTATAATCAGAGTGTGGGAGATAAATGCTATTTGATGGTAAAGAATTCTCCTACCAATGCAGGAGATACAGGAGATGCGGGTTCAATCCCTGGGTCTGGAAGATCCCCTGGAGAAGGAAATGGCAACCCATTCTAGTATTCCTGCCTGGAAAATTCCATGGACAGAGAAGACTGGCAGGCTACAGACTACGGGGTCCCAAAGAGTCGGACACAACTGAGCACGCACACATGACAGACATAAAAAGCAATTTTAAAGCTATCTGTTTCTATGGTCATTAGCTCTGTTCCTGCCCAACATTAAAATCAAAGCAAAAGAGTGCATATCTCTAGGCATGCGTGCTACATCTTCAGTCATGTCCAACTCTTTGGGACCCTATAAACTGTAGTCCACTAGGCTCCTCTGTCCTTGGGATTCTCCAGGCAAAAATACTGGAGTCAGTTGCCATGCTCTCCTCCAGGGGGTCTTCTTGACTCAGGGATTGAACCCGCGTGTCTTATGTCTCTCGCATTGGCAGGCGGATTCTTTACCACTAGCATCACCTGGGAAGCTCTCTATACTTCAGAATAAAGCTCAAAGATTAAGCAATATAGGCAACATAAAAAGCAAATGTAGAGAATGGAAATATGAAGCTTCACCCACTAAAACACGTGTCTGCTCAGTAGTCTCCACACTTTAATCAGAGAGCAGGACCTAAACATGGAGAAACCAAAGGAGTTTTCCATTTACTTACTGACACTTCCCATGTATAGATGAAAAACAACTCACTTGCATCATATAGTATCAGATATCACAAATGTTGATCCACAACAGTTCTGTGTATCCAAAGTGCAATAAAAAAGCAAGACTTTTTTCTGTCAATGTCAACATAAAAGTTTTCCTATTTCAAGAACACGTTAGGCTCCCACAGTCTCTAAACTCGGACAATATCCCATCCTTTTCTAAAAGTCAGGAGTCCTGAAAACTGAGTGGCATTGCATTGGATTTAAAATCATCACATTCCTAGTCAAGCTACTTACTCTGAGGAAGGAATAATTGCCTTATAGGTTTAGCTAGCAGAGGAACCATGAAATAATTCTAACTAGAAAGTCATATCTGAACACCTCAACTAAATCAACAAAAGTGGGAAACTTTTACATTAAAAATTTAATCATTTTGCCATTTTGGGGGGTTTCCCTATTGGCTCAGACAGTAAAGAATATGCCTGCAGTGAGAGAGACCTGTGTTTGATCCCTGAGTTGGGAATCTCCTGAAGAAGGGAATGGCTCCCCACTCCTGTATTCTTGCCTAGTGAATTCCATGAACAGAGGCATCTGGCAGGCTACAGTCCATGGGGTCGCAAAGAGTCAGACACAACTGAGTACGTACACATGCAGGCTATATTTATACATACAAGCAAGTTCACTTGAATTCATATTTTTAAGCTGAGCTCAGCAAACAGAAAGAACTTTTCATGTCTCCATATTATCAATAATTTGTTCAACTGAATTTTTACCCTTTTTAACCAGTCATTTTGTTTCTGTATAGACACAGCCAAGCAGAACTTCAATTTTCACTTGATGTTTTGCTTGTTATATTCGGTTATAGTGTCATGTAAGTGTTGGACTTGCCATCTAACAACATTTTTACTCTTTTGTTGTAAGATCATTTTTTGTCTATCATAAGACACCAGAAGTGGCCTCTATCAAAAGTCTTCAAAGATATTTTACAAGGAAAATTTCCTTTCCAATTCCATGGTTTAATATTTTATGAACTGGAGTATGATCTTATGACCTAAAACATAAAGCTTAAATCACCTGCTTTACTATATAAATGTTATTGGTCATAAAAATTCTCCCAACCTCATTTTGAATCCAGCTGTTATAACTGACTTGATGACCTCCTGTGGTAATAAACTCCACAGACTGTATAAAGGCAATCTGGGACGCAATTCTGTCTGCTGTATTACTTATACTCACTGAAGCTGGTGTGAACAAGGGAGAGGTGAACAGGGGCTCAAGTTTTTTAGAAGAGGAAATTGGACTAATTACTTTCCAGTGACTATCGCTAACAACTATAGAATACCATACAAAGTGTGGATCTTCTCTGTATTTTTACTAATTGAGAAAACATTATTTAAGAAAGGAAGGTTGTCTGTTTCTATTGTATGTTAATTACTTCCTTTCAAAACCACCTACTACAATATATTAAGTGCACTTCTAGTATGCATCTTTAACTTGGAATCTAATTTAGGTTGGGTACTGGTTTAAGATGTACATACCTTTCAACTCATCCATCTACTTTCGCTTTTACCTTGGCATCACAAGCATCAGATGTGTAGCTCACAAAATTTTCTATTTTGTTCTTTCTTATAAAAAGTACTTTTTCCTATATTGTTTGTCCAAATATAATTTTAAGATATTCAAAAAGGGATACTTAAAAAGGGATCAAAGATTTTCTCTTGATTCTTCCACCAAAAAAAAAAGTAAAACTAGGGGGAACGAAAGCAAGTATAAGAATAATTTAGATCCAAAACACTTTACTGAAAAATAAAATAATACAGGACAGTCTGAGGTAATTTAATTTGTCTATACTGATCAAATCCATAGCAAAAGTGTTGATTTCTGTTCTAATTGGCCCATGTAGACACAATTAAAAGCAGCTTTCTTGTAAATCTCTGTCTCCTTACTCCTCTTTAATCTCCAACGGGAAAAATTTAAATATCCTATAATTCTGCTGAATTTCTCTCCCATGTTAAGTTGAGACATTCCACAATATCACCTCATTAATCTTGACCATACTACTGCAGGTAAATAATGAGAAAATATCATTATGTGCATTCATGAACATGTGATAAAACACAGAAAAAGGTAATTAACTTGCCAGAAGTCATACAACCAGTCAGCCTGGACCGCATCCATTGCCTTCTGTCTCCTAAGGCCTCAGGTTCCACATTCTCTGCGTGGCCTCACTGCTCCCTGCCTTCACATGGGCAAGTGAGCTTCTGCTACACTTCTGAAACCTGAGCAATTTTATGACTCGACTTTGGTTTTCACTTTATCCCACTGTGCTTTTTCTTTCAGGATATATACAGCTATTTGTTTGGGCTGAAGTGTTTTGTTTTGTTTAAACTTTCAGCTATGAGTTTTTCACCCCTAAAAAAAGTTTTCCAACAGTGCTCTCTCAGTCCATCAGTGGTTCAAAAAGTGTTTTGTTTTCTTCTACATTTATCTTATATCACTGCAAAACACTGAAATCCAGCCATCAATTTGGAATGCTGCTCATAATTCTGAGATTCTGTTATTCTGTGGCTATTTCTTAAATAGACTACTTACCTATTACAGAATTAGAATTACAGAATTAGAATTATAGAAACAGAATTAGAACAGGCACTGAATTTGGGACTGTAATGAAGGAAGAACATATTTGAGAATCTTACTATATTAGATGAGGAAGTCAGAAAAGGCTAGCTGGGGAGTACCAGAACAGAGATTTGAATAAATGGAGCGGGGGGTGTCAAGTATATTTATGAATGACCTGACCTTAGTAATGAGTCAAAAGAGTTCCAACTTGATCGGTAACTTTGGACAAAAGTTAACAAAATCCTTTCTTTTCTGCACAAGACTGCTGCTGCTGCTGCTGCTGCTAAGTCACTTCAGTCGTGTCCGACTCTATGCGACCCCATAGACGGCAGCCCACCAGGCTCCCCCGTCCCTGGGATTCTCCAGGCGAGAACACTGGAGTGGGTTGCCATTTCCTTCTCCAATGCATGAAAGTGAAAAGTGAAAGGGAAGTCTCTTAGTCATGTCCAACTCCTAGCGACCCCATGGACTGCTGCCTACCAGGCTCCTCCATCCATGGGATTTGCCAGGCAAGAGTACTGGAGTGAGGTGCCATTGCCTTCTCCACACAAGACACTAACCCTCAATTAACATGCCATCACTATTCCTTTGAAAACCTAATAAAGGTAAAATGTTTGCTATATTACTCATAACACTGCTTACAGTAAAAATGAGCCTGAATCAGGAGAGAAGATAAATGAACTCTAAAGAACGGGTACAGATGCCATACTTTGGATTTCCCTGAATGTGGTCACTCTTTTAACTGACATGTCCTTGCAACGACCCTGGAAGCTATGACTGTGGGGTTACTGCAAGAGCAATCGGCACCTGTGATGCACAATACTTCTAAACCAGACAGTTCCCTTGCCCCTGAGCTATTAGATTGCTACAACTACCTCTGAAGAAGAAGACCTCCTACCACCCTGTGCAATCTGTACCTTGTTCCCTTTGAGCAGGCTCGTGTTAATGTAGCCTTTGATAGTCAAAGTGAGTCTGAATGTTTAGTTAGGCCTAAGAAGACCACATAGGCATGGTATAATAACCAATACAGATTGGCCATAGTTTCTTGTGTGGCAAAATAACATAAAAGTACTGGATGCGTTGAGTGTTATATGTAAAAGTGGTGGTAGGATTCACTGTAAATTAGGGAAAAAAGTATGGGATGCAAGGTTGATTAAAGCAAAGAAATATTGGAGGCACAGTTGGTTAAAGTAGTGAAATATAAAGTGGCCCTTAAGATATTGAGGGCTTAGATCAGCATGGTGGTCATAGAGGAAAAAAAATCACAAAAAAGGACAAATCTAAGAGATAACCTGAAGAAAAATAACTTGAAAACAGATAAGAATATAAAAACAAAAATTATAAAATGAGAAATGAGCATAACAGAGAAGTCACTGACAGAGGAAGACAAATAAGGAGGGAGCGTTACTGATGAAAACTCAATCAACATCAGTTGTCTTCTCTTAGACACTGGCAGAGACTCAACTGTAGCTACTGAATGGACAAGGCTATAGTAGGTCTTGGCTACAGACAAACCCATCTTTAGTTGACAGAGAAACCATGAAAGTGGATGAGGACTTCAAGATATTAAACGCATAGACAGAAGAACTGGGGATTAAGTATTTAATATTGGAGGAATTCCCAGAATTAAGGTGTAGGAAGAAGAACTAGCAAAAAAAGTCACACACACAGAAGAAGGAAGTGATCAGTAACTACATGGAAAATGAAGGAGGGAGAGAGTTGTCAAAGTTATCCGAGAGGTCAAAAGAGACAGAAAGAGATCAATAGGGACCTTTGAAAAAGAAATATGCCAAGGAGTTAAGAGGTCATGAGAGGAAGAAAATTAAAACTACATTTGAAGATCACTTACTACCTATTTGACAAGAAAAAGAGAAATAGGATGGTAGCTAAGAGAAACAACAAGTTAGGGCACCATGCAGTTGTGTATACAATAGAATCATATTTGAAAGCTGATTCATGGAAATAAACTATTGAGACGTTGGCCAATAATCAATCAAGAAATCAGAAAAAAAAAATTTATTGAGGACTACTGTGAATCAAGCAATGCACTAGATGCTGGAGGTACACAAATATGACATCATTATCTCCCCAAGTAGCTCATAATACAGGAAGATAAGTGATATATATAAATTAGACATAATGTGGCAAGTGCTACTTAGGAAAGAGGGAACCTAGACTAAACAGCCGGGTCAAGGCTTTGCATAGGAGATGACCTTAAAAGTGAGTTCACAGGGATAGGTTAGGAGTTGAATGGACAAGTGAAAGTGAATCATGTTGCCAGGGAACATAGCATGTGCAACAGAACAAGGAGGTGGAAAAACTGGCAATTGGGAAAACAGCAATACTTCTGTAGGCATGGCACACAGGATGGAAATTAGGGAGTCAAAATAGATGTGACCCTTAATTAATGGTTAAAAATAAATGACAAAAAGCCTTTTAGTCAAACTATAGCCCTTGGTGTTCTTCTGAAAGCAATGGAGGTCGACTGAAGGATGTACAGTCTTTAAAAGAGGCTTTCACTGAAAGTTGTAGTAGTCTCCTATTGCTGCTGTAACAGTTTATTTCAAACTCAGTAGTTTAAAGGAATGTATACCTGTGGCGGATTCATGTTGATGTATGGCAAAACCAATAAAATATTATAAACTAATTAACCTTCAGTTAAAATAAATAAATTTATATTAAAAAAATAAAGACAGTGGTTTGGAGTTAAAAAAAATAAAAACTAAAAGCAATGNAAAAAAAATAAAAACTAAAAGCAATGTGTTTTTTTAAAAAGAAAAAAAAAAAGAAGGAACATAAATTCATTACCTTCCAGTTCTGTGTTCAGGAATCCGGAAAAGCAGACGCTGGGATCGCAGGTGCCAATACTGTGGTTTGCTTGGGACTCTCCTTGCCTCTGTTTTCCACTGTGGTGGTGCTCGTGCTGGTGGTGCGGCTGCACCACCGTCTGCCTGACCAACTTGGTGAAGAAGGTAACGCCTCGGGTCTAAGATGCAAGTCCGCGCTGCCAGGGACCGGGGCGCAAAACCCGGCAGTCTTCTCTTCCCGTGTCTTGTGCCTTCGGAACTGGAGGCTGGGCCGGCGGCTTCCACGTGTAATCACGTGCAGCCACCCACCTGGCTTCCAGTCCAGTGGAGTAAACGAACCGCACCTGAGAGTGGGAGGGGTGTGATTGCCTTCGGTCCCACCCCGGAGACACCCGGAATTGAACTCGGGAGGGCCGGCGGCCCTGCCTTGCCCAATGACTTTGCACCTGGGAGAAAAATCAAATGTCCACCTGGAAAAGGCATTGTTTGCCCTCGTTGCCTTTAAGGCCACGCCCTTCCAGAGACTCTGGTATTGGGATGAATCTAAAGCAAGTTGGGCTGTAGATCAGTGGTCTCAAGCTTTAAAGTGCGTACCATCATCTGCAGTTTAGGTTAAAATGCACATTCTGATTCAGCAGATGCTAGTGGAAGGGCGGGGTCTGCGTTTCAAGCCAGCTCACAGGGGCTGCTGCTGCTAAGTCGCTTCAGTCGTGTCCGACTCTGTGCGACCCCAGAGACGGCAGCCCACCAGGCTCCCCCGTGCCTGGGATTCTCCAGGCAAGAACGCTGGAGTGGGCTGCCATTTCCTTCTCCCAGGGACTAGAGAGACTCAAAAGTAGCATACTCGAGTAGCAAGGATTTCGATAACTAGCTTCTGACTACTAGACATCTAATTGTACCTTAGACCCTGATTCTTCACACTAATACCCCTTAAACTACCACATACACAAACACACACACAGTGCCACCTGGACACACACATCCTGGGTGCGCGGCCCATTCTTAAGTTATTTGGGAAGGGTAGTACAATCGTCTGACCACATGCTTCAAGCAGCCTTTTTAAACTGCGTATTGGGGGTGGGGTATTATATGAGTGGAATAAAATCATATAAATGCTCAAATGTTTAATAAAAATTCCAGTTAGGACTAGTATTTATTTTAAATAGAATACTGTAGTTTAGCTTTGTGTGTTTTGGGTTTAACGGTAAAACGAAATGATACTTACACTGCTTGGTTGCATTTAAACTTGAAAAGTGAGATGATTATACAGAGGAATCCCTAGGGCGAGGGCTGGGCTCTGCCACTTCCTAGCTGTTGTAACCTTGGGCAAATTACTCTCTGTATTTCCATTTCTTCATTTTTAAAATAGGAGCAATAGTTGTACAGATCTCCTGAGATTAGAGAGAGCATTAGATCAATTCATCTACCTAGAGCCTTGCTACTCAACCTGAGATTTAAGGACTAGCAGCACTTGTATCATTTGGGAGCTTATCAGAAATATAGAATCTCAGGCCTCCTTCCTGATGTACAGAATCAGAACCTGCATCCTCATAAGATCTCCAGGTGCTTCCTCTGCAGATACGTGGCATAGTGCTTAGTGTGTCATAAGCAGTACAGGCCACTGCTTATTTAAATAGCAGTTTTGATGTTTGGAAAAATTTTAAGCCACATGATTTCCTTATGCTGCATATGTGACAAAAATCCAAAATATAAAGAACTTTTCAAGACTAAAAAATAAAAAACAAAAGGGAAATCCAGAGTACGTCTCACTATGCTGAAATCAAAGTGATTGTAGGAAAGTGTTCCTTTCCACAGGCCTCAGGGGATCACCTGTTTTGCTTTCCTTTTCCTATTTTTCGAAATCTCCCACATTCCTTGGCTTGTGGTTCATTTCCATCTTCAAAGCCATCAATGTCCTACTGAGTCTTTCTCATATCTCAGGACTCTGATACTTAACAATTCTACGTCCCACTTCCATATTTAAGGACCCTTGTGACTACACTGGATCCACCGCAGATAATCCAAAATAATCTCTCCGTCTCAGAATCCTTGATTTAATCACATCCGCAAAGTCCTTTTTGCATCATAAAGTAACATATTCACAGGTCCCAAAAGTTAGGATGTGGGCATTTTGAAAGATTATTTTTTGGTCCATCACAAGTGGCATTATGTTATTTTTTTTTAATTCTGTTTAGTATCTGGCTTAACCAAAGGCAACTTGATCTTCTGCATTCATCCACTGCAATATCATACAGCAAGTAACCTTTGGAAAACTCTGCTGTACACTTTTGAAAGAATGGAAATGAAAAAGGGAAATAATGTTTGAATATTATAATAAAATAACTTTGATCTCATTAACTGCTTGAAAGGGTCTCAAAAACTCAGGGATCCTGAGCCACACTTTGAAATCTAGCTGTATTAGCACTTTACAGGCACTTTACAGGCCACAAGAATCTGAACATTACATAACTGAGCTGAGTAATTTGCAGAATTGCTGCAGTGAGATAGAAGACATTGTTATTAGCACTCTTTACACTTTGAATATAAAGTTAAAATTATAAATATTGAATTGCCCATCATCACTGTCTATTTATATTGAAAATATATACATATATATTCTCACCAAATCTATTGCATTTGTGCGAATCAGGAAATATCTCTCTCCTAAATCCTATGTGTATTTTCTCAATTCCTTTCAAAGCATCTTTGAGAAATCTACAGTTTGAAAACTAGGTAAAATGAGTGTGCCATTATATAAGAAAACAACTGAAATCACAGGTATTTTTAGTGGTTTCCTTGAAATACTCAACCCTAAAAATAACAATGAAACTCAGAAGGCAAAGTTCTGGATGAGAGAGAATGTACAAGAAAGCAGAGCATCTCAGTGGAATATGCATTTGCCAGTGATAATAGGAAAAACAAAGGCCATTATCATTTTTCCCAAATTTAATGCAAAGGACTAGCAAAAAAGAAAACATCAATTCAGAAGCTCTCACAGTCCCAAAGACCCTTCTGCCTTAATGTATGAAATAAGTGCAAGCTTCCCAAAAGATTATATATTAGTCAAAGGATTACATTTAAAAAATGAAGTATTGTTTGCAAAAATAACTACTGGATGTACTAATTAAAAATGACACTTGGGTTTCATTCCCTGATGTAATCTATTCCCTTTTCTATCTATTAGAAATACCAAAAAAAAGAAAATCAACAAAGATTGACTGATGGTCAGCCTATTGCCAGAAACCCAGAAGAACTCTTACATAATTATGCCTTATCAATGTTACTGATTGAACACTGAGAAACACAATTTATGACATATGAATATTTTGTTAACTAGGATCAGTAAGCTGCTCATCCTAAAATGATGTAGGGAAGATACACTATCAGTTACTCACTCAGGAATGCAAGAGACTTACAAGCTAAGAAAAACTGAGCAGTCACCCCAAATTGAGTGGACACTATTTTGAAGCAGCCAGAGTTGTGCACCTTAACGCTGCCTTCAGTTTATCTTTCCATAGACAGAGAGCAAATCTCAATTCCAACTGCAATAAACAGTTGGAATAATAAACAACAGCTCAAAAACAGAGAAGGGAGCCCTATGTTGTCACATGCCTCTGCAGTAATATAAATCCCAGGAGTAAAGTACTTTTGTTAGAAATAAAAGTTCAGGTATTGTACAGGTCCTGAACTGCTTCCTAGTGTTAAAATCTAAGCAGAAATGGTAAAAGAATAACCCACACTTCATTAAGCCAGCAAAGATAGATGACTGCTGGACACTGGAAATTAGAACTACACGGCCACCCTGTTTCTGGAAGGAATTTATGTGGAGTTCAACTAAGATCACATTGGTAGACTGTAATACAAACACTTTGGCTGTTCATATACATCCTATATGGTAAGAAGTCTCTTCATTCCAGAGATGGTGGAAAAAGCATGGTCTTTCAGTTCACATGGAATGAGTTTTAATCCTAGCTTCTGCACTGCAAGCCTCAGCTTTTTCCTCTATTACATGGAAAAAATAATCACTGATATATAAAAGTATCCAGCACAGTGTCTAAGCTGGAGTGGACACTCAATAAATGACAGCTATTACTATAAGAAACAATAAAGAGAGGAAAATTAAAGAGTTCAGTTCAGTCGCTCAGTCATGTCCAACTCTTTGCAACCCCATGAACCCCAGCATGCCAGGCCTCCATGTCCATCACCAACTCCCAGAGTTTACCCAAACTCATGTCCATTGAGTTGGTGGTGCCTCTAACCATCTCATCCTCTATCATCCCCTTCTCCTCCTGCCTTCAATCTTTCCCAACATCAGGGTCTATTCAAATGAGTCAGCTCTTTGCATCAGGTAGCCAAAATATTGGAGTTTCAGCTTCAACATCAGTCCTTCCAATGAACACCCAGGACTGATCTCCTTTAGGATGGACTTGTTGGATCTCCTTACAGTCCAAGGGACTCTCAAGAGTCTTCTCCAACACCACAGTTCAAAAGCATCATTTCTTCAGCACTCAGCTTTCTTTATAGTCCAACTCTCCCATCCATACATGACTACTGGAAAAACCATAGCCTTGACTAGATGGACTTTTGTTGACAAAGTAATGTCTCTGCTTTTTAATATACTGTCTAGGTTGGTCATAACTTTCCTTTCAAGGAGTAAGCATCTTTTAATTTCATGGCTGCAATCACCATCTGCAGTGATTTTGGAGCCCCAAAAAATAAAGTCAACCACTGTTTCCACTGTTTCCCCATCTATTTGTCATGAAGTGATGGGACCAGATGCCATGATCTTAGTTTTTTGAATGTTGAGCTTTAAGCCAACTCCATTAGGGAATTCTAAACAGAGAAAGAACTTTAGGGGGCTTTGTTGCTTAGTTGCTCATTCATGTCCAACTCTTTGCAATCCTTTGGACTGTAGCTCACCAGGCTCCTCTGTCCATGGAATTTATTTCAGGCAAGTATACTGGAGTGGCTTACCCTTTGCTACTCCAAGGAATCTTCCCAACCCAGGGATTGAACCCATGTCTCCTGCATTGCAGTTAGGTTCTTTACCTACTGAGTCATCAGGGAAGCCATCAAAGGCTTTGGGAAACCACAATAAGGTTACTGATCACTCAAGAAAGTATTGGGAAAATTCTCAAACATTGTGGGCTTGTTTGTTATGTTCTGCTCAAAAAGTAGAACAAATCACTTAGAATCATAGCCAGATTGGCTTGCTACTTCCTTAGCAACAAAACCATGCAAAAGAAGCACAAAACATGCCCCAAAACGACAAAAAAAAAAAAATGGTGATGTGAGACCCACATACTGCCGAGGTAACTCAGTAAGCTCATGATCCCCAGGACGTGCCCTCTGCACACATTAAAAACAATAATTTGTGGACCTAGCTTGACCATGTAGGGACAAAAAAAACTCCCCCTACTCAACCTGGAGGAGGAGCTGACAATGGAAGCATGATGTCTACTCAAGAAAGACAAAGAAAGGACTTTGCTGATAGTCCAGTGGCTAAGACTGCACGCTTCCAATGCAGGGGGCCCAAGTTCAATCTCTGGTCAGGGAACTAGATCCTACATGCCAAAACTACGAGCCAAATAGATAAATAAAAAAATTTTAAAGAGAAAGACAAAGAAGTTCTTTTCCCCCCTTCCCACTTTTCCTTTGGTTATAAGACTGCAGCCCACTAAGTCCCCAGGGCATAGCACCCCTAGCCTGCCTGCTTGTAAGCCTCACAAGTGTCCTATTCTGATAAATCACTACTTATCTATCACTTTGCCTCTCGCTGAATTCTCTTCTGCACTGAGATTACAGGACTATAGTACTGGAACTCTTCAGAGGCCCCAAAATGAAACCCAAATGGTTTCAATTCCACTTTCTCAAAAAATTAAAAAGAAACAACCTCTAAGGAAAAGAAATAGAAATCCAAGGGGACAACAAAATGAAGTTAAAAATAAAGAGAACCAAAAGGATCTGCACGATAAAATTTAAATTTTAGTATTAAAGGACAATTAAGACAAAAATAAAACATTTTTAATGATAAAAACTAGAATTGAAACTGAAAAATATAGAATAAGTGCAAACTTGAAATGATCTCACAGAAAGCAAAGGGAGAAAATTAAGAAACAAATGAAAAGGATGAGAGTGAAAGGAAGGAAAATGGAGACTAAAACTAAAAATTCTTGATTTTTCTGAAAAATGCAATAATTATTAGATCAGATGCACTTTATCAAAGGTAAGCCTTGAAGAAAACTTCCCAGAGCTCTGCCAACCAACATATAAAGAAAACATACCACTGGGATATCGTTTTTGAGGAAAGTATTCCAACCATATGGAAAATAAGATCAGAAAGAGACTTTCAAGAGAGAAAAGATGAAAATTGGTAATTAATGAAGATCCTACTGGAGGCTGAAGCTACTAGAAATTATACATTAGCAGAAAAAGTACCTCCAGACTAAAGAGTGAACAAAAGTAGACAGATTCGGGTCGGGAGCACATGGCAAAATGAAGGAGAAAAGGGAGCTAGCTGTAGGAAGTAAACTCTCTGATTTTGTGATGTTTACACTCAAACTAAGTGCAATTGGCATACACATTGGAATCAGCAAGCGATGACAGGAGAGGGAAATTGCAGTCCTGCTTATGTAAACATACATGTTTAGAAAATCAAAACATTTTCTGGCTAGGTCTCACTGATCAGGAATAAGTTACCTCTGATCCAGAACACATTCCAAATTAAAATATATTAGTGTAACATTTAATACATAGGCAATATGATTTTAACGCCCTCAAAGGGAATATAATTACAATAATAATTTGTAGGATATTCCTGCCCAGAAAAGATATTGATTTTCTTTCTTTACCTGGAGAAAAAGTGGAAATTTAAGAAATTTATCATTTTTATTATTTTTAACCAGGAAAATCATAATTACTTAGTTTATAGTCAAAAATATTACAACTAAATGTCCAGTGACCATCCATGCTCAGGGTTCAGAGACTGTGGTTACAAAATAATCACCAAGAAAATGTCAAACAACCACTTTGTCTCCAGAGAAGTTTCCCCCAAGATTATATTTATCATAATGCTCCGATATTATGGGTATTTTTAAGTTACATTTCCTTACAGCTCAAGCAAATAAAGGAAATGTTTAACATGCGAGGCAAAATAGATTTCATAAAGATGCTCTATCAGAGGTAAGGTAAGTATGTCAAAATCGAATTGCTTTTTTTAAAGCATTATAGTAAAATCACAATATATATGTTTTATAAGCTACATTTAAAGAAGTAAACCATTTTATAATATGACAAACGTAATAAAAAACAGTCCTTAAGACTTTATATAAAAACCATTTGTTTTCCACTTATTATGTCCCATTTCCTTGCATCATCAGATATAAGCATTTATCACTAAAAGCAGCTTTAAGTCATTTTATGAACATTTATCTGAAGTATAAAGTGATATAATTATCTTTTAGATGCATTTTGCAATGAAGTGAATCCTTTTTATGGTCTCCTGGAGATAAAAAGAAAACATTCACATTAGAACATTTTACCTGATTTATTATAATGGAAGATTATATAAACTAAAAAGCTAATTTGATAAATCAAATCCAATTATGAAATTCTATAGAAATATGACACTAAAGAGGAAAATCATTCATGCTATTTCACCTGTTTTGAAGAACTACATATCATTACTTTGGGGTAAAACCACTTTTGAGTTGTTAGATATTTTCCAAAATTGTTGAATTTTTCCATTCAATTGTTCATTTGTTCCTACCTATATAACCTGGATTTCTCTCTTTGGCAGCTGAAATGATGTCACAGCAAAGAGGACAACTATGGCAGAGAATTATAAGGAAAATTTCAACAGCATTGTGGTTCACCAATGGCACAGACCTTCCAACACATTTATACACAAAGATTTATATGAAGATTTAAAAAATCATTCTGTCCCCAGCCAGCATGCATCCTCATTGTTAGTACAGATGCAGTAGTGGAGAATTGCTCTAAAAGAAGCAATTACAAGGGGGAAAAAATGTCCTAAAATCTGTTAATAATTTACAACATTGTTTAATATATACTGCAGCACAATAGAGCTGAGATTCTCTTTAGAAAACAGATTCCTAAACCCTACCTCAAACTTACCAAATGAAGATTTCTGATGTGGTTCCCATATATTTATATATTTTTTAATTTTTTTAAATTTTTTTACTTACTCTGGTGGGCAGCCAGATCTGAGAACCCTCCAATATTTAAATCACACCAACACAAATCCAGCTCTCATGAAACCCATCAAACTGTCAAATTACATTTACTTATAATTTTTATTTTTTGTCTTTTCACAGCTGCTGTATTTTTTAACTTGTGTGAGAACATTCTTAGCCTCTTGACAGAGACTGAAACATTAAAATCACAATGTTTAGCTTCATTCTAACTCCTTAGGTAAGCATTAAGGCAGAGTCAAAATCCAAAGCAACAAAATTGAATTCAAATGGAATATTTTTATGTCTTCTTTGTATATTTCGAACTTGAAATATGGGTTTAAAATAACACAAAGGGTTGTCCACTTTGAATATTAGTGGCATAGTGTCAGAACTTTCCTCCTGGAAATTCCAAAAAGTAATAAAGAAAACAAGCATAGAAATGGAAATTATTTCTTTAGCTACATGTAAAATACAGCTAAAAAGAACCTACATAAGCATAAATAATTTCCTTTAAAGCAGACCAGAAAAATGAAACATTGCCATTATTAAAATATCTAGTGCAAGAAAAAAAGTACAACCTTTCTAAATCCATACATCCACTGGGGAAAAACAGTCTCAACTTTTTTTGAGATGAGCTCAAACACCTCAGGAGTAACATTTAACACTTAACAAGGTTAGTGGAGGAATTATAAAAATGGTAACCCAAGATATAAACACAGTCAAATGTTTCAGTTCAGTTTAGTCGCTCAGTCGTGTCCAACTCTTTGCAACCCCATGAACCGCAGCATCCCTGGCTTCCCTGTCCATCACCAACTTCCGGAGCCTATTCAAACTCATGTCCATTGAGTCGGTGATGCCATCCAACCATCTCATCCTCTGTCGTCCCCTTCTTCTCCCACCTTCAATCTTTTCCCAAATCAGGGTCTTTTCAAATGAGTCAGTTCTTCACATCAGGTGGCCAAAGCATTGGAGTTTCAGCTTCAGCATCAGTCCTTCCAATGAATATTCAGGGTTGATCTCCTTTAGGATGGACTGGTTGGATCTCCTTGCAGTCCAAGGGACTCTCAAGAGTCTTCTCCAACACCACAGTTCAAAGCATCAATTCTTCGGTGCTTAGCTTTCTTTATAGTCCAACTCTCACATCCATACATGACCACTGGAAAAACCATAGCTTTGACTAGATGGACCTTTGTTGGCAAAGTAATGTCTCTGCTTTTTAATATGCTGTCTAAGCTGCATAGAGGATGAGATGGCTGGATGGCATCACTGACTCGATGGACATGAATCTGAGTGAACTCTGGGAGTTGGTGATGGACAGGGAGGCCTGGCGTGCTGCGATTCATGGGGTCGCAAAGAGTCAGACACAACTGAGCAACTGAACTGAACTGAACTGAACTGAAGCTGAAGCTGGTCATAACTTTTCTTCCAAGGAGCAAGCGTCTTTTAATTTCATGGCTGCAGTCACCATCTGCAGTGATTTTGGAGCCCCCAAAAATAAAGTCTACCACTGTTTCCACTGTTTCCCCATCTATTTGCCATGAAGTGATGGGACCAGATGCCATGATCTTAGCTTTCTGAATGTTGAGTTTTAAGCCAACTTTTTCACTCTCTTCTTTCACTTTCATCAAGAGGTTCTCAAATCTTTGTCTGAATACAAAGGTACAAGTCAAACAGTTTTAACATGGAAAGAAATCTAATTTCCCATTCCCAGCCTCTTTCTATGTGGAGAGAGCACTCCTAGTATAGCATTGCTCTTCAGTGCCTCCGCCTCTCCATTCTCTCCTGAGAACTAACTACCTTAGCTTATTATTAACGCAGTGGAATTAAGATCTTGACATTTGGCCCCAGGCTTCCCTGGTAGCTCAGGCAGTAAAGCATCTGACTGCAATGCCGGAGACCCGGGTTCAATCCCTGGGTTCAGAAGATCCTCTGGAGAAGGAAATGGCAGCCCACTCCAGTATTCTTGCCTGGAAAATCCCATGGACGAAGAAGCCTGGTAGGTCCATGGGGTCGCAAAGAGTCGGACACGACTGAGCGCCTTCACTCACTCACTCACTCCTTCCTCTCTACCATTGCTCTCAAAAGTTGCCTGAGACAGAGAATATAACATCTCAGCCACTATCAACCCAGTACCACACTATCACACAGCATGAGCTAGCTCATGCCTGCTTCGTCAAACTTCCCTGATAGCTCAGTTGGTAAAGAATCCACTTGCAATGCAGGAGACCCCAGTTTGATTCTTGAGTCAGGAAGATCCACTGGAGAAGGGATAGGCTACCCACTCCAGTACTCTTGGGCTTCCCTTGTGGCTCAGCTGGTAAAGAATCCACCTGCAATGTGGGAGACCTGGGTTTGATCCTGGGTTGTGAAGATCCCCTGGAGAAGGGAAAGGCTATTCACTCCAGTATTCTGGTCTGGAGAATTCCATGGACTATATAGTCTTTGGAGTCACAAAGAGTCAGACACGACTGAGCATCTCTCACTTTTGTCAAACTCTTTTTACTCCATACTTTGCCCCTTGTCTCTGATCCTTCTCTCCCTAAAAAGATAAATAAATAAAAATAAATTTAAAAGTACATATATCAGATCTAGTATAGCATTCCTTAATGTAAGGATTTTTGACATTATGGGAGGGATAATTCTTCATGAATTACGACCTGATACCCTGCTTCCCACCCACTAAACGTCAGAAGAACTTCCTAGGCACTGAGACAAATGAAACTGCCTATTCAGATGCAACCTATGGGAATACCTCTGGCCAACTCACTCGGTTACTGGCTTGAAGAAAAGGTGCTTTCATGGATGAGTCACTCTCTGGCCTGCTCATGACTTGGGGTGATAAGGCTGCCTAATTCTTGCATTCAGTATTAGTAAGCACAACTTAGCCCTTCTTGCCTGTGAATAATAGTATAGAGAATAAATAACGACTAACCAGTCCATTCTGAAGGAGATCAGCCCTGGGATTTCTTTGGAAGGAATGATGCTAAAGCTGAAACTCCAGTACTTTGGCCACCTCATGCGGAGAGTTGACTCATTGGAAAAGACTTTGATGCTGGGAGGGATTGGGGGCAGGAGAAGAAGGGGACAACAGAGGATGAGATGGCTGGATGGCATCACTGACTCGATGACGCGAGTCAGTCTCCGGGAGTTGGTGATGGACAGGGAGGCCTGGCGTGCTGCGATTCATGGGGTCTCAAAGAGTCGGACACGACTGAGCGACTGAACTGAACTGAACTGAACATTTATTGAGTGCATACTCTCCCAGGCACAATTCTAAGAATTTTAAATGTACACTTTAAATGTATTTAAATTTAAACTTTGAATCCTCAAACATAGTTTTAAATACTACCATCTTCCCCATTGCATAGCAGAGGCACAAAGAGATCATGATACTATCATTGAATAAATAGGCAAGGAACATTGGGAAAAATATTCAGACATGAGAGAGTTAAATATGACTTGTAGATCATGTTTTCTGATGCAGTCAGAAAGTAGTTTTAAACTTGGGTAATATTTTGCTAAGTGGAGACCAAGAAAGTTCTTGACCTCTATAAAACAAGTACTATGGACTACATACATGATTTTTCCCCAAAAATTCACCGTTAAAGTTCTAATCCCAATGTGATGGTATTAGGAGGTGGCATCTTCAGAAGGTAATTATGTTTAAATGCAGTCATGAGGGTGGAGCCCCCATGATGGAATTGGTGCCTTTATAAGAAGAGGAAAGAGGAAGAGACCAGAGAGCACTTCTCTCTTTCTTCCTCTCTCTATCTGTTTCTGTCTCTCTGTCTGTGTGTGTGTGTGTGTGTGTGCCATGTGAGGATACACAGCAAGAAGACAGCTGCCTACAAAGCAAGAAGAGGGCTTTCACCAGAGATTGAATCCATAGGCACCTTGATCTTGGACTTGCCAGCCTCCAGGTCTATGAGAAATAAATGTGTGAAGTTTAAACAATTCAGTCTATGGTGTTTTGCTATAGCAGCAAGAACTGACTACAACAGCTAGTGAAGGAGCATAAGAAAGAGAAGGAAAAAAAATTTTTTTTGACCAAAATGAATACAAACACTTAATGGCAGAAAAGAGAGACTTTGAAGGGTCGTTTGCAAAGTTCACTTCCTCAAACACTCGCTCCACAGAGTTTTGCAAGGGTCCCCACACCAGTCTCAGCAGAATGGGGTCTGCTGTGGCCATACTCAGCCTAGACCACCTCTGGGCCTTAGTCCCCCAGGGTTCAGCAACATAAGTCACCTGCCACTGGCCTGGGGACTAGCCAGCAGCCTTTAGTCCCTGAGCTTGGCATGGGGTTGCAGATACTCCGACATGACTGAGCAACTAAACACTTTCACTTTCACTTTCTATTGCAAAACATGCTGGCTTAAGTACCATTTCTGTGGGTTGAATTGTTGCTGCTACTGCTGAGTTGCCTCAGTCATGTCTGAGTCTTCGCAATCCTATAGACTGTAGCCCGCCAGGCTCCTCTGTCCATGGGATTCTCCAGGCAAGAATACTGGAGCAGGTTGCCATGCCCACCCC
This sequence comes from Redunca redunca, assembly GCA_006410935.1. Lineage (NCBI taxonomy): Eukaryota > Metazoa > Chordata > Mammalia > Artiodactyla > Bovidae > Redunca > Redunca redunca. The sequence continues at coordinate 378,388 of SJYQ01001577.1, read as the reverse complement.
TCCAGGAGATCTTCCTGACCCGGGGATTGAACCTGTGTCTTTTACACCTCCTGCATCGGCAGACAGGTTCTTTACACCACTTGGGAAGCCCAAAGGTTGAATTACTGTGCCCCACCTCCCGCCCCCACAAAAGAGATTGTGAAGTCCTAACCTCTTAAGACCTATGGATGTGACCTTATTTGGAAACACATTTTTGCAAAATTTTTAGTTAAACTCCAATAACTGGGGTCCTTATAAGAAGGTCATATGAAGAAAAAGAGAAATATACAAGGAAGAAGATCATGTGATGATGGAGGCAGAGTTTAGAGTGGGCATATTCCCTGCTACATTGTATGCCAAGGAATGCCAAGAATTGCCAGCAGCCACCCAAAACTAGAAAAATTTAAAAAAAAAAAAAGAAAAAGATTCTTCCCTAAAGCCTTACGAGGAAGCATAGGTCTGGATATACCCTAATTTTAGACTTCTAGCTTCCAGAATTGTGGAGGAATAAATTTCCGTTTTCAGTCACCCAGTGACTTGAACTCCTGAGTTAACTCCTGATTTTGTGGGTCAGTTGTATAGTTCTAGTCTAGGCCAGCTTGCCTGGTATCTGCTGGGCTTACTTATGCACCTGTCTGGACATCTGGAAGCTGGATGATCTCATGCATCTGTGGTCTGTTGGCCTCTCTCACATGTCTGCAGGTTGGCATGCTGCCAGCCAAGATTCCTCAGATCTCATGCGGGGGTCAGTGAGGGAAGAGTGTTGACTCAATGTCACATTGCAAAGGAGTTCGTGTAGAGGGGAAAGAATTCTTGACCATATTCATAACCTATCACTACACCTAAATCTGGGCTTCCCAGTTGGTGCTAGTAGTAAAGAACCCACCTGCCAACCCAGGAGACCTAAGAGATGCAGATTCAACTCCTGGTTCAGGAAGATCCTCTGGAGGAGGGCACGGCAACTCATCCAGTATTCTTGCCTGAAGAACTCCATGAACAGAGGAGCCTGGAGGGCTACAGTCCATAGGGTCACAAAGAGATGGACATGACTGAAGTGACTTAGCTAGCACACACACACACACTTAAATCTGATCGACCTGAAGCCTTCTCCATCTCAGCGGCCAGCAATTCCATCCTTCCATACCTTCAGCCCAAAACCTTACAAGCATCTTTGACTGCTTTCTATCTCTCACATGCAAATGCAAACTACCAGCTAATTCTGTAGTCTCTAACTTTAAAATATATCCAGAGTCTACCATTTCTCATTACCTTTATAGCATCCTAATCTAAGCCAGTATCATCTTTCACCTGAATTACTACAATAACTTCCCAACAGGACTCTCTGCTTCTACTTTTACCTTCCTACCACCTATTACTCTCAACATAGCTTCCATAGTGATATTTTAAAAATATAAGTCGGATCATATCACTCTTCTGCTTAAAATCCTGAAAGATCCCCATTTGACTCAGAGTAAAAGCCTACACTCTTGGAATGCTTCATGAGCCTCACATAATTTGGCTGTCCTTTTCGTCTCTAACCTTATCACTTCCTGTTTAGTCACTTAGGCTACCATAACAAAAATACCATTGGTTGAGTGGCTTATAAACCACAGAAGTGTATTTCCCACAGGTCTGGAGGCTGGAAAGTCTAAGATCAAGTTTCTGGAAGATTAAGTATCTAGGCAGGGCTCACTTCCTAGCTCATAGGTAGACATCTTCTTGCTCTAACCTCACATGATGGAAGAAGAGGTATCTCTCTGAGGCCTCTAATCCTGTTCATGAATGTTCCACCTTCATGACCTAATCACCTCCCAAGCACCTCACCTCCTAATACTAGCACATTGGTTATTAAGATTTAAAATGTGAATGGGGGAGAAAAATAAATATTCAGTCTACAGCATTCCACCCCCCCAAAATTCAAGCCCTTCTCACATACAAAATATATTCATTTCTAGATATCGTCTTAGTCAGACATTGCAAGCAGAGAGCGTAAGGGATACCCAGAGGAAGAGAACTAGGCATGCTTTCTTGATGTATGAGAAGCCCATTTTTGGCCTAAGCCATTTTGTGGTCTAAACCTGGCCACAATGCTTGCCCTTAAACAGGTCTCAGTGATTAATCATCTTAAGGGAAGGAAATAGCAAAGGAAAAGCAGTTAAAAAACAGTAGTTCAGCGATCAAATAGAGACCTAGTTCCTCTTCAAGGGATATCTATATATATTATCCCTTAAGATATATATATACACACATATATATATATCAATCAGATTGTTTTCATATCTTCAAGTTCTGCAGGAACTAAGGCTCCCACCCAGGCGGAGGATGTTAACTGCATGCTGAGATCTCAGACTTCTCAGAATCTAAGAGCCAGGACGCTGACTTTCTCTGACCATCCTGATTTCAATAAATTAAAGCTTGGGTTCTGGCAACTTTTGCCCCAACACTGTGCTGAATTTTCCTCTGCTCAAGCCCCTTCATGAATATGCACATACTACTAAAATACCTTCATGAATATGCGGGTACCCAGCTTGAAACATCCCCAATTTTGCTGTCTGAGGAGACAACGCTTCGGCAAATATCCCCAGTGGTCTCCTTACTTGCAGCAAGTATTGAATAATAAATCCTTCCTTCTCCCACTCTTTGGCTGGATTGTGTCTTTTGGCTGGACGTCCACCAAGAGACAAAGTCAACTTTCTGATAACAATATGGTTGAGACTAAAATTATAATTCATCTTCAGGTAAATTGCCCTCCAGTAATCACACAAGTTTATGTACTTCTAAAATACAACGGTTGGATAGACATAGGATAGACATTCTCATTCAAAAAGGAAGGAATCAGAAAGAAGAAAGGAGTGACAGGTCCCAAGCAAGTCCAAAATGCAACAGGGCAAATCCTATTAGAACTCAAGACTCGAGTAATCAATCCTCTTTGGCTCAATGATCTGTCTCCCAGGTCCACTGGGGTGGAGAGCTTGCCTTCTGAATACATTGGAGAAGAAAATCTCACTCTCTAGATTGATTGAGGCCTGATTCTACATCTTTGGATGACCCTGCCCCCATGGTGTTTCTCTGCCTGGGCTCCTCCATCCAGATTTCCGAGGCTGGGGTCCCAAATCGATAACTGCTGGGAGGCCCTGTCCTTTGAAATCTAGGTAGAGATAGCCATGCCCCTGTGGCTTTGCTGGGCACAAACCAAGCCATTCCAGGGCCCACCCAGACTGGCAACTGAGGAACCATAGCACCAAAGCATGGAAGTAAAGCCCCAAGACATAAGGTAGTGCCAGGCCACATGCACCAAAATCCCAAAGGTGCCAGCACCCCTTCCTTTGAAACCAATCTGCCTCCCAGGACCTTGAAGGCCCTTCCCCCCAAGATAGCCCGCAACCTGTGACAGGCACGAGAGCTCTGATGTTTTCAGACTTGCCTCCCGAATCACTCTGCTGTTTGCAGAAGAAAACAGATAAGCAGGTCCTAGGTTCTGTTGAGATGGCTGATCCTTACCAACCTTACTAAATAGTCGTTTGGTCACATGCTTAGTATTTTCTTCCGAGCATACTTTCTCATTTTTTGCAGTATAAATGGGTTGAGATTTCCAAATTTTTAAGCTCTGCTTCTCTTTTGATTAACAACTCTGTCTTCAAACCATTTCTCTCTTCTCACATTTTACTTTAAGCAGTCAAGAATTATCTTTTGAATCACTTTTAACACCTCACTGGTACCCTCTGTGAAAGAAAAACCAAAATAGTGTGGGTATCCAAGAGAGTCCTCTAAAATGGAGTGAGAAGTCATTGAGGGGATAGGACTTACGTACATTTCCGCCAGAATGGAATGTGAACTTTTGACCACATATTGTCTTAATACAGGCATCCAGAACATCTGCACAATGGTCCAGAAACTTAAGATACTTATCGGACCCCTGCCCTAAATCACTTATGACAGCCTGTCTCTTAAGGACAACTATTTCCTTGTTCCGTCAGAGCCAGTCATAATTCTTACAAGACAACATTAACAGCCTTGTAGCTTTTGCCTTTATACACCTCTTACTCTGTGTCTTCCCCAGAACACTCTTTCAATTTTGCCTGAATCTGTGTGTCCCAAATTGCAATTCCTAAGACCCCAAATAAAACTTTGTTCTTTGTAGCCTCTAGACTGATTATTACTCGGTGCCTCATTAAAGAGCTACTTTAAATTTTTGGCAGATGTTCATTTTATATTTCTATGAGCATCATAATTTCAGCTTTTTGAAAATTATACCTTATCACCATGGATCTAGAAATTATGTAAATTAAAGGACAGTAAGAAAGAAAAACATTTTTACAGAACTGAATCACTGCTAACAATCAAAATAATAGCTGCTATTTATTAAAAGCCTAATGTGTACCAAACACTATACTGATGTCACGACTCTAGTTTTCTTTCCAATGACCCTGTGTTATTACTATCATTATTACTATTTCACCACACTTTAGGTGGAAAAAATTTTTTTTCAAAATCGTCAAGTGAGTCGACTGAGATCACAGAACTGATCATTACAATCCAGGTTTCAATCTGAAGTCTGGCTGATTTCTGTTTTTACTAGCAGAGCTATCAGCCAATCTCTTAATCTCTCTGGATATGATTCTGTCACCTATTATCAAATGGCAGCCTTTCAAGGTCCCACATGTTTTTAATTATAGTACATTTCCCAGCTACAAGCCTTAATTCATTCAAGTGATTTCCTTCTCTGCGTACATACTCAATATATCAAAAGGTGAACTTTTAATTTGAGGAGTCAAGAGATAAAAATAATACAACATAGCACTAATTAAAGTAATTGAAGAAAATCAGCAAAAGTAATTAATAAAGCATCCAGTTAAAGCACTTATTTAGGCACCCCACTGAGAATGGGGCATGTTTCAGACAGGAAATAATGAGAGGGGAACCACAATAAGAGAAATTAATGAGCCCTTTAAACATTATAAGTGATAAGTTGAAGCTCAAGTAAACTGGAAATGCTAATTAAATGTAAAGAGTGTTATGAGTTAGAAATTATATGTTCCAAAAATGAGGGAGGCAAAAATCAAAGGGTGGAAGAGTCTAAACCCAAAGACCAGCAGCAGTGGCGATGAGAGATGGCTTCTAGACAAGGGCCCCTAAGACTGAGTCTCCACGAAGTGATGCAGAGGTCAGAGGAAAACTATCCAAAACACCTGGGTCCTCAAACCCACTTTCATGTGACTGCCCAAATCACCACTTCCCTGTGCATACAGAATGCAGCCAGAAGGTATGACACACTAAGGCATCAGCTGCAGCTACATATCAGAAAGGAAACCCAGACACAACATGCAGAAAGAAACCTCTAACCACGCATTGAAAGCTTCTGCCTACATAATCCCCTGCAAACCCAAAGTGCATAAACTGAAGTAATAACTTCTTTGGTTGGCTTTTCATTTGGGAACTTAGGTACAACCTCAAACTGGCTTAACTTTTTCTGAAGCTGACCCAATTTCTGATGATGTAAAGAAAGGTCCCTTTATTTGCTTCATCCCCAAGACCCCATGATACAGCTCTGGAACTTCAAGTCAGAGACACTGGCTTTCCCTCTGGCTTCATTTACCTGCTCCATGACCTTGGGCAAATTACTTATGTACTCAAAACCTCCGTTAGGTGAAGTGAAAAGAGTGAAATAACAATTATCTCATTAGACTGTGGAGGGAACTAAACATAATAACATATTAAGTGCCTGGCATGTGCCTGCCACAAAGAACTCACTCAACAAATATTTTGATTTCTTCCTCTTCTTCCTTACAAAGTGTCTGGGGGATGATTCTAGGATTCCTTACCTCACTTTAAATAATCTATTCTAAAGAACAAGTTATGCTAAATTTTCCCAATAGAATTAAATCACTGGAAACAGAGCTCTGTAGAATTAAATACACTCCCAAATTTTTCATGTCATGGCATATTTAGAAAGTAACAGTATTTCTATGACACAATGAGATACACAGACAAGGCGATATTAGCCAGCGGCAATAAGCCTATGGCTCTGGCCTTTCTACAAGTCGCCTGCTACCCCAAAGCTCACTTGAAACCCACTTAAGGCACATAAGTGAGTCACAGTGTAGGCATTTATGGTAGGAGTCCCTGAAGGAGGAGAAACAGACATGGCTTTCTTGACTTAAGAGAAGGTATTTTAGGCCTAAGCCTGGCCACAATGCTTGCCCTTGCAGAAGAACAGGACCCTTCATAAATATGCAGGCACCCCTGCCCGTTGGTGAATAGTCATCCACCCTTATAGCTTAAAATTTCCCCAGTTTTGTTATTCAAAAAAACAATGCTTTGGAAAATATTCCTGGGCTTCTCTTTACTTACTGCAAGTAACAAATCCTTCCTTCTCCTGGACTTTGACTTGGTTGTGTCTTCTGGCTAAATACCCACCAAAAGGCAGATCCAGTTTGGGGGTAACACAACTCACTTGCTAGAACTTTCGAGGCAGGGTACCCAGACCAGCAGTAGGAACCTGGGAACCTGTTAGAAATGGATTCTCTTCCCCATTCCATTCACCAAATCAGAACCTTGACCTTTGATTCTGATGCACACTTTGAGAGTCTGAGGACTACTGCTTTGTATGGATCTCTGAAGCTCTTTAATTAAGAACCTTTTCTGTTCTATTGAACATACCAATTTTTTTTACTGTTACCATTTTAGTGATACATGTGACCTTTAGGTAGGGTCTATTCTCTGACGACGACCTTGAAGGACAGAAGAATTTGTCACAAAATATGCATAAGGATCATTTTAGGCTGATTGTGTTTAAAAAACAACAGACAGGAGAGAAGCTCTGAAAACCAAGTCAAAGTTACCCTTTGGTAAGAGAAATTTACATTTATAAGGGGACTCTCTATTTATAAGGGCGTCTCCCTCTCAGTACCAGGAAGAGGGGTGTGTGTGTGTGTGTGTGTGTGTGTGTGTGTGTGTGTGTTCAACTCTTTGTGACCGCCAGGCTCTTCTGTCCATGGGATTTTCCAGGCAATTACTGGAGTGGATTGCCATTTCCTACTCCAGGGGATCTTCCCGTCCCGACCCAGTGAGTGAACTCACAAATCCTGCAGCTCCTGCACTGGCAAGCAAATTCTTTACCACTGCACCACCCCAGAAACCCAACCAGGAAAAGGAGGATGACTAAATTTACAGAAATTCCTATCACTAGGGAAGAAAAGGACTTAAATCTGCATAGTAACCATACTCTTGCTTACTGTGCTTCGTCTGAAAACCTGGCTCTCCCCACAATATCTTTTGTTTATAGTTGGAAATGTTATTTTAAGGTGATGGCTTGGACCAGTTTGGTTTTCCTGGGTATCTCCTTTGAGGGCTTCCCATGTGACTCAGCTGGCAAAGAATCCGCCTGCAATGTGGGAGACCTGGGTTCGAGCCCTGGGTTTGGAAGATCTCCTAGAGAAGAGAAAGGTTAGCCACCCCAGTATTCTGACCTGGAGAATTCCATGGACTGTATAGTCCATGGGGTCCCAAAGAGTTAGAAACGACTGAGTGACTTTCACTTTACTTTTCCTTTGTGGGAAGGAGGATGTCTGTGCTTTTTCTCCTATTAATCTGTCTCTTATAACAGGGGTCAGGGGAAGGTCTCAGCCAAGTATCTAGAAGGGTAGAGGGAAAGTTCTTTTTCCTCCCCTACTGCCTCTCCCCGTATATGTATGGTATGCTTCACGAACAAAAGGTAAGATTCTATAACCCTACAGCCCGGCAGCAAATTGTCACTTTAGGGACTGGAGGGTCGTTTTCCAGAGAGAGGGATAAGGGAAATAAATGAGTCAGAGTGAAAAATATTTGTTTCTTGGAAATCCTTTCCAAAGGGCCTTAGGTCCTACACTGCCTCCTAGAACCTGTTTCCTTGAGCAACTATGCAACCTGATGTTTTGTGAAGGACAATCTTGCTTAGAAGATGAATGAGATTTTTCACTTGGGTCTTCAGAGGGGAGGTCTTGACCTTTCTTATTCCATTTCATTATGAAAATTAAAGTTAAATAGCCTAATGGAGAAGAGGGAGATTTATTTCATATTCAATTAAAGTATTACAGATGATCAATTGAAATTGTGTAGTATATTAGGTAGCAAAAGTGAAAAAGAATCATTCTTCAGATTAAAGTGCCATTTTTATTACAAAGTAAGCATTTTGAAAAAGGACTTTTACAATTCAAATAGCATCTCCCTTATCCCCTCATGGCCACAAAAATGAGAGACTTGTCCTTTTGTTGTGAATAATTTCCAAATGAAAGAGTCGCAGTGGGGGTGAGAATAGCACAGCTACAAAAGAGAAGATTGATTCATCTTTTGACATTTTGGTTTCCTATGTATTTATTAAAAATTATACCATTTTAGTGGAATAGCTTTTAACAAATGTCAACCTCAAGCATTTTCACATTTTTTAAAAACCAATTCCACATGTCAGCTGATTCTCTACACTTCCAGTCTTGGTACAATTTGAGGAGTGTGCATTCAGGAGTCTCACTGGTCTCCACTGAATTTTCATCAAAGAGGATTAACAGTGCTCCAGTTAAACATTTTTCTTCTGTGTTACACTACTTTATATCTTGTGTGTTCTTTTCCTCTCACAAATGCATGTTACTCGTTTCTAATTTTGTTACTGTTATGCCCAGAGTCCGAGTCCCCAAAACTGAGAGAATAAGACGTCCACAGCAATGCAAAAGCATAAAGGGGTTTTATTGCTAGCCCGGGCTAGGACTCATGTCTCACCCAGCGCAGTAGAATCCGACAAGAGCCCTGAGCTCTGACTCACAACTCCTTATATACAGGCAGTCCCTCGGGTTAGTTGGCATTACATGATTGGTTAACTGGTGCACGCGCACTCGAATTTCGAATCTCGCATCTCGTCTTGATTGGCTCAGGTCGGACAGAGGGGGACCTCCTTGATTGGCTAGGACTATCCGGAAGTCCCGGAAAGAGGAGGACCTCCCTGATTGGTCAAGCTATCCGGAAGTCCCGGGAGCATGACTCAGGTATTTTTGGCCTATTATCTCTTGCTGAGCCTGTCATGGCTCCCATGAGGCCCTAACAGTTACTTTCTACTTAATCAGAACTCTACAATATTCATTTCTGAAAACATGTTCTGAATTTCATAATGTTCTCTATATTAAATAATGTCTTTAAATTAGTCACAGTCAATAATTTACCCCCCTAAATTTTTTGCAGGATATATTAATCTGAAAAGGATTTGGGGGTGGGGGTATCTAAATGTGAAATTGAAAGTGTATGCTGCATGCTAAGTCACTTCAGTTGTGTCCGATTCTGCCAGCCTATGGACTGCAGCCTGCCAGGCTCCTCTGTCCATGGGATTCTCCAGGCAAGAGTACTGGAGTGGGCTGCCATGCCCTCCTCCAGGGGCTCTTCTTCCAGGAACTTTTATGTCGCCTGCATTGCCTGCTGGGCTTATTATCACTAGTGCCACCTGGTGTTGGGAAGAAATTTTCCTCCACCCTTTCTAGGTTATTCTGGCTGCTCTAACAATTAAATTGACATGAGACAGAGTAATGGAGAAAAATCAAAAAGTTTAATAGCATGAACACGTGGGAGAGACTCAGGAAAAACTCAGCTCATCAAAATAGCTGAAAACTTCACCTTGCTGCTGCTGCTAAGTCGCTTCAGTCATGTCCGACTCTGTGCGACCCCAGAGACAGCAGCCCACCAGCCTCCCCCGTCCCTGGGATTCTCCAGGCAAGAACACCGGAGTGGGTTGCCATTTCCTTCTCCAATGCATGAAAGTGAAAAGTGAAAGTGAAGTCGTTCAATCATGTCTGACTCTTAGAGACCCCATGGACTGCAGCCTACCAGGCTCCTCCATCCATGGGATTTTCCAGGCAAGAGTACTGGAGTGGGGTGCCATCGCCTTCTCCAAAAACTTTACCTTAAATACCTTTAGCTAAAGACAAAAGAGGATGTTGAGGGTGGTGGTCTGGGACTTCAAAGGGGAGGAAGGCAACTGACATAAAGAGGGAAAAGCAAATATTCAGTAAACAAATGTTTGCTGGGCCACAGTGAGACAATGGGACACAGGAGTTCCAACAGACAGACTTACCTAAATTCCTCCCTGTCTCCACGCCTAGTTCATACTTCAGCCATTCATCTTGGTCATGGCTCCCTTCCTGGAATAAGGCCTCTGTCTTCATTCTTTACACAGTTAGGGGAAAGGCTGAAATTTCTTCCTGAGTCTTTTGAGCCTTGATTGTTTTCACCTTGAAATAATCTATATGAGACATTTTGAGGGGGCAAATTTACAAAAGTTTATGATGTTTATGTCTCTGCCATTTATATACAAAATGATGTCATTATTATTGATCTCAAAAGTGTGATTGATTTACAATATTTTTCACTACTTTGTTTTCTTTCAATGTTTTGTACTTGCTTGTTTATTGTCTGTATGTTAATTGCCACCTCTACCCCAAAAAAATGACTTTAAAATGCTGAATGGGAGTCTACCACGTAGTTCTTGGATTGTGCAGTTTATCAGAAGAAGCATAAAGTGGGGTAGCCTTATTTTGGTGATTTTATTGAGAAGTTCTAATTTGCATAGCAGCAGGCAACAAAACGCGGTGGGTTTGAAATCGGAAATTCCTGAGTTCTAATGCTAGCTCTTCCTATTACATGAGTTGAATGACAATGAGAAAAATATTTAATTTTCAGTACAAGGCACATAGCAAGGCTGACAGCAACTAAAAAAGTATTTTTAGAGGGTTTGTGCAGTATCACCCATTGACCTGCAGAGGGAGGGATTCAGCTGATGTGGCTGGTAGACAATTATCCCCTTTTTTTCCTCATTACTCAGAAACTGCATTCAAGGTTAAAACTTTTATATTATATATACATAAAGCTGCTGCTGCTGCTGAGTCTCTTCAGTCGTGTTCGACTCTGTGCGACCCCATAGACGGCAGCCCACCAGACTCCCCCGTCCCTGGGATTCTCCAGGCAAGAACACTGGAGTGGGTTGCCATTTCCTTCTCCAATGCATGAAAGTGAAAAGTGAAAGTGAAGTCGCTCAGTCGTGTCTGACTCTTAGCAACCCCATGGACTGCAGCCTACCAGGCTCCTCAGTCCGTGGGATTTTCCAGGCAAGAGTACTGGAGTGGGTTGCCAGTGCCTTCTCCGATACATAAAGCTATCCTTCCCCAATTAGAAAGAACTGTTGTTAAATCAAGAATATAAAGGAAGCCATGTTCCACTGTCAGAAGGATGGTATTTTTAAAACAGGGAGAATACTTATTTTCATCAGTATTTTTAGAATCAATTTCTTTAAAAGGGGCACAAAAGACTTTGTTTTTAAATTAACATAGCACTGTGGTCACAGATTTTTTAAAATTATAATTTAATACAAATTTCTTGAAAGAGAAAAATTAAATAAAAGGGGAATAAGAAAGTGGGAGGGAAAAAGAAAGAAGGAAGGAAGAAACAAAGCATTTGATGTCATTGATTGAAAGGAACTTGGATTATGGTCAGAATTTAAAGCAAACTAAACCAATATTTCCAAAACACCTAAACCGCCCAGCCAAGAACTCATATTGTAAGATTAACTGTTTACTAGCATAGTAAAAGCTCTGAAAAGTCCTGCAATAAAGAATATTGTCTATATTGTCTTGAATTATCTAGGATTTCCAAATTTTCTTTAATCATGAAACCTTATTTTCCTTGAAGTATCTCTAAACACTTTGCTGAACTAGCTTTCTAAATAATATAATTTGGAGACTGCAACTCTTAGCTAATCACTGGGTACATCTGAAAACCTAGGGCCAAGTCTTTAAATATCTGAGGTCCCAGAGATCTGTCATACTTTGGGCCCCACTGTCCATCTTCATATGTTGAAGCCTAAACAGACTCTATGCCATTGACTAATTATGTTAGATACTCACACAGTTTTGTTTATGTCGTCCCTGTTCTATTAATCAAAATCCCAGTTATCCTCAAGACTCAGCTAAACTATCTTTCTTAATCCTCCTGAATAAAGTTAATTTCATTGTGGAGGATCCTACAATACTGTGGAGTCTTGACTCTATTACAGATTTTATTTGACTCCTGAAATTTTCTTTGCATAATTAAATCATACACATACATATTAAATAAAATATAGCTCTTATACTGCCTTGTATAATGACATATAATTTGCCTCTAAAACTGGGCTTAAAATCCTCTTGAATCTTTAAATCTTCCGTTAAATTCTACAGAATGCTTTATAGAGAACAGAAACTCAAATGTATTTCCCACTTGAATTGAATAATGACCCAGAATCAGAATCACAGATAATTTGAAGCTAGTTTAGAAAAGAGGAAATTGAGTTTGTTTCTAATATTCCCTCCATCCTCCATCTAGACCCACGCTTACTAGATTAAACTTCTTAAGACAAGAAGATAAAACAACATATTTTACCCTCTGACATCAAAATATCACGGAGAAAAATCCATCCATAGTTTAATGATTTCTGAGAGCTAGCTCATATGCATTATATTAGCAGATAATTTGGGCCTTTCAACATGGGCAAAGATTGTAGTGCAGCTAACAAATGCATTCAAATAAATGTAAAAAGTCAGTGTGCATAATTCAAGTCCAAACTCCGTTGAGTGGGTTTTATTGGCTAGTATCATCAGGGGAATTTCCTTTCCGCTTCGTTTACTTGCACTCGCACAGCTTTAGGAAAATGAATCTGCAGCTAATGCTTTACTTTACATCGAGCCATGGAGGGAATTCTACATTTCTCATTAATTTTCTTGCTTGTCTTAGATTCTATTTCATGAAAAATATTTCTCAATAAGCTAGAGTTAAAAACTTTGGTGAGATGGGATCTAACCAAAGAATTCTTAATCTCTATAGCCTTCCAACAGACAAAAATTCTGGGAGCTGGCACACTCTCCTAACTTCCTGAAGAACATTTTTTTCTTATGGTATTTATTGCTCTCTTTCTAATTTTACAAGCACTCTTGTACAAGAATGAAAAGTGTGCATTGCACCTCACCCAATTGCACTTCACTTCATTGAGACTGGCAGACACTGCGTTTTTTACAAATTGAAGGTTCGTAGAAACCCTGAATTGAGCAAGTCCACCAGTGCCATTTTTCCAACCACATTTGCTCACTTCACTCTGCGCCACATTTTGGTAACTTTCAAAACAATTCAGACTTGCTCACTGTTATTATTACTAACCTGTGATGAATGATCTTTGATGTCACTATTGTAAAAAAAAAAAATGACTCATTGAAGGCTCATATGATAGTTAGCTTTTTTTGGCAATAAAGTATTTTTTAATGAATGTATGTCCATTGGTTTTTCTGACGTAATGATATGGCACACTTAGACTACAGTGTGGTACAACTTTTACATGCAGTGTGGAACCATTAATTTGTGTGACTTGCTTTATTGTGATTCTCCTTTTATTTCAGTGGTCTAAAAACTGAACCCACAATATCTCTGAAGTATGCCTAGATATCCATATAAGTGTCTTTTTTTCCACAGGCTTATGGAAATTAATTTGAACAATATGTTTATTGTGAATAAGAGTTCATAATATGAATTCTAAGTTCTTTATATGAATTAGTTCATTTAGTCCTCACAATACTCTCATGGGCAGGTACTAGTATGATCCCATTACATAGACAAGAAAAATAAAGTACATAAGGTTGGTTAGGAGCTTCCTAGGTGGCTCAGGGTCTGTCTTATTGGGCCCACTTTTAGCAAGAATCCTGCTCCATCCACTTAGAAGAGCAAGTCCACACAGCAGATTTCTGACCACTGTAATATCTGATCACATTCCTCAACTGCTCTCTTTAACATTTGATCACACGGGCCTGCCTTCTGCAAGAATCCTGACAAGTTGGTTCAGCCAAAATCCCCCCTAAGCCCCAGTGTTTCCTCTTAGTAATTTTCCATCCACTGACTGTCCCCCTCCCACTCCCCTCTGCACCCCTTGGCTACAAATTCCCACTTGTTCATGTTGTATTCAGAATTGAGCCAGCTTTGTACTAGGGTCTCTTTTCCCCTGTCACAACTATCCTGAATAAAATCCGTTTTTATTACTTTAACTACCAACCAGCTCTGGGTTTTCTTTAACATAATACATCGGAAATTGCATGGAAAGGCGTTAACACACTTTTTATTGGATGTATGTCTGTGCTATTAACCCATCAAAATGCATTCAACCATTCCCCCTAAAGATAGAAAATTATGTCCAAGAAAATTATGAGAAGTAAAGTGCTGATGGGAAAAAACAAAATGGTGGGTGAAACACATGTATTTACTTCTGCTAAAGGCTTACTAAAATGAATTCACAAGAGATTTATTATAGATCACAAGCCCACAATGACAAGAGATGGGAAGACTGCATAATAACAACACAGTTTGGAAGCTAGAAAGCAAATGGATGTTTTATAAATCATGTTTCGGATCTGATAAAAGAAAATCCTGTCAATGCTGAAGAAAGCCAAAAACAAACCAGTTTACACTGTGTGTTTGCTTGTACTGTCACTTTAGTCTTGTCCAACTCTTTGTGACTCTATGGACATAGCCTGCCAGGTTCCTCTGCCCGTGGGATTCTCCAGGCAAGAATACTGGAGTTGGTTCCAATGCCCTTCTCCAGGGGATCTTCCTGTCTTGGGGATCGACTCACATCTCTTACATCTCCTGCTTTGGCAGGCCGGTTCTTTACCACTAACGCCACCTGGGAAGCCCAATTTATACCGTACTATCCCCTAAAGAATCAAAATTGGTGAAAATACATATCACTGGAAGCAGAACTGAATGGAGACTAAAGTCTATTGATTGAAAGTCTATTTAAGAAACAGGGGAAAAAAAAAAAAAGAAACAGGGGAGGTGACGTCAAGATGGCAACATAGATCATTTCCAGCCTCAGTTCCCCTCACCAAGAAGACCAACAACCGATTATGCATGGATTAGACACCATCATGAGAATCCCAGAACCTGGGGGTGAGGTTGAAGAATCTCCCTGAGTGACAGAAGGACCGCACAAGCGGGGTAAGAGGCACAGTTTTACCTTGACTGCCAACCTCCCCCAGGTTGGCACAGCATCATGCCAAGAAGCCCGCTGGGCCTGTGGCCTCTCCAGTGGCAAGAGAGAGCACAGGTGGGTATCTAGCTGCCCCAGCATTATGGAACACTTCTCAGGAAGCCCACTTGGGTCTCACCTCACAAGGATCACGGGGACAATCTAAAGAGTTAGACCAGTGGGGACCAGATAGAGACAGAGAAGCGGAGGAGGGCTTACAGCAACCAGTGCTCAGATCTTGGAGGATTACATTCCTCCATCAGCTGTCCCTGGGCAGAGACCCAGCCAGCAACTGTGCCCATTCACAGAGCCTAACCATTTACCTTGTTTGGCCAGGGAGCTAGGTTGGCAATTCTGCTTGACTTGGATCCCCAGCCAAGAGGCTACACCTATCATGAAGGCTGTTCTACAGCCCTGCTCAGGTAGGGAAGCAAATTTCCAGTCTCTCCCCAAGGGCTGAGCCTAGCTTCCAGTCCCACCTGACCATGAAGCCTGGGTGATGTAGCGGGCTGGCCTGGGCGGCCACGAAGCAGCCCATCCTGCAGCCCCACTCAGACAGGAAACCAAGCTGGCAGCTCTGTCCAGTCGTTGGGCATAGCCTCTGGCCGCACAGAACCAGGGAGCCTGAACAGTGATACTGGGCAGCCCCAGAGCCCAGCCCACGACATCACCCAGCAGTGGAGCCCAGCCTACGGACTAATACAACTGCTGACAGAGCCGGAGCTTCACCGGAGGGGAGCACAGCCAAGACCCCACCCCAGTCACAGAGCTACGGTGGACCCACTTGACCACAGCTTCCCTGGTGGCTCCGACGGTAAAGGATCTGCCTGCAATGCAGGAGACCCAGGTTCAGTCCCTGGGTTGGGAAGATCTCCTGGAGAAGGGAATGGCAACCACTCCAGTATTCTTTCCTCGAGACTCTCATGGACAGAGGAGCCTGGCAGGCTACAGCCCATGAGGTCTCAAAGAGTCGGACATGACTGAGCTACTAAACACACACCACTGGACCAGAAGGTCTAGACAGCAACATAGCCCAGCTGACCAGTCTCCAGCCTCACTCAATTACAGGAAACAGCTTTGGGTGAGCAAGATGTCAAGTTTTACAGTGTTAAATTGTTATGATTTGAGAATTTTTTATAACTAATTATTCTTTATTAGGATAAAGAATAACTTACCTAGAACCTATTGCTCTGAAGTGGAGAGTGTTATGACAAAAAAAATAACCAAAGAATCCTAAAATATGTGAGATTGACATGGGGTTCAAGTAAACAAACATGAGAGTTTGGAAGGCTAGAGACACCTGTAATGCCAGGCAAAATACTTGCTAAAACTGCTGTCTATGATAACTTGAAAGACAGGCCACTGCCTACGAGTCTGTAGCTTTAACAGAAGTGGTTGGAAAGTGTTCTATATTGTCTCCTATTGCCAGCCTTCAGCAACGTATTACATGGAAAAGATGAGCTCAGGCAAAAATTTGTCTGGTTTCCAAGCAATACAGAAGGGTATAAACAAATTCAAATGCTTCACAAGGTTAGAAAATCTGTTTCTCTTTTCCCCAAATATGAAGAGAAAGTGAAAGTCACTCAGCCATGTCTAACTCTTTGTGACCCCATGGACTATATAGTCCATGGAATTCTCTAGGCTAGAATACTGGCGTGGGTAGCCTTTCCCTTTTCCAGGGGATCTTCCCAACCCAGGGATCGAACCCAGGTCTCCTGCATTGCAGGCGGATTCTTTACCAGTTGAGCCACAAGAGAAGCCCAAATATGAGGAGAGAAGGTGTTTAGACACCTTAAGCAAAAAAATCCATAAGACTTCTCAGCTAGGCAAAGTAACTCAGCCTTGCAAGACATCAAAATAAGGGTGCCACCTTCCCAGACAAACTCTGACTTATGGCATCCACTCTTCAGTTGAGAGATACAAGAGTGAAGACAGGGAAAGCTTAAGGATTATATATGGGCAAAATCTATCTGCGTGGTAACCAGCGTATGGAACTTACCGAAAGTGAATGGATGAAAACTGTCAGAATTTTGGTGGAACTACCAAAGAAATCAGGAGGATGGTTGAAAGATGCGTCTTTTGGAAAAGTTTTAACACAACCCCTCAGGGAGGAAGGGACAGTGGAAGCTACACACACTCCCAGAAAAGGCATTCTCACCAAAGTCCGTGACTGATGTGAGTATAAAGGGTAATGGATGAGAAAGTGAAAGTGAAAGTGAAGTCGCTCAGTCGTGTCCGACTCTTTGCGACCCCATGGACTGCAGCCTATCAGGTTCCTCCGTCCATGGGATTTTCCAGGCAAGAGTGCTGGAGTGGGGTGCCATTTTCTTCTCCAGGGGCTCTTCCTGACTCAGGAATTGAACCCAGGTCTCCCGCATTGCAGGCAGACATTTTACCATCTGAGCCACCAGGACTCCCCAGAAGGAAAGCCAGGGGCTGTGCAGAACAGTGATCAGGGAAATTCCTCTCCGAAAGCAAAATCAGGGCCAAGGAAAGAATTTCTTCCACCTCAGGTTAGAAAGCCTTAAGAACGCTTGTTTAATAGAATCTCAGAATCTGTGAACCAGAGATTGCCATGTCTCCCATCCTTTTCTTTTCCCAGTAGAGTTTTCTTTGTGTTTATCCTGTGCCTGCTCCACCATCACTAAGTGGGTAGGGAAGGATAACTTTCCTTCCCTGTTCATATGTCACATCCAGCCCTCAGAAAGAGACTGCATACCACCCAGAAATCTCAAACTTGGAACTGGATGCAGCAATCAGATAGGCTGTCTGCCTTGGATGATGTGTTCTACACATGGGAGGAATATGAGACAGATCCTAAGTACCAACAAAACAAGCCGTCATAAAAGTCTCTTGAATGTTCACAAAACCTTCCCAGGCACAAGCTAGATTGCATTTCCCCAACTTGCCTTCCATTTAGGTGTGATGCTCTATAACAGAGTTTGACCAACAAAATATGAATGTAATGACATGTCCCAGCTCTAGGTTTGGCCCATTAAAATCCCCCAAAGTGACCCTCCCTCTCTTTTTCTCTCTGCATGCCAGATTCAGAGATCCCAATAAGAGGATTCCAAGACCTTCGGGAATAGTAGAGTCATAAGATCAGACAAACAACAAAAAGTCTAGGTCCTCATAGAACTATGAAAGGAAAACAAAGAAAACAGCCAGGAGGCAACCATCAGCAAAGAGTGGAGAAAATTTTCTAGAACCAAAGGATGCCATTCGTTCTTAGTTTATTCTACAACCTCCATGTTTCATTCAATAAATATGCACTTTTGTCATTGAAAGCCACAAGAAACATAATGTTTCAAAATAACATTATCATAGTTCTGATTGTTATCTTCATCCATATTGATATGCATATATGAGAATGGGAGGAAAGGGATAATTTTTATCTTTATGGAACAATCACTTTTAAAATATTGAGAGTCCCTTGGACTGCAAGGAGATCCAACCAATCTATCCTAAGGAAATCAGTCCTGAATATTCATTGGAAGGACTGATGCTGATGCTGAAACTCCAATACTTTGGCCACCTGATGCAAAGAACTGACTCATTTGAAAAGACCCTGATGCTATGAAAGATTGAAGGCAGGAGAAGGGGATGACAGAAGATGAGATGGTTGGATGACATCACCGACTCAATGGACATGAGTTTGAGAAAACTCCAGGAGTTGGCGATGGACAGGGAGGCCTGGTGTGCTGCAGTTCATGGGGCTGCAAAGAGTCAGACACGACAGAGCAACTGAACTGAACTGAACTGAATATTTATTTGAATAGCAAAATGAACAAGCTCATTAGCAGCATTAAAAATGAACCAAGAAACTGGTAGACTCTCTCTATGTCTGAGACTAAAGGAAAATGCCCTTCCATTTTTGCAGCCTCTAAAGGTTTAGAAACCATCCAATGGACTACTTTATACTTTCTTTTTTCCAGTAGCCGTGTGTATAAAAGATAGATGCACTCCTACAAAAGTAAGATTTTTTTCCTGCGGAAAGCTCAGAAAGCATAATTCTATTCAAAATATATTAGCCCATAAAATCAACTTACTACTATTCATATATAGGAGCTTACTGAGAAGAAAGTCTCTATAAGGTTAAATAAAAACTAAAGATAATAAAAAGCATTTTGAAGAGTTCACACACAAAAAGAGCCATAGTTCTCTCGTAACAGGGAAAAATCACATTACAGGTAGCCTTTCTAGGAAGAAACGTATTGAATGCACCATGAACTTGAGAATACTGTGCCAAGGAGAACTAAAAGTCCATGTAAGTTGTCCTTTTGATTTAAAGTTATAATACCTTCAGTTCAGTTCAATTCAGTTCAGTTGCTCAGTCGTGTCTGACTCTTTGCGACCCCATGAATTGCAGCACGCCAGGCCTCCCTGTCCATCACCAACTCCCGGAGCTCACTCAGATTCACATCCATCGAGTCCATGATGCCATCCAGCCATCTCATCCTCGGTCGTCCCCTTCTCCTCCTGCCCCCAATGCCTCCCAGCATCAGAATCTTTTCCAATGAGTCAACTCTTCGCATGAGGTGGCCAAAGTACTGGAGTTTCAGCTTTAGCATCATTCCTTCCAAAGAAATCCCAGGGCTGATCTCCTTCAGAATGGACTGGTTGGATCTCCTTGCAGTCCAAGGGACTCTCAAGAGTCTTCTCCAACACCACAGTTCAAACACATCAATTCTTTGGAATTCAGCTTTCTTCACAGTCCAACTCTCACATCCATACACAACTACTGGAAAAACCTTAGCCTTGACTAGACGGATCTTTGTTGGCAAAGTAATGTCTCTACTTTTGAATATGCTGTCTAGGTTGGTCATAACTTTCCTTCCAAGAAGTAAGCGTCTTTTAATTTCATGGCTGCAATCACCATCTGCAGTGATTTTGGAGCCCCAAAAAATAAAGTCTGACACTGTTTCCACTGTTTCCCCATCTATTTGCCATGAAGTGATGGGACCGGATGCCATAATCTTAGTTTACTGAATGTTGAGCTTTAAGCCAACTTTTTCACTCTCCTCTTTCACTTTCATCAAGAGGCTTTTTAGTTCTTCTTCACTTTCTGCCATAAGGGTGGTGTCATCTGCATATCTGAGGTTATTGGTATTTCTCCCAGCAATCTTGATTCCAGCCTGTGCTTCTTCCAGCCCAGTGTTTCTCATAATGTACTCTGCATAGAAGTTGAATAAGCAGTGTGACAATATACATCCTTGAAGTACTCCTTTTCCAATTTGGAACCAGTCTGTTTTTCCATGTCCAGTTTTAACTGTTGCTTCCTGACCTGCGTATAGGTTTCTCAAGAGGCAGGTCAGGTGGTCTAGTATTCCCATCTCTTTCAGAATTTTCCACAGTTTCTTGTGATCCACACAGTCAAAGGCTTTGGCATAGTCAATAAAGCAGAAACAGATGTTTTTCTGGGCCCTCCCTCAATTCCATATTGAATTTCAGCAACTTAAGGCTCTAAAGTGAGTTCATATAATACAGACAAGAACTGTGTTAGTCTCATGCTTGCAGATACCCTGATTAACCTAAAGCAATGTGATTAGTGGCAAAACGACACCAGAATCAAAGTCAGGAGTCCTGGATTCCCCTGGAGCTGCCACTAGCCAACACTGAATAAGTCCTACAACTCATTTTTCTTTCCTGTAACATGGTTAAATTAGATAATCTCTACGTCTCGTGCCAGAAATTCTATGGCTTTCTGACTGGTGGAAACCAGGATTGAAGAACTAACAGACTGTTCAGTCTCTGTTTGCAACTAAAAGACCCCCCTCTTCTACCACTCAGTCCTGCAGTAAATCTTGTCTTCCTTCCTTCTAGCTGTCCTTTCTCTTCTTCTGCCAGGTCCCTGCCTTCATTCAACACTACCATCCATCATTCTCCAACAATAAGAGTAACGTTCACTGTGCCAAAAATTCATTATCTCATTTAATCCTGACAACCGCCTCATGAAAGAGGTAAAACTATTTTCTCACTTTACAGATCATGAGCCTGAGACTTATAAAGATAGTCTTTGCTTCCCTCTATCTATGACTGTTATATTCTAGGGTGTATGATGGAACAGTCATTAAACACGCTGAATGGAGTCCTTGGCCATGGTGACGAGAGTAAAAGGACCAAATGAATGATTTCACAGTGTCTTGGCTCACAACTGCTGTTCAGGATTAAGCCAATCCCTTACGTAACGCCTGAGGTTAAAGTGGGGCTGTGAAAGTTGCTTTGGGAAGGGAGCGATCACTCAAGCTGCTTTACTCCAGCAACTTTCACAGATGTCAGCTGCGCTTTAGCTACATCAGGAGTTTGGATGTGATATATCCACCATGAATAAGGACAAGATCTTCACACTCATGAAAACTAATAACAACTGGTCAGGAACCAGAGACAAACATGTTGGTCACAGGGTCTTTCTTCCCCTTATACGTAATTCACTTTACTCTTATTTCTCTATGCAGGTATTTTACTGACAAAGATGCTGTGAAAGCCAAACTATGAGAAGCATTAGATTGTGACTGTAAAGAGTAAAAAGGTTTGGGGTCCTTGAGCAGGTTATCCTTCCTAAGCCCCAACTTCCTCGTGTGTAAAATTATAAAAGTACCTATTTTAAAGGGTTTTTTTAAGGATTGAATAAGATAATTTATACCACCTCACACTGGGTAGAATGGCTATTATCAAAAAATGAAAAATAAGTGTTGGTGAGGATGTGGAGAAAAGGGAGTCCCAGTAAACTGCTGGTGGAAATATAAATAGGTGGAACTACTATGGGAAAAAGTATGGAGGTTCCTCGTAGAAAAATTATAATAAAACTACTATATAATCCAGCAATTCCACTCCTAGGTATTTATCTGAAGAAAATGAAAACACTCATTTGGAAAGATATATGCACCCCCATCTTCACTGTGGCATTGTTTACAACAGCAAAGATACAGAAGCAACGTATGTTGACTGATGGAAGAATGGATAAAGAAAATCTGAAATATGTGTGTGTGTGTGTGTGCATGTATATAAATGGAATATTACTCAGCCATAAAAAAGAATGAAACCTTCTCATTTGTAACATGGATTACGTTGAAGGCATTATGCTAAATGAAATCTGTCAGACCG
This sequence comes from Redunca redunca, assembly GCA_006410935.1. Taxonomy (NCBI): domain Eukaryota; kingdom Metazoa; phylum Chordata; class Mammalia; order Artiodactyla; family Bovidae; genus Redunca; species Redunca redunca. The sequence continues at coordinate 356,250 of SJYQ01001577.1, read as the reverse complement.
ACAAAGACAAATACTAAATGATCTTCTTTACATGTGGAATCTAAGGGTGAAAAAAGCCCACAAAACAAAAAAAATAAGCTAATAGAAACAGAAGTTAGATTGGTGGTTGCCAGAGGTGGGTAGATAGGAAGTAACTGATATGAGTGAAGGGTGCTAAAAGAAAAAAAAAAAAAAAACTTCCAGCTATGAAATACACAAGCCATGGGAATATAATGTATAACTTGGTGACTATAGTTTAAAATATTGTATATTTGAGGGCTTCTCTGGTAGCTCAGACCGTAAAGAATCTGCCTGCAATGCAGGAGACTTGGTTTCTATCCCTGGGTTGAGAAGATTCCCTGGAGAAGGGAATGGCTACCCATTCTAGTATTCTTGTCTGAGAAATTCTATGGACAGAGGAGCCTGGAGAGCTACAGTCCATGGGGTCACAGAGAGATAGACATGACTGACGAACTTACACACTATTGTATTTAAAAGTTGCTAGAGAGTTGATTTTAAAAGTTCTTATCACAAGAAAAAAAAATTTCATAACCATACTTGGTGACAGATGTTAACTAGACTTGTGATCATTTTTCAGTATATACAAATATCAAATAATTATGTTGTATACCTGAAACTAATATAATGTTATATGACAATTATAGCTCAAGAAAGAAAAGAAAATTTATGTGAAATGCTTGAAACTGTAAACAGTAAATTTTAGATACAAATGTAAATATAGATTAATACAAATATTATTATATAAGGATACAAGGACATATATATACACATAAGTAAATGCATAGATGATAGAAGATAGAAAGATGAACACATACAAAAGTGAGTGTGTACATACAAAATCTTTCTTTCCAGTGAGCTTGAGAAAGTCCTTAAAACAGCAGCGCCAGAGGCTCCTGAGCAAGTTCATTTTTACTGCACAGGGCTCTGGCGCCACCTTGTGGCCACATGGCATAGCAGCCCAACACTGACTCCAACCTCAGAAGCTGCGAAGTCTGACCTTTCCAAAGCTTTCCCCCTTAAATACTGAAAAGATGAATAGCTTCCTTGATTGGAAGAACTCTACCCTGTTTCAGATGCAAACAGCGCATAAATCTCACTCTATCATCCACAAACCCGCCTGAGTGTTTTTTATTGAATTATCCCAACTAAACACTCTCCCTGTGCAGCTCAAGTTATGCCCTTAAGAATTCTGCACCTGTCAATCAATTGAGAGAGAGGAGTGATACACAACTGACTAAAACAAGATCAGAAAGGAGCTGGATGGAGGTGTGTAGACAGAAATGAAGGTTTTGGAGGGAAACTAACCAGAATGCAAAAAGCAAGACTAAGGGCAGGCTACTGTAAGAGTTGGGCGGGAAAATTCGATTCAACACATCTTCTTTGCGCTCCAGCTCCTCTAGGTCAGGCTCTCTGCTAAGGGCTAGAGATCTGAAGATGGCTACCACCTTCAGAAGCTCACCGGGGAGATATCTTGAGGGAGTACTGAGGAATCACGCCCAATACACCATGTTAGAAATTCTCTGTTTAACCCAAATAAGCAGTAAGTTGAGGGAAGGAAAACTACTAGATTTATAAAGCTAATTCCAGGACATCAACATGTTGCTAGACCAAAGCAAAGTTTAATCCATATGTGCTACTTCTTATTTTGGAAAGAAAACAAAATCTTTCCCTTTGTTTTCCCCAGAGAAAAATTGCTCCCTCTTCTGAGGCCAAGTTCAAAACATTCCTTCTTCCATTGTATCTCCTCTCACCAACTGAATCCCAAATCATTGGCCCACTGTTTCTATGAATTTTAAGCACCCCAGTCCTAATTTCATTACTCAGGATTTGGTTCTGAGTGACTGTGCATTTTTTTCTCCAGTGAACTAAATCATTCGTATATCATGTCCCAATTTCTCCTAAATAAATACTGTACTCTTTGAAGGTATGAAACAGGCCCTCAGTTTCTGCAGTTTCAAACTCCCTGCCTCCATCACTTCAGCTGGTCTTGACCCCCATCAGGCATAAGCTCACTTACCATCCTTCACCTCTGCCCACAAGGCTATGTACATGGAAACTCTCCTTCTTCATCTTCCTTCCAAGCCCTCAGGAGGAGGTGGCCCCGCTTCTTCTCAGAGACTCTTTCCACCGTGTTTCTGGTTTTCATCATCTCCTTTCACTTTTCTCCAGCACCTAGTATCATTCTTTGGTGATAAATCCTTAGGTTACTTCCACATCTTGGCTATTGAACATCAGGATGCATGTCTTTTCCAATCAGTGTGTTTGCTCTCTTCAGTAATATACACAGAGGCGGGGCTGCTACATAATATAGTCATTTTAATTTTTTGAGGCCCCTCCATACTGTTTTATACAGTGGCTGCACCAAATTTACATTTCAACAGTGTACTAGGGTTCCCTTTTCTATACATCCCTGCCAACATTTATTATTTGTTCTCCATTTGACGATAGGCATTCTGACAGGTGTGAGGTGATATCTCACTGTGCTTTTGATTTGCATTTCCCTGATGATAAGTGATATGGAGCATTTTTTCATGTGCTCAACAGACTTTTTTATTTCCTATCTCATTTGACTTTTTTTTATAACACTTGACACTGTGGACTTCTTGCCTCTCCTTAAATTCTCCCCAGATACTCTTCATTCAGTAAGTGTTTATCAGTTCTTCACTATATACTATGCTCTTACTTAGTTGAGGAGTCAAATAGAAAGACGCGATCACTGCCCTCAGCAGTTTCCAGTTTAGCAGGGAAAGATGAATACACTGTAAGGAGAGCTCAGGGGAAGAAGTAGATGAGTGTCCTGGTCTTCCCACTGAACTTTTCCATGTTCTTCTTTCCCCACAACGAAGGTCTCTGCAGCTATGGATCACATACCCTATTCACGTATACATCCCCAACACAGCACATATATACTTCAGTTTCAGTTCAATTCAGTCGCTGAGTCATATCTGACTCTTTGCAACCCCATGGACTGCAGCATGCCAGGCCTCCCTGTCCATCGCCAACTCCTGCAGTTTACTCAAACTCATGTCCATTGAGTCAGTGATGCCATCCAACCATCTCATCCTCTCTCATCCCCTTCTCCTCCTGCCCTCAATCCCTCCCAGCATCAGAGTCTTTTCAAATGAGTCAGTTCTTCACATCAGGTGGCCAAAGTATTGGAGTTTCAGCTTCAACATCAGTCCTTCCAATGAATATTCAGGACTGATTTCCCTTAGGATGGACTGGTTGGATCTCCTTGCAGTCCAAGGGACTCTCAAGAGTCTTCTCCAACACCACAGTTCAAAAGCATCAATTCTTCAGCACTCAGCTTTCTTTATGGTCCAACTCTCACATCCATACATAACAACTGGAAAAACTATAGCTTTGACTGTACGTACCTTTGTCAGCAAAGTAATGTCTCTGCTTTTGAATATGCTATCTAGGTTGGTCATCTTTTCTTCCAAGGAGTAAGTGTCTTTTAGTTTCATGGCTGCAGTCACCATCTGCGGTGATTTTGGAGCCCCAAAAAATAAAGTCTGACACTGTTTCCACTGTTTCCCCATCTATTTGCCATGAAGTCATGGGACCAGATGCCATGATCTTTGTTCTCTGAATGTTGAGCTTTAAGCCAACTTTTTCACTCTCCTCTTTCACTTTCATCAAGAGTTTCCTTAGTTCTTCTTCGCTTTCTTCCATAAGGATGGTGTCATCTGCATATCTGAGGTTATTGATATTTCTCCCAGCAATCTTGATTCCAGCTCATGCTGCATCCAGCCCAGCGTTTCTCATGATGTACTCCGCATATAAGTTAAATAAGCAGGGTGACCATATACAGCCTTGACCTACTCCTTTTCCTATTTGGAACCAGTCTGTAGTTCCACATCCAGTTCTAACTGTTGCTTCCTGGCCTGCATACAGATTCCTCAAGAGGCAGGTCAGGTGGTCTGGTGTTCCCATCTCTTTCAGAATTTTCCACAGTTTATTATGATCCACACAATCAAAGGCTTTGGCATAGTCAAGAAAGCAGAAATAGATGTTTTTCTGGAACTCTCTTGCTTTTTCAATGATTCAGCAGATGTTGGCAATTTGATCTCTGGTTCCTCTGCCTTTTCTAAAACCAGCATGAACATCTGGAAGGTCACGGTTCGTGTACTGTTGAAGACTGGCTTGGAGAATTTGGGGCATTACTCTACTAGCATGTGAGATGAGTGCAATTGTGCAGTAGTTTGAGCATTCTTTGGCATTGCCTTTCTTTGGGATTGGAATGAAAACTGACCTTTTCCAGTCCTATGGCCACTGCTGAGTTTTCCAAATTTGCTGGCATATTGAGTGCAGCACTTTCACAGCATCATCATTCAGGATTTGAAATAGCTCAACTGGAATTCCATCATCTCCACTAGCTTTGTTTGTAGTGATGCTTCCTAAGGCCCACTTGACTTCACATTCCAGGATGTCTGGATCTAGTTGAGTGATCACCTCATTGTGATTATCTGGGTCGTGGAGATCTCTTTTGTACAGTTCTTCTGTGTATTCTTGCCACCTCTTCTTAATATCTTCTGCTTCTGTTAGGTCCATACCATTTCTGTACTTTATCGAGCCCATCTTTGCATGAAATGTTCCCTTGGTGTCTCTAATTTTCTTGAAGAGATCTCTAGTCTTTCCTATTCTATTGTTTTCCTCTATTTCTTTGCACCGATCACTGAGGAAGGCTTTCTTATCTTTCCTTGCTATTCTTTGGAACTCTGCATTCATATGGGTATGTCCTTCCTTTTCTTCTTTGCTTTTTACTTCTTTTCACATCTATTTGTAAGGCCTCCTCAGACAGCCATTTTGCTTTTTTGCATTTCTTTTTCTTGGGGATGGTCTTGATCCCTGTCTCCTGTACAATGTCATAAACCTCCATCCATATAGTTCATTAGAAACTCTATCAGATCTAGTCCCTTAAATCTATTATATTATACACATGTATAGTATCATCAGCTAATATCTCAAGATAATAAGGTGACATTTGCCGTTAGCTTCCTTGGTGACTCAGATGGTAAGTGTCCACCTGCAATGCAGGAGGCACAGGTTCAAACCTGAGTCAGGAAGATCCCTGGAGAAGGGAATCACTACTCTAGTATTCTTGCTTGGAGAATTCCATGGACAGAGGAGCCTGGTGGCCTACAGTCTGGGGGGTCACAAAGAGTTGGACACTACTGAGTGACTAACACTTTCACTTTTTCACTGCTTGCTGGATATAAATCTGCATTTCAAATAGTCTTCTGTATGGTTTACCCAAAATTACTTCATAATCGAACTAACAAAAGATTAAATTTGCAGTAAGAGAAAACTGCCAGCTGGCAAGGATATGGAAAAGAGGGAATCCTTAAAAATTATTAATGGGAATATAAATTGGTATAGCCACTATGGAAAAACAGTTATTTACTTTTAATAATAATAATAATACTGTTTATAATAATAATAATAATAATAATAATAGAACCACCATATAACCCAGCAATTCCATTTCTGGGTACATGTTTGAAATAAATGAAATCACTATTCCAAAAAGATATCTGGACTTCCACACTCACTGCATCATTATTCATAATAGCCAAACAAGGAAACAACCAACCTAAGTGTCAATCA
>SJYQ01001577.1:305597-346921 GCA_006410935.1 Redunca redunca | reverse complement strand
CCTTGCTATAACTAGCCAATTTATACTAATATATTAACTTCCTTGCCCTCATCACATGCAAAATAAATTATGAAAAAATGAATGCCCTTTGTTCTTTCAAATCTTAAAAAATAAAAGCATATTGCTTTGTTTGACGATTTAAGACCATCATTGTTTTTAAAATTCAACAATTCTTAGACATTTAGCAACTTGTCTTAATTTTTTGAAATCTGTGCTACAAACACATGTATAGTTTTTTCTAAAACTTTTAGAAACTATTATTTTCTAGTTTCGCTACAAATTAAAAGTGTAACATTCTATTTCTACCACAAGGCGTCAGTCCCTGGTAACAGTAACCTTCAGAGGGTTTTACCACCACTCTGTGGACAGTTAATGACTCCATAAAATTACATAGTAAAATATGAACAGTCCTAGGCGCCCTAGGTACGAACGAGTAAAGGACAATCTAGGAAAATGTGGTTGAGAGTTTACTTTCCTTTACTTTTACTAATTAGATTAGTTCTGGGGGTGTTGTACACCAAACCCTCAAATGTTGCAATTCAGGCCTGAGACACTCTATCCGGAAGAGGAGTAAATCCCGGGCTCACATTTGCTCTTTCTCCATACCGTCATATTTTAATTACAGCCTTAAACTTTTAAACAGTGACAGTAACTCTGCATTAGGCTCGGAGTGCTTGTTTGGGTCAAGGTAAGGGAAGGTGGCTTGAATGTCTGAGGTGGGGAAGGGAAGAAGTAAATGTGTGGTTTAAAGGTTTCTTTAGCTAGGGGACAGGGTTTGTGCGGTTTAGGGTACAAGATTACAACAGTTTAGAGAGCAAAAGAGACTCGGATTCAGATTTGTCAATTGTATATTACAACCACTTCAAAAATTTGCTGTGAAGTTTAAGATAAGTTAGCTGAGCTCTAAAGCAGTCCATCTCACAGTGTGATCTGAGAGTGCTTAAGCGTTACTGGGAACTGGAGAATCTCATGCCCCATCCCACACCGACTAAAGAAGAAAACAAACGGCAGAGAGAGAGGAAGGAGGAAGGTGGGCGTGGACACAAATCGGTGTTTTAATAAGCCCTACAGGAGATGCATGACTTCCCAGGTGTCTCAGTGGTAAAGAATCTGCCTGCCAATGCAGGAGACTCCAGAGACGTGGGTTTGATCCCTGGCTAGGGAAGATCCTTGGAGAAAGAAATGGCACTCCAGCATTCTTACCTGGAAAATTCCACTAATAGAGGAACCTATCAGGCCACAGTCTATGGGGTCACAAAGAGTTGGACACGATTGAGCTACTGAACCTGTATGCGGGCGCGGGCGCATACAGCCGGGGGATTCATGTTAGAGTTTGAGAACCACTGCTTTAAAGAACTGTATGAATGTTCAATAGTTAGGAGATTAAAGAAAGCCGAGGAGAAGGAAGGGAGAGAGGGATGGAGAGAAGGAAGGTAAAGAAAAGGAAAGGAAAGGAAATCGAGGATCGAGAGGGCGCGGAGTCGACCTCATGCAGAGAACCCGGCTCTCTGAAAGAAAATCGGAAGTGGTCGGATGGCTAGGTAGGGGAAAAACCTAAGATGGGCTCTGGGACCTCCCAGGACTGTCCAGTCAAGCAGGAGCCTGGCGACGCCGGGCACCGGCAGGTGGCGCTGGACGGGCCATTGACAAGGAGGCGGGGTCTGCCCCGGGAGCATAGGCAAGCTCTCTGGAGGCACGCGCGCCGCGTGGGGCTGACTGGCACCTCCGGGCTGGCGCTGCGGCCGCAACTTACCATCAAGTCACGCCGAGAAGCGGGTGAGTCCCTTGAATCGTTCTGGTTCGCCTTGCTCCCTGCCTCTGGGTGTCCCTGCGAGGCCGGGCCCCGGCTCCCAGCCTCGGGAGGGGTGTAGCGGGTTGCCATCCGTCCCAGGACTCGGGCGGCGGCGCTTGCGGGCGAGCACAGCTCAAGTTGCCCCTTGTGCGCCGCTTCGGGAGACGCTGCCTTCCAGTGAACTCTCCGCAGAGCACACAGCTCCATTGAGGCCGGTCCAGGGGCTGGCAGACAGGGACTCACAGAAGAACCTTCTCGCTGGGGACTCGGGATATAATGGGTTGTTAAGTTTGTCCTAAGGTCGGGCTCTGATGGCAAGTTTTCCAACTTGGCAAAAGCGTCACGAGTTTGTATAGCACTGATGAATGATTGGTACACAGCACTTAAAATCGTGCAACTTGTCTTCAATGTTCCTGTAACAGAAAGCTTTTATTTTAAGTCCTGGGAACATTAGTCTGACTCTTAGGAACTGCGTTGGGGTTCAAATTCCCTCCAGTCAATCAAGGCTTTATATTTGTCAGAGGTCAAAACCACTGGAAGAAGTTTGTAGACATAAAATTTACCAACACTTCCAAATTCCCGACTCAGTTCTTTTTTTGTTTAAAAATTTTTTCTTCTTCATTTAATAAAAGTTCGCTCATTTAGCAAAGAACGTTAAGCACATGCAGGAAGCAATGCCTAACAACACGGCCCAGTGAAGAAAAATATCTCCTGTTCACATGGTTAAATGTGGTAGTTTGCAGTTGAAAGTATAGATAGAAGGTTTGGAAATGTAACGAAACTCACGATGTATCCCAGTCATTGAGTTTCTTCATATTCTAAATTCTTTGACATTAACATAAGTCAGTCGGGCTGTGTCAATATTTAGCAGGAAGGTCAGGTCCTGGTACAGCAAAATGGAACAGTCACATCAGAAATAGGCTTTGGGTTTTAAGGGAGATGAAATACACTCTGGGTTTTAATGGATCAAATTCTGGAGTCCCTAACATCTGAATACTGTGCTTGCTGTTTCCTGTTGTTTTTGTTGATGAAAAATTTTATTGTAGAACTTAAATTATATATTTGGTTAATGTGTGAGGGAAACCAACATATTTTATTTGACTGATATTTTATTTTCTTGGCTTCAGGGCACAAAGTGGACTGTAGGCAACACAGTTAATATGCTCCCTTGCTGCCTGGGGTTTTTCCTTTGCTCTTCCACATGGTCTTCCTACCACACAGATGAATAGTTGGATACCTCGACCGGGCCACTCCGGCTTCTCACCCAGATTCTGTACCCAGTGGCCCTCAATCAGCGAATTCTGCCAGCTTGCTAGATGCCCCAGGGCCAGGGCCAGATGACAGCCTTCACCCTGCTCATGCCTCCTTCTGTCCATAAAATTCTGTCTTCCTTTCTGATACACTGCACTACCGTGTAGTCAGTTCTTGAAATGTCTGCCTTGTCTCCTAAACTTTGAGGTTTTTGAAGGCAGAGTCTCCATCTCATTTAACTTTATATTCCCACTGCCTACCTTGTTCACAGTATGATTAACGACTTAATATTGAATAAGTGTAGATTTGTATGTTACAATCTTTACCATCCTGAAACTTACAGTTAAAACATCTTCTAAACATGGTGAATTATTTGTCTTTGATTACAATAGATAGAACTTGTATTGCTAGTCACATACAAACTCCCAAATTACCACAGTAATAATGTTGGTTAGATCACCAAATGATTTGGAGTAATACTTCTTAAGGAAATAGACTATAAATTGCTCNTTGCTCCAGAGCAGACATGAAATCTCTTTTCTTCTTTTCCTTCTTATTGTCAGTCATAGGTTTGCATTCATAGATAGTTGATGATTGGCATATGCTGTACTCAAAACTCTTTCAACTGCCAATGATACACACCCAACTCAAACTAACAAGCAAAATAGGTAATATATTGGCTTGTGTAACCAAACAATTCAGAATCTGGTTTCAGAGACTCTAAATACTTGAATATGCCAGGACTCTTCTTTGTCTGTCCCCATTTGTTGCCTAGGCTCCTGTGTGTTGGCTTTCTTCTGTCTTATTGAAGACATCTTCCTCCTTTCAGCATGCAGAAGAAGGCATGGAGGCTTGTATCATCCCAATATAACAAAATGTTAAAGACATCTTGTATTTATCTTCCACTTATCGCTTCTCTTGGAAAAGACTCTGATGCTGGGAGGGATTGGGGGCAGGAGGAGAAGGGGACGACAGAGGAGGAGATGGCTGGATGGCATCACTGACTCGATGGACGCGAGTCTGAGTGAACTCCGGGAGATAGTGATGAACAGGGAGGCCTGGCGTGCTGCGATTCATGGGGTCAAAAAGAGTCAGACACGACTGAGCGACTGAACTGAAATGAACTATTGCTTCTCGGCCTTTCGGCTAAGATCAAGTGGTGGCTCAGACAGAAAGCATCTGTCTACAATGTGGGAGACCTGGGTTCAATCCCTGGGTCGGGAAGTTCCCTAGAGAAGGAAACGGCAATCCACTCCAGTACTCTTGCCTAGAAAATCCCATGGACGGAAGAGCCTGTTGTCCATGGGGTCGCAAAGAGCTGGACACGACTGAGCGACTTCACTTTTTTTTCACTTTCCAAATATAAGTATATCATAGAAGGGCTCTATTTGGCTCAAATAGAGATGTGTACCATCCCCCAAATAATCAGTGTGATGAACAGAATAGAGAACTGTCATTAGTCAAGACTGAGTCACATGCCCACATCTGTGGCCAAAAGAGGGCATCTTCTTTGCACAGGAGATGTGTTTTAGATCATAAAAATAAGTGGGAAAAAAATGTGGGTAGACCAAAGCAAATAATTTAGGCAGGAATATTGTGAAATTTTGAAACAAGCAACATATGGAAAATGTTCTCAGAGCACTTCAACAAAGGCACATGTTGGTATTATGTAATGATGGCTCCTCTTTATTCTTTGTGAAGCTCAAACCTATAAAATTTGGCCACTCTTTCCACTGTTTCCCCATCGATTTGCCATGAAGTGATGGGACCAGATGCTGTGATCTTAGTTTTCTGAATGTTGACCTTTAAGCCAACTTTTTCACTCTCCTCTTTCACTTTCATCAAGTTTCTTTAGGTCTTCTCTGCTTTCTGCCATATGGGTGGTGTCATCTGCATATCTGAGGTTATTGATATTTCTCCCGGCAATCTTGATTCCAGTCGGTGCTTCATCCAGCCCAGCCTTTCTCCTGATGTACTCTGCATATAAGTTAAATAAGCAGGGTGACCATATACAGCCTTGACGTACTCCTTTCCCAATTTGGAACCAGTCTGTAGTTCCACGTCCAGTTCTAACTGTTGCTTCCTGATCTGCATATAGGTTTCTCAAGAGGCAGGTCAGGTGGTCTGGTATTCCCATCTCTTTCAGAATATTCCAGAGTTTTCTGTGGTCCACACAGTCAAAGGCTTTGTCATAATCAATAAAGCAGAAATAGGTGTTTTTCTGGAACTCTCTTGCTTTTTCGATGATTCAGCAGATGTTGGCAATTTGATCTCTGGTTCCTCTGCCTTTTCTACAACCAGCATGAACATCTGGAAGTTCACAGTTCATGTATTGTTGAAGTCTGGCTTGGAGAATTTTGAGCATTACTCTAGTTGCATGTGAGATGACTGCAATTGTGCAAGTTAGTCTGAGCATTCTTTGGCATTGCCTTTCTTTGGGATTGGAATGAAAACTGACCTTTTCCAGTCCTGTGGCCACTGCTGAGTTTTCCAAATTTGCTGGCATATTGAGTGCAGCACTTTCAATCTTTTAGGATTTGAAATAGCCCAACTGGAATTCCATCACCTCCACTAGCTTGTTCATAGTGATGCTTCCTAAGGCCCACTTGACTTCACATTCCAGGATGTCTGGATCTAGGTGAGTGATCACACCATCGTGATTATCTGGGTCATGAAGCTCTTTTTTGTACAGTTCTTCTGTGTATTCTTGCCACTTCTTAATATCTTCCGCTTCTGTTAGATCCATACCATTCCTGTCCTTTATTGAGCCCATCTTTGCATGAAATGTTCCCTTGGTATCTTTAATTTTCTTGAAGAGATCTCTAGTCTTTCCCATTCTATTATTTTCCTGTATTTCTTTGCACTGATCACTGAGGAAGGCTTTCTTATCTCTCCTTGCTATTCTTTGGAACTTTGCATTCAAATGGGTATATCTTTCCTTTTCTCCTTTGCTTTTTGCTTCTATTCTTTTCACAGCTTGTTGTAGCCTCCTCAGATAGCTATTTTGCTGTTTTGCATTTAGTTTTCTTGGGGATGGTCTTGATCCCTGTCTCCTGTACAGTGTCACAAACCTCCATCCATACTTCATTAGGCATCTTTTATGTGGCAGGAAGTGAGACAAAATAATTTCCTTGAGGCTAACCAGGAGAGTGGGCATGTCAGTGATTGAATACATCTCAACAACCCCACTGGAAAAATACTAGAAATGCATGTCTTACCAACAAAACCACGTCTGTAACTCATGAGAAAATGGCACTCTGACTATACAACATTTCAGTCCTTCATGGTGCTATTAGGGTTCCCTTACTAGACTGTTTATTCTTTGTTTTCTGAAACTGAGTACATATCCCCATAAAATCATTTCACTATTGTTTCAGATTCATGTCAACCCCAAAAGTCTATTAAAACACAGCTTCTTGAAGTTTAATCTTATGTCATCAAACTCTAACCACCACTGACAATATTGTTACTCTTGAAAAACTGCATTCCCAATTCTATTTATCTTTGAGGGGAGTTGACTTTCCTCCAAATGAACACCTGAAGTAAAGTCTCCTAAAATAAAAGGCAACATCTGACTCTTTGAATTCCATATAGATACTTGGGTCATTCATTGCACTGATAGCTGGACAAAGAAATATACTCATTATTGACCCAAGAGCTCTTGTTCGAATTTTTACAGATTATAATGTGAGGTTAAATGAGTCACTCAGTCACTATATTTTAAACTGTATTTTCTCACATTAGCCCTCAGATGAGTTAATTTTTCATATTTTCCTATCAAACATTAATATCATAAATAGCATAAACATGAAGACAGTAATTTTTATTTTCATAGGTGGCTGAAGCCATACTATTTTATAGAATTAATGGAGAGCAGACAAGACATCACAAACCAAGAAGAACTTTGGAAAATGAAGCCTAGGAGAAATCTAGAAGAAGATGATTATTTGGTAAAATAATAAGTAAAATCTATAAATAATTCAAATGCTGTTCAGTATCTCCTAATGTTATTTTAAAAAGTGATTTTTCACCCTTTGCTCTGATTCCTGGTACTGATATTGTGATGGGTAAACGGCACTGTGGGCTATAAGAGAAGCTGTACCTTGATGGTCATGAACTTAGCCAAATAACCTTGAATAAGTCACTGAAAATGCTGGGTCTTGGTTTATCTATAAAGTGAGAGAGTTGGACCAGATCGTCTCCAAGGCCCTTCCAATTCTTCCTAACATTCTGTGGGTTTAAGGTTTTTGAACAAGTCATCAATGCCCGTATAACACTAGTTTCACAAATGTGCTTTTTCATAGGCACATGGCATCTTACCAAGAGATCATCAAGTTAATTGATGATTCACTATTTAACCAAATAAATTCAATTTTGGAATAAGAATCATCTGTCACACTTTTACCCCACATCAAGATTAAATGCTTTTTACTAACTTATCTGACTTAATGAGTGGTGGAAAATATTGGTTCCAAACTTTTTACCTTTCCAACTGATATCAACTACAGTTTTAACTGAAAGTATTTATTTTATCTTAGTTATCTTAATAGAAAAAATTAAGTGGTATAAGTAGATACTATCTAAAATGTACATAAAAAATCATTTTCATTTTTCAAGTGAACTGTCTTGCTTGCTGTCCCATAATTCTTCACCCTTAACCAGAAAATTGATCTCAGTGGACTACTTTAACATGCAGAGATGGCAGAATCTATATCACGTCCAGCTCCCTTCTAAATGGAGTAATTGGAAAAATTACTGGATGTAGCAGTGATTTATTACTGAAAGTAAAAGTCAAATGGCAAAAGGTCATTTTTTAACACAAAAAATGATACAGAACTATATGAATTAAAGTTACTCTGCAGAAAGTAAGGAAATAAGATAATCACTAACGTCATTTTGAGCATTAAAATATTATAGGTCTGCCACAAAAAATGATACAGAACTATATGAATTAAAGTTACTCTGCAGAAAGTAAGGAAATAAGATAATCACTAACGTCATTTTGAGCATTAAAATATTATAGGTCTGCATATAGAGCTATAAGAAATTAGAAATAACATTGAGTGAGAAACTTATTCATAAAGTAACACAATATGAAACACTGATATAAGTTCCTATTTTGTTTGTTTTTTTTTTAATTTGCTGCTATATCAGTCAGTTGTGGAAGTGACAAACTACTCAATGCAAATTTTTGAATCGTTGACTACCTATAAATGCAACTGGGTAAAGAAATATAACTTTCTCAGAAAATAGATCATCGCTGTGGGATTTAACTCCTTACATTGTCTTTGTACCATTTAACAATTTATCTGTTAGTATTTATACAAATGAAATATTTTGTGAATATAAATCTATGGGATGGGGGAGAGGGATACATTGGGAGACTGGGTTTGACATATATACACACCACCACATATAAAATAGATGACTAATAAAAACCTACTGTACAGTGTAGAGAACTGTACTCAATACTCTGTAATGACCTATCTGGGGAAAGAATCTAAAAAAGAATGGATATATGTATATGTATAACTGATTCACTTTGCTGTACAGCAGAACTAACACAGCACTGTAAATCAACTATACTCCAATAATAACTAATTTTTGAAAAGATTACATGATGCAAATTACATGTTTTTATCTAATAGTAATGACTGTATTATTCCTGGTCCTTTGTACTTGAATGAATGAAGAATTCATTCTTCAGATCTTCACAGAGAGTTGTCCAAAAAAAATTATAAAACAAATCTGACTATGACAATTTATAAGTGTTATTATTTTTACCAAGGATTACTGGATTTTTTTTCTAGTTTTTCAGTTTTTATTTCCCAGTTGCATTATTTCATTCTTTTATGCTTTCAAGATAGAAACACAGTGGTCTGAGATCTAGCGAACGTATCTGAAGCATATCTTTCTTCTGACTTAAAGAAAAATGAGTAACAGAAATTATAGAGAACCCCAACAAAGAGAAGGAAATGGCAACCCACTCCAGTATTCTTACCTGGAGAATCCTATGGGTAGAGGAGCCTGATGGGCTGCTGTCCATAAGGTCGCACAGAGTTGGACACAACTGAAGCAACTTAGCATGCATGCATGCATGCATTGGAGAAGGAAATGGCAACCCACTCCAGTGTTCTTGCCTGGAGAATCCCAGGGACAGAGGATCCTGGTGGGCTGCCGTCTATGGGGTCACACAGAGTCAGACACAATTGAACCGACTTAGCAGCAGCAGCAGCAGCCAACAAAAATAGGATATCTAAGTGCAACTTTGATCATTGCCACATAATGTATGCCATCTTCAGTTAATCAGTATCCGAAAGTAGGGTTCTAAATGTCCTTTTTTACTGATAAGTACAATGAATAGTAAGTAATTAGTCTGAGAGATATCCCATTGTTTTGTTCAATTTTAAGATGTTTATTTTCTTTCCTTTGTAGAATAAAGACTCAGAAGAGATCAGCATGCTGAAAAGACCTGTGCTTTTGCACTTGCACCAAACAACCCATTTTGATGAATTTGATTGCCCCCCAGAGCTTCAGCAAAAACAGAAACTCTTTCCAAAGTGGCGCTTGCCAATTAAAATCGCCACTATTGTATCATCTCTGACTTTTCTCTACACTCTTCTGAGGGAAATTATTCACCCTTTTGTGACTTCCCATCAACAGTATTTTTATAAAATTCCAATCCTGGTCATCAACAAAGTCTTGCCAATGGTTTCCATCACCCTCTTGGCACTGGTTTATTTGCCAGGTGTGATAGCAGCAGTTGTGCAGCTTCATAATGGAACTAAGTATAAGAAATTCCCACACTGGTTGGATAGATGGATGGTAACAAGAAAGCAGTTTGGTCTTCTCAGTTTCTTTTTTGCTGTACTACATGCAATTTACAGTTTATCCTATCCGATGAGGCGATCCTACAGATATAAGTTGCTGAACTGGGCATATCAACAGGTAGGATGACATGGCTGACCATTAAACTAAAAAGTCCAAGTCTCCTAACAAATCAACCTTTTCTTATTTTAATATCAGTACCCCAAACCTCTGTTGAAACCCTGTGTTGAGAAAGTACTCTGTTCTAAAAAAAAATTTTTTATACCTCTTTACTAGGCTCAGTTTTATAATTCTACATGACGAATGTTTTTTAAGCTGAAAATAGTAAGCTAGAACTTTAACAACATAAATAAGTGTTTTGTTCATGGACAGAGCCACATTTCAATCTTCTACCACCCTCAGAAAGTTTATTTTTAATGCTAACTCTTAGTATTTTCTGCTTCTTTACCACATATGACAATTCTAACCATTAGCTATTATGTAAATTAATAAAACAGATTATATAAATGTTGCATTCAAAGAAGGAAGTTAATAGCACCTATGTCATTTCTCTTAGAGAAATGCAAAAAATACCATCATAAATTTGTGGAGGCCCTTAATTATCAGAGGGCTTCCGTGGTGGCTCAGACGGTAAAGAATCCGCCTGCAATGCCGGAGACCTTGGTTCAGTCCCTGGGTTGGGGAGATCCCGTGAAGGAGGGCATGGCAAGCCACTCCAGTATTCTTGCCTGGAAAATCCCCAGGGACAGAGGAGCCTGGTGGGCTACAGTCCTTGAGATCGAAAACAGTCGGACATGACTGAGCAACTAAGTGCAGCTAGTTGTCAGGTCCTCCACAGGAGAGGGAGCATGGAAGGAGGTTCTTACACTGGAAACAAGTGTTGTTTGCATATTTTTCCTTCCTCTTTTCACCCTCTGTTAGGTCCAAGAAAATAACGAAGATGCCTGGATTGAACATGACGTTTGGAGAATGGAAATTTATGTGTCACTGGGAATTGTGGCACTTGCAATACTAGCTCTGTTGGCTGTGACATCTCTTCCATCTGTGAGTGATTCTCTGACATGGAGAGAATTTCACTATATTCAGGTAAATTATATACAAAATAACTCTGACTCCTCATCAAGGTAAATCTTTTTGTGCTTATAATGTCATCCAGTGTATAGACTTTAGTGTATAGGCTTCCCAGGTGGCACTAGTAGTAAAGAACCCGCCTGCCAATGACAAGGAGGCATAAGAGACTGGGTTCAATCTTGGTCGATCCCTGGGTTGGGAAGATCCCCTGGAGGAGGGCATGGCAATCCACTCCAGTATTCTTGCCTGGAGAATCCCATGGACAGAGGAGCCTAGCAGGCTACAGTCCATAGAGTAACAAAGAGTCGGACATGACTGAAGTGACTTGGCATGCATGCATATAGACTTTAACCCATAAAAAATAACATGGTTTTCCAATAACGAAGATCTCACACTTGTTCCGATTAAAAATGTGCTCTTCTATCATTTTCCCTCTTGCTTATAAATACAGGAAATGTTTTTTAGACACATACAAAAGGCATTACTCAAAGAAAAATATTATTTCTAACATTTGAAACTCATTAGACTATTTGCTATCTGTTTAATAACAACAAATTTGATGTTTTAGAAATTCAATATTGTTTACTTAGTTCTCCAAAAATAGAAAAAAAAATTGTCTGTCTCTGACTTTATTCATGCCTTTTAAGTTACATGTCTTTGTGCTATCCTCCTTGAACTATGGAGTTTTATCTACCAAATTATGGAATTTTATCTATTCTAGTATCTTATTTTAAAGGCTTCTTTTTCCATTTCTTTTTCAATTTTTTTGTAACTTACTTGAAGTTTCTCAATATTCTTGGAATTCAAAATTATCTCAAGTTGACCGAGGTTAACTTGCTAGTGGTAGATTATACCCTAAAAAGAACAATGTGCCAGAATTCACAAGGGGATCCATGTCTGACAGTATTCAAAAGGCTGAGTTTAATTCAGTCCTAAGCACTGCCAAGATGCTAAACCACAATGTTCTATGTTTTATGAGTGGACATCTTTAGAAATCTCACATAGTCAGCTAATCCTCACTGTCCTTTCTACACATCCATGCATATACTCCAACAGACTCCTTAATCATCTGATTAAGCTGAAAAGAATGTCTCCCTCTGAATTATTCAAATGTGGTTTAGAGATGGTGCCATGTTTTCCAAGCACAATAATTGCTGATTTTGTGGGTTTAGCTTGATAGCCATTAAATAATAGCCAATAGTCTATTCCTCATTAAATAACTTTCTTCTTACACTGCTCTGCCTGTCACACATATGCTGTGCGTCACTTTACATATTTAATTACAAAGTCAAGCACTATGTCTTGACAACGCATCCCATTCCACTCAAGGTACAATACCTAGCCCATACTGCTGCTGCTGCTAAGTCGCTTCAGTCGTGTCTGACTCTGTGCAGCCCCATAGACAGCAGGCCACCAGGCTCCCCCATCCCTGGGATTCTCCAGGCAAGAACACTGGAGTGGGTCACCATTTCCTTCTCCAATGGATGAAAGTGAAAAGTGAAAGTGAAGTCGCTCAGTCATGTCCGACTCTTAGGGACCCCATGGACTGCAGCCCACCAGGCTCCTCCATCCATGGGATTTTCCCAGGCAAGAGTCCTGGAGTGGGGTGCCATTGCCTTCTCTAACCTAGCCCATAATATGTACACAATACAAATTTAGTAAATTAATCTTCAACCAACTATATATATTTTTAAATTAATAACCTAGAAACTTTTCATTAACAATCCAAGAACTGATTACTCTATGATTTACCTTGGACATTTACATCTAAAAACATAAACTTTTGAACATAAAATTTGATTGTACTCACTGGGGCTTATTCACTGCTGAATAATTGTGAGTTGGATTCATTCTAGCAGACTAGTGAATATTTCCCATAAAGTGAATAGAAGTCAAAAGATATCTGGAAGAACTATTGTCAGAATGCCATAAAACTACATAGGTGAACGATTGTTTTTATAACTTTATCTGGATGGTGCCAAGTATCCCAGTGCAAGCTAAAACTTTTCTTCACGTCTACGGCTACATATCTCTGTTTTATTCAAACATTGAGATAATTATTAGTGTTTTTCTACTTTATCAAAAATGTTTGATTTTTTAAACAAAGGCCAAGATCATTCACTTTAGTATGAATATACCAAAATCATAGTCAATAACTTTGTTGTTGTTGTTCAGTAGCCAAGGCATGTCTGACTCTTCATGACCCCCCAGCCTGCAGCCTGCCAGGCTCCCCTGCCCCTCATCATCTCTTGGGGTTTGCTCAAACTGAATCACTTTAGTTGCCTTCATAACTGGTAAAGATCACTAGTATAAGTTGATTTTGCTCTGATCTTCAGTCAACCTACCAATATTTATTGAGAACCTATAATGTGCAAATCATTGTGTTGATTCTACAGGGATCCTGTGATGATAAGACAGAGTTTCTGAGTTTAGATGACTTTTGTTAAGCAGAATTGAGGCAAATACACAGGGGATAGAGCATTATAAAATAAATATCATAAGAGAGAAAAAAAAGGTATGGAGAAAGGGAGGACAGTGTTACTGATTATCTGAGACCAAAAGAAGAATAGTTGTGAATTTTCTCAAACAGCCTGGAGACAAAGGCATTACCCACATGTAGAAAGAGTGGAAAGAGACGAGTGGACAATAATAGATGAACGGAAGAATTTCTAAGCAACAAAACAGCTCTAGATGATATAGGATGAAATAAACTCTTAATGAACCATTCTAACCAAGATAATTCTTTTTCTCTTTTGCAGAGCAAGCTAGGAATTGTTTCCCTTCTGCTGGGTACAATACATGCATTGATTTTTGCCTGGAATAAATGGGTAGATATAAAACAATTTGTATGGCATACACCTCCAACTTTTATGATAGCCGTTTTCCTTCCAACTGTTGTCCTGATATGCAAAGTCATACTACTCCTGCCGTGCTTGAGGAAGAAGATACTGAAGATTAGACATGGTTGGGAAGATGTCACCAAAATTAATAAAACTGAGATGTCTTCTCAGTTGTAGAATTGCTGTTTATACACATTTTTATCGAATATTGATATATTTTATAATAAACACTTCAAATTTGTATTTGTTTAATAAAATGACCACTTGAGGATCTTAACATATCTCTTTGTTTATGGGTGATGTTTGAAATGTATGTATTTCCTTTCAGATTTGATTCCAAGTGAGAAATTAATCTTTAGCGCATTCCATATGTTCAGTAAAGCTGAGCATAACAAAATAATCACATCTAATTATCAGACTACATAACATTATAAATAATAAAAGGCCTCAAAATATCAGTCCCTGATACTCCTTAAAAGTTATCATAAGCCATGATAAAAGATACTATCTGATGGCCAATAGGCACATGAAATGATGCTCAACATCGCTAACTATGAGAGATGCAAATCAAAATTACAATGAGGTACCACCTGACGCCAGTCAGAATGGCTGTCATTAAAACCTCTACAAATAACAAAAGCTGGAGAGGGTGTGGAGGAAAGGGAACCCTCCTCCACTGTTGGTGGGAATGTAAGTTGGTGCAGCCACTGTGACAAATAATATGGAGGTTCCTTAGAAAACTAAAAATAGAATTACCATATTACCCAGCAATCCCATTCCTGGACATATATCCAGATAAAACTATAACTCAAAAAGATACAGGCACCACAGTATTAATTGCCACACTATTCACAATAGCCAAGACATGGAAACAATGGATAAGGAGATATGGTACTTACATACAATGGAATATTAGCCATAAAAAAAGAAAAAAAGTGATAACATTTGCAGCAACATGGATACAACTAGAGATTATCATACTAAGTGAGGTAAGTCAGAAAGACAAGTATCATATGATATCACTTGTATGTGGAATCTAAATTATGACAGAAATGAACCTATCTATGAAACAGACTCAGACATAGAGAATAGGCTGGTAATTGCCAAGTGGGAGAGAGTTGAGGGAGGGATGAAGTAGGAGAGTGGGATTAAAAGATGCAAGTTTATATATATAAAATGAATAAACAACAAGGTCCTACTCTATAGCACAGAACTATATTCAATATCCTATGATAAACCATAATGGAAAAGAATATTTTTAAAGAAGAATGTATATATTTGTATAACTGAATCATGTTGCTGTACAGCAGTAATTAACATTATAAGTAACTATACCTATATATATAACTATATATAATTTTTTTTAATTAAAAAAAATTTTTTAAGTTATCTAAATCTACCACACAANTAATTAAAAAAAATTTTTAAGTTATCTAAATCTACCACACAAGTATATCCAGTGCTTATGATTGTTGTTAAAGAACCTTCTTTTCCTGTAACTGGATGTTATTTACATAACACCCAGCTCAAAAAACACATGGATTATGAATATACCAGTAAAGCAGCAGAGTAAGTTCAGATACACATCCAGGCAAAATAAAACTCAGGCTTTCCAGGAAAAAAGATAAGTTCAATTTTCTACATTTGAGTTAGGTAAAATTCAGTTTAACCTTAATACATTGGCCAAAGTGTTGTCAATTCTACTCCATATTGAAAATTATTTCTTTGAGTTGCTTTTCATTGCTTCTATTATTACAGTCATACATAATGTCCTGGCAAGAGGACCCTGCCTCTCTGCCTGACTGTTAGACTAAAGCACCTTTGTTCAGCTCACAGAGAGATACTCTGACCCTGCCCACCTGTGAATCAGTTCAGTCAGTTCAGTTACTCAGCCATGTCCAACTCTGTGCGACTCCATGGACTAAAGCACGACAGGCTACCCAGTCCTTTACCATCTCCTGGAGCCTGCTCAAATTCATGTCCATTGAGTCAGTGATGCCATCCAACCATCTCATCCTCTGTCTTCCCCTTCTCCTCCTGCCTTCAATCTTTCCCAGCATCAGTCTTTTCCAATGAGTCAGCTCCTCATATCAGGTGGCCAAAGTATTGGAGTTTCAGCTTCAACATCAGTCCTTCCAATGAGTATTCAGGACTGATCTCCTTTAGGATGGACTGGCTGCATCTCCTTGCAGTCCAAGGGACTCTCAACAGTCTTCTCCAACACCACAGTTCAAAAGCATCAATTCTTCAGTGCTCAGCTTTACTTATGCTCCAACTCTCACATCTACACATGACTACAGGAAAAACCATAGCTTTGACTAGATGGACCTTGGTCTGCAAAGTAATGTCTCTGCTTTTTAATATGCTGTCTAGGTTGATAAAAAAGCTAATAGCTTTTCTTCCAAGGAGCAGGCATCTTTTAATTTCATGGCTGCTATCACCATCTGCAGTGATTTTGGAGCCCCCAAAAATAAAGTCTCTCACTGTTTCCATTGTTTTCCCATCTATTTGCCATGAAGTGCCACCTGTGAATAGCTACAACAAAAGGAAGAGATTAACAAACCCCTTCCAAAGGCTGGCCCTTCCAGGAGATGTTTTGCAAGACTTAAGACCTTTCACTTTACTTCCCTGCCACATCTCCCTTTCTACTCACTTTACTTCCCCAATGCCTCTCCCTCTCTATTCTGCCTTTGGACTTTAGTTCCTCATTGCTTCTCTCTCTAACTCTATAAAAGAGGCTGACATCCAGGTCCCAACAAGATGTTTACTTTGAGACCATCTTCTCAGTCAGCCAGCTTTCCGGATAAAGTCATAGTCCTTGCCTCAACACCTCATCTTTCAGATTCACTGGCCTATTGTGCAAGAGAGTGCTTGGACTCTGTGAAGACCATGAACCACACTATACATCGACTATCAGGGCTCACTAACTCAACTGACTATACTTCAGAGGTTTTTCATAACTAGCAAAATTAACTATAAACTTAGTCTTTTATACAGATAAGTTATTTATTATGATTAAAGACAATAGAGCTAATGCTAATGGTGGTGGTGTTTAGTCGCTAAGTCATGTCCGACTCTTCTGCAACCCTGTTGTAGCCACGTGTTCCAGGAAACAAACTCACTCAGGACAATGCAGATAGTGGAATGCAGTTTATTACATGGCAGGCCCAAGGCAGAGTCTCCTCCTAGCCAAGGACCCAGACCAGTTTTTGTGAAAACATTATATACCCTAAGTGTACTTACTCAAATCCACCTCCCCATATTCCTTGAAACTAGTCTGGACAAGGTAAAAGAGAGATATGATCAAAGTTATCCCATGATTCAAGTGTCATAAGCCTAGATAGTTAAACAATGGACATTTAGCAATAGCCCTGTGGTCATATCCCAATAAACATAATGGAATTTACGACTTTGTTCTGTTACAGAGATAATTAGCATATTCTTTCAGGTGACTTCCCCGGTGGGTCAGATGGTAAAGTGTCTGTCTACAATGCGGGAGATCCAGGTTCGATCCCTGGGTCGGGAAGATCCCTTGGAGAAGGAAAGGGCAATCCACTCCAGTACTATTGCCTGGAAAATCCCATGGACAGAGGAGCCTGGTAGGCTAGAGTCCACGGGGTCACAAAGAGTCGGACACGACTGAGCGACTTCACTTTAACTTTCACTTTTAGGTGACAGAGTCCAAGTGCAAGTCCTGAGGCTCTTTTATCCGGGTGGTCTGGTTTTCCATTTGTATGCCATTTCTATAGACACTGGGCACAAAGTTCAGAGTCCATTGGGAAGGTGACCATGCTTGTAGCCTAACGTTCACAGCCCGGCCTAAGACAGAGTCCAGCTCTGTCTGTTTCCTCCTTCAACCCCATGGACTGTAGCCTGCCAGGTTCCTCTGTCCATGGGATTTCAGGCAAGAACGGAGTGAGAAGCCACTTCCTTCTCCAGGGACTTGGCCCAGGGACTGAATACTTGTCTCAAGCACTGTAGGTAGATTCTTTACCACTGAACCACCTGGGAAACAAATGCAAATGGTACAAATTAGGAAAAACAATTAGTACATTCACTGAGTGGAATTCAGTTTTTTTTAACTTTTTGTTCTATTGTTTCTGCTGTTCAGTTGCTAAGTTGTGTCTGACTCTTTATGACACCATGGACTGCAGCACGCCAGGCTTCTCTGTCCTTCACTATCTCCTTGAGCTTGCTCAAACTCCAGTGTCCACTGAGTCAGTGATGCCATCCAACCATTTCATCCTCTATCTCCCCATTCTTCTCCTGCCCTCAATCTTTCCGAACATCAGGGTCTTTTCCAATGAGTCAGCTCTTCGCATCAGGCTGCCAAAGTATGGGAGCTTCAGCTTCAGCATTAGTCCTTCCAAGGAATATTCAGGGTTGATTTCCTAAAGGACTGACTAGTTTGATCTCCTTGCTGTCCAAGGGACTCTCAAGAGTTCTCTAGCACCACAGTTTGAAAGCATCTATTCTTCAGTGTTCAGCCTTCTTTATGGTCCAACTCTCACATTCATACAGGACCACCTGGAAAACCATAGCTTCAACTGTACGGACTTTTGTCAGTAAAGTTATGTCTCTGCTTTTTAATATGCTGTCTAATTTTGTTCTGTTACAAAAGATGATTATTCATTATTACATGGGCGCTAAGGCACCTTCTGGAGTGTAAATTTGCATTTTAAATGTTACTGGGATTTAGACATAGATACATATTGCAGACAGTGTTGAGGGTGAACAACTGCAAATAGAGTAGACAATAGTGTCTTGAGATATAATTCACCATAAGAGAAAAAGGAATCCAGGGCTCTAAGATTTCAAATCGGATGTGGCAAAGAGATGTAACTATAAGACCATTTAACTAAGTGTGACGTGTTATGCCATAATCAACCAGCTCTGCTATGCAGGAGTCAATTGCCTGCATTCCCAACTGCATTGCAAGATGGCAGAATGTTCGCATCTCCAGTTCTGAGAGGGAGAAATTGAGTTTCAGCCTTTCTGGCACTAAGATATCGTAGAGGCTGCATCTTGGGACAGGGTTCCAGTCTGAAGTAGCATTTCATTGTAGGGACAACAGCTGAGTTCTGGCTTGGTTACTGGAGTCCTCTCTCTGTTAGCCATGGTAATAAATGACCTCAGACTTATTCTGAAAGACAGAATCCCTAGTGATAGGAGATAGGAAATCTACAAGGGCCTTACAAGTAAAACACAAAAACCTCTAGATTCAATTTGTACTCAAAGGCTATTGAAAACTAGACCATTAACTCTGTATCTTTTCTGAATTTTTAACAATGTTTGTTAATATTGTTATAAGCAGAAGAAAACAATAAAAGTTGTCTTAAAAAGAATAAATAATTATATTCTAGTATAAACTTAGATTTCCTGTTACTCAATGAAAATGTATAAAACATCTCCCATATACCAGGCCCAGTGCCAGATGGAGGATATATGAAGATAGAAATGACCTACTTTCTACTCACAAATTTTAGTACAGCAATGAATTTTACATTTACTGGTATCACTAAAGAGGAAATGGCCAGCTCTGTTTAAAAGGGCAAGTCAGGAAGTTGTGAGGTTGATCCAAAAATTAACTATTTGAGCTGGGTATTAAACTATAAGTAGGAAGGAAATGGCAACCCACTCCAGTGTTCTTGCCTGGAGAATCCCAGGGAAGGGGAGCCTGGTGGGCTGCCGTCTATGGGGTTGCACAGAGTCGGAAATGACTGAAGTGACTTAGCAGCAGCAGCAGGAGTCCTTCAGCTAGAATGGGAAGACAGGTAGCATAGTAAGCAGCACGGAGTTGTAAAATGATGCGGAAAAATATATTGGAAGGACTGATACTCAGGAATAGAGCAGGTGAAGGAAATACCAGAGTGGGTAAGGATCTGGACTTCGTCCTCCAAGGATTAGGGAGGTCACTGAAAATTTTTAAATGGGTACTTAACACGATCATAATTTGTAATTTAGAAAGATTTATCTGTAGACTGTCCAGGAGATAGATTTGCTAAGGGTTGGGGGAGGAGCGGAAGTGGTGGTACAAAGGGTGAAGGCAAGTTAGAAGGCTGGGAAAATATCTGAGACAACAGCAGTATCCCAAGACAGAGGCCCTAAGTTTTCACACAGGTTGTTACAGAGGGAATGGATAAAAGAGGAGAGCTGATGAAACATGGTAGGAAGATGGAATTTCCAGGAACTCATGACCAGTGGACCATGAGGAGTGAGGAAGGGGAAGGAATTTAAAATGGGACTTCTAGGATTCTCTTTGCCTGGAAGACTTCAAGGATGATGCCATTAAACTGGGTAGGAAATTCTACAGGAGAAGCATATTTTTTTAACCAAACTGAAAACAGAGTAAGATTCTGTACACTGTATGCTATTTACAAAACACAGTTGTTAACAAATTCCATGTGGTTTTTTTGTTTCATTATACACAAATATAATTATGAAAGACATACAGTTTGTGGCAGTGGGAAGGAAAAGTAAGCTATTTCCCTGCCTTTTGATAAGGTTTTGTTTTGTTTAGTTTTTAATACAGTCACATAGGGTCTCCCTGGAGCACAAAGAACACCTAGAAAACTGTTAGCCAGGAGCCTGGTGCCTTTCTTCCTCAGAGCTTCCTTTCCCGCTCAAAATGAAGGCTGCTGGGGGTTTATATTCTTGAAGTATTTGCTCTATAGGAATCTTATAATCTTCACTTTTTAAAAAAACTACTAAAATGATGCCTTTTATTATTGTAATAATGAGTTGGATTTAATGATGTTTAAAGACAATAAAAAATAAATTTATGATCATGATCTGATTTTCAGACTATAGACCACATGTTTAAGGAAGCCTGTAAGAAATTATGACCTATTAAACTTGGGAATGCTAAAATTAAACATTTGAAATAATAACAAAAATATGTAATTTTAATTGGTAACATTAATTCTAGAACTTTATTTTCCAAGAAAAGCAACAAGATGTAATAGCTGCTTTTCCTAAAACCAGTCTTCCAAGTAAAAACGTGTTAGAAATTTTCCAGTTTGGATTTAACATTAGGTTTTACTCAGTTAATTAGACATCACCTTTTCTTCATGCCAGTTTCTCCAGATGTCTTCAAGAGAGCCTTTGAAGAGGTAATAAATTATTTGATCTTTTATTTGTTGAAAATTATCCTATACTTGAATAAATTAATAAATTACCGACTTGTGACTATTATACATGACCTGAAGCTAAAGTCCAGTACCTTCTTCTTCTCGGCTAATTCCATTACTTCCGCTGGTCAAGGGGTCGTCACATTTATTGTCAGTGAGTATGTGACATTCCCAGAATTATTAATGGATGCCCATTTGAACTCTGCCCAGAACAAGTTGCCAGTTCGTGCAGCTATAAAATTATTGAACTGGAAGAGACTGATGAGATCACCTGAGCTCACTAATCCCTTGCCTGGAGACATGACCCCACTGAAATAAGGCTCCCTCAGCAAAATATTTGTATTTCTCAACAAATGAAGAGAGAGAGAGAAGGAAAAGAGTATAGGTGCCAAAACGGTAATGATGAGAAAGCTGGTATTCTTAGAAAAAATGCCCCCTCCTGCCCATCGACTGAACCAGGGAATGACTGACTAGATAAGCTCTTCTGAGAGTCAGAGAATCAGGAAACTAAGCTTGAGGCTGGTGATGACCTGACCATAAGGACCAGCATGTATCCTGGCACGTGATATGGGAAATGATTTCAGACCGCCCTTGGAACTTGAAGTTGTACTATCACAAAAGATAAACATTAATGGGTTTACACAGTGGAGTTATACAGTGTAAGAGCAGGCTTAATTTTCATCTTTTAAATAGCAAAATTCCTAACAAAGGCCATGAGTAGAAAAGGGCAATCCACTCCAGTATTCTTGCCTGGAAAATCCCATGGACAGAGGAGCATGGTGGGCCAAAGTCCCTGGGGCTGCAAAGAGTTGGATACAACTGAGTGACTAAGCACACACGCACTCACACACAGCCTGCTCATAAGCCCCTGTGATAACTTGGGCTCCATGGTACATGGTTTGAAAACTCTACCTCATTTCTACAGATAAGGCAATGGATCTTTTTTGTCAGGGATTGCTTATCTGCAAGGCACAAAAACCTTCTCAAAGTCTCTTAAGTAAGGGGGGAAATACTGATAACAGAAGAGGAATACCAATATAACTTAGATGTCAATGTTAGCAACACTAACTCGTGAACCCCACCTTTATAAACAGTCGCACTGCAGGTGATTTCCTTCACTCTATGGCCTTAAATGGGCTTCATTAGTACCTCAGCCAGTAAAGAACCCATCTGCAATGCAGGAGATCCCAGTTCAATTCCTGGGCAAGGAAGATCCCCTGGAGAAGGGATCAGCTACCCACTCCATTATTCTTGGGCTTCCCTGGAGGCTCAGACAGTAAAGAATCCACCTGAAAAGCAGGAAACCTGGGTTCACTCCCTGGGTTGGGAAGATCCCCTGAAGAAGTGAACAGTTACCACTCCAGTAGTCTTGCCTGGAGAATTCCATGAACAGAGGATCCTGGCAGGCCCTAGCCCATGGGGTTGCAAAGAGTCGGACATGACTGAGTGACTGTCACTTTTAGGATATTACTCACAGGATAGCCTTAAGTATAAAACATTAAAAGTCTGTTGATTAGTTCCAAATTAATATCCCTAGCCTTATGCCGTCTATGGGGTTGCACAGAGTAGGACTCGACTGAAGTGACTTAGCAGCAGCAGCAGCAGCCTTGACTTTTCAGCTGAGCTCTTTATATCTGTCTTTTTGACCACTTCACTTGAATGTCTAAGAAACATCTCAAACATGAAGTTCTAGCAATGGAATCTTAATTTCCTACCCAGCCCCATCCTGTTGCTCAAGACAGACACTTAGAAGTTATCTTTGATATGGTTCTTTACCTAACACTCCACATCAAATGTATTAGCAAATTCTACTTGTTCCGCCATCAGAATATATTCTCCATCTAAGTGTATCTCATCACCAAAATCATCTTGGTTTAAGCCACTGTAGTCCTTCTCCTAGAATTCTTGAAACTTCCCAACTGGTCTTTCTGCTTCCGCTGTCATCTTCATCCTCTGCCACAATCACCACTCCCAGAGGCTTTCCCACATAACAACCAATGTGATGCTTTGAAATTGTAAATGTTAGCATGTCACCCTTCTGCACAAAAATCTCCAGTATATTCCCATGAAACAAAGTAAAATGCAAACTCTATATCATGAGCTACAAACCCCTAAAACAACACCCCGTGTACGAGGTGAGGAGCAACAGTCTGGAGGAGCCACCCCCACGTCCGAGGCCAGGGTAGGGGGCTGGGAGGAGCCACCCCGCGCCCGAGGCCAGGGGCGGCGGCCGGGAAGATCAACCCACATCCAGGGAGCGGTGGCTGCGCTGGCGCAGGAGGGCCTAGAGGAGCTATCCCACGTTGAAGGTCAGGAAGGGTGGCGGTGAGGAGATACCTCTCATCCAAGGTAAGGAACAGCAGCTGTGCTTTGCTGGAGCAGCCGTGAAGCGATACCCCATGCCCAAGGTAAGACAAACCCAAGTAAGATGGTAAGTGTTGCAAGAAGGCATCAGAAGGCAGACACACTGAAACCATACTCACAGAAAACTAGTCAATCTAATCACACTAGGACCACAGCCTTATCTAACTCAATGAAACCAAGCCATGCCTGCAGGGCAACTCAAGACAGCCGGGTCATGGTGGAGAGGTCTGACAGAATGTGGTCCACTGGAGAAGGGAATGGCAAGCCACTTCAGTATTCTTGCCTTGAGAACCCCATGAACAGTAGGAAAAGGTAAAATGATAGGACACCAAAAGCTGGGAGGGACTGGGGGCAGGAGGAGAAGGGGACGACCCAGGATGAGATGGCTGGATGGCATCACGGACACAATGGACGTGAGCCTGAGTGAACTCCGGGAGATGGTGATGGACAGGGAGGCCTGGCGTGCTGCAATTCATGGGGTCGCAAAGAGTCAGACACGACTGAGCGACTGAACTGAACTGAACTGATGCCCACTTTTCTAAAGTTAACTCCTGCCACTCTTTACCTTACTCAAATCACTCCAGTGACACTGGTTCCCTTGCTGTTTCTCAAACACAAACTCATTACTATCTTAGGGCCTTAATACTTATTATTTTTTTCTTCCAGGAAGGCTCTACCTTTCTTATGATTAGTTCTTTTACATCTTTACTTCTATATTCAGATGGCATCTCCTCCAAGTGATTTTCCCTAACTATCCTGTCTAAAAGAGTTCTGTTCCTGTTCTGTTCTCTCCTTCCCCTTGGCTCTATTTAAGTAGTTCTTATTACTACGCAATATTATATCTTTTATAGGTATATTTGTGTTTGTTTGGTTGTCTAGTTTCCCCACTCATGAGAACACAGCCATTGTCTTATTTATGGCAATATTCTCAAAACCTAGAACAGAGCCTGGCACATAGGAGAAACTCAATAAAATACTTATTGAATGAATGAACAAATGAATAGGGAACATAGTTGTATTATCAATAAATGGTTGAGATGGTGGTGTTTAGGAAACATAAGTTATTTAGATGAATGTTTCTCAAAGTGTGGTTCACAGACCAGTAGTATCAGCATCACCTGGGAGCTTATTAAAAATGCAAATTCTGGGACAGCCTCACCCCCACCCCAGACCTATTGAGTCAGAAACTGGAGGTGAGAAGAGCAATCTGTGTTTTATCAAGTCTTTCCAGAGATGTTGACGCATGATAAACTTGAGAACCACTGGTTTCGGGGATATGTCAAACTTGGCCCACAGCCTATTTTTTTGTAAGTCAAATTTTACTGAAACACAGCCGCTTTCATTCATTTACATATTGTGTAGGCTGATTTTGCACTATAACAGCAGTGTTGAGGAGTTGCAAGAGAGACCTTATAGCCAACAGAGCCTATGATATTTTGCTCTCAGGCCCTCTGCAGAAAAAACCTTGTGACCCTCTAGTTTAGGTCAGTACCATACACCCTATCTCAGGCCCTCTGCAGAAAAACCTTGTGACCCTCTAGTTTAGGTCAACACCATACACCATATGTTTATGGCAGAGCAAACAGGTACATCTATCTCCTTCCCATCTAAATACCACTGATATTTTAAAGAAAAGATATGGTTAAAGAAGGCTCCAAAACAGAGAGAAAAACAGGAAAGCATGGCATCAGTGGACCAGAAAATGTGAGGAATTTCCAGTACACAAAGAGTGTTTGAGGGGAGGGGTAGAAAGCAGATTTACAGAGAAATGAGAAACTGCAACACAAGATCCAAATAGAAGCTATTGCAAAAGGTAGCAAAAGTTCCTAAGAAAAGTCCTGCATGAGTTTTAGGCACTGAACTAAAACCAAATCAGTCCTGGAGAAATCATCAGATGAGTCATTAAAGGACCAGTCAGAAGATCTGGCCAGGGACCCTTTGAGGAAAGATCTGTGCAGTTGACTGCAGATCTCATTTATAAACAAAGCTAAAAGGCTCCTGGCTTCAGTGCTGGGGCCTGAGAAGCAGAGACTAGCCAAGACTTCCACAGTGACAGCAGAGGGTGGAGAAAAAAAAAGAGTATTCTGATTCTAGCATTTGCCACCAGGTAAACTGTCATGTTGCTGTTGTTTTAGTTGCTAAGTCATGTTAGACCCTTTGCAACCCCGAGGACTGTAGCCCATTAGGCTCTTCTGTCCATGTGATTTCCCAGGCAAGAATACCAGAGTGGATTGCCATTTCTTCTCCAGGGGATCTTCCCAGATCAGGTTTCAAACCTGTGCTTCCTGCATTGGCAGGCAGATTTTTTACAACAAGCCACTAGGACAGGTCTTGAAACTGGGAGTTCTGGAATCAGAGACTCCCAGCAAAGCTTCTGGGAATGGAGAAGGACAATGTACAAGGTAAGGATGGGAAGCCCACTTTTACTCAGTGGACAAGCTATCCCTCAAAAACGTAAGTTGAAATCCTAATCCCTAGTACAGTCAAAACATGACCTTATTTGGATATAGGTTTAATTAGTTAAGATTAAGTTCTAATGAAGTATCATGCTCATGCATGCTGAGTCGTATCCATCTCTTTGCAACCCCATGGACTGTAGCCCACCAGGCTCCTCTGTGTATGGAATTTTCCAGGCAAGAATACTGGAGCAGGTTGCCATTTCTTCTCCACGGGATCTTCCCGACCCATGGATCAAATTTGTGTCTCCTGCACCTCCTGCATTGGCAGGCTGATTATTTACCATGGCATCACCTGGGAAGCCCAAGTGACATGTGGTTGGCCCTTAACCCAATATGATTTGTATGTTCTTATAAGAGGAAAGAGACAGAGGGGCAAACATCACGTGAGGACAAGAGACTCACAGACACAGAGGGAAGATGACCATGTGAAGACAAGGCAGAGCATGGATCTATGTTACCACGAGCCAAACAGTGCCTAGGGCTGTCAGAAGCAAAGAAGGATCTTCTCTTAGGGGCATGGAGTTTGGATTGCCCCACCAACACCTTCATTTTGAACTTTTAGCATCCAGAACTGTGAGAGAATAAATTTCTATTCCTAGTTTGGAGTACTTTGCAGCCTAGGAGAGTAGGCAGCCCTAGAAAACTAATACGCCAGCCCTCTGGGTGCACATCTCACTGTGCTCTTCCTTTATCAGCAAAAGAGAAACATGCATTAGCAGACAAGTAAACAGGGATTCTCATCTGGTCAAGGAAACAGACAATAAGAACAGATAATCATTACCAAATATTTGAGGAAAATTAATATCACTGGAAAGCATCATTAATTCAAACAACAGAAATGAAACCTATAGAAAGTTAATGGGGACAACAAAATAAGACCTTAAAATAAATATAACATCTATTTGGAGAGATTTGAGAAGATATTACAGTGATGAGCGAAAATATGATTGCTACAAAAAAGAGAGACAATTGGAGTTCTTAGGAATTAAAACTATTACTGCCAAATTTTTTAAAAACTATGCTGCATAGCACAATATTGTATATTTATAACAATAGAAAAGCACGCACAGAAGACAACAAAATATCTTTGGGCATGCAAGAATATATGCAGATTCAAGATCTTATATTAACTATACTAAATGGAAATAGTGGTGGGGAAAATGGAAATGCAAATCAGGGATGAAGTTTAGAAAAATAAATGAGTGAAATAAGATTCTTACATGAACAAATGATAAAACTGTGCTATGAACTAAGGGGTTATAATTAAGTCAACTTTTTACACTCAGGATTCAAAAAGGAAAAAAATAATAAAGGAACTGAATATCAGAACATATATCATTAAAGACTAACTTTCACAACTAAAAGACCAAGCTGAGGACTCTTCCCAGAATGGAGTACAAAAGAAAAATTGAAAATGTCAAAGAAAATTTTAAAGACATGGAAAAGAGATCTAGATGACTTTAAATACCTCTCATGTAAGTCCTCAGAAGCAGGAAATGGATGTAGTAAAATGTGAAAATAAATATGAAATAAAATTTCCTGGAGCTAGAGAAAAACACTAGACTTCAGATCCAAGGGCTTTTTAAGATGAATTAGAGAGTTGGGGAGCTCAGGAATCTATGCCTATTCAGTCTTGGTGAAATTTCAGGCTACCAAAAATAAGAGAAAAATCCCCAAACCTTCCATTAAGAAAAAACAGACTAGTTAGAAAAAAGTATCCAAGTTCCAAGCAATTGAAGAGAGAGTGGGTGGTTACGCACATTCCTAAAATTTGGCGCTAGAAAAAAGCTGGGCAGTAGATGGTGTTGCTAGAAGGAATATCATTAATAATGAGCTAAGGTTACAAAAATTATCACTTTTCTCACAAAACCTCATGTTCTGGCAGGAATGAGGCAATTATTGTGGTCCCTGCTGTCAATGAACTGGTGCCAAAATGTCAGTGCTCCATTAGCCAGCTTTCTATATGAAATCCATCTCTCATAAGAAGCAGAGTCTATAAGAATTCATTCTAATGTCTACATTTTCCTAATCCAAAATAGTTTCTGTAAATTCTAACTATGTAGTGTAATTTCATATCATAAATCCCCATGAATCTCATTGTACAACCAACTCTGAGGTCAGAGAGAAGAGACTGTTCCAGAGTCACACACTGGTAAGCGGCAGAAGGTCTGAGACCCAGGGCTCCGTGACTTTGTAGCCACTGTGTCATGCCAACAGTTTAGCACTGACCTAAAGATGGCTGGGATCCTTCTACACTCTTGGGTTTGGTCTCCTTTGGAATGAAAGATATACATTTGTGCCACTGCAAGGGTTGGGAAAGAATCCAGAGACTCAAGACAGAGAAAATATCTCTGTTGTCTGCAGAAACCCTCAGGCCTGGCTTAAGAAGCTCACCGTCCAAAGGCACTAAATCTGAGGTTGCCAAAGGGTATGAAGTGTGTAACAGAGCTAGGAAAACAGCCACTTGAAAATTTATATCCGGATCTCGTTCAATGACTGCTAATACTAAATACTTCCTTCTACTGGGACAGACACTAAACAGTCTTATACCCCATTAGTCACCACCATGAATTCTTCAGTTTTCAGATCCCTGGACTTTATTCCTAATTAAGCAGTATCCCTAGCCATAATTCCTCTTCAAAAGCAACCCCAGAATAATCATTAAAATCCCATGGACTAGGCTCTCGCTCGCTCGCTCTCTTTCTGCCGCCATCTTGGTTCCGCGTTCCCCGTACAAAATGCCGGGTGAAGCCACAGAAACCGTCCCTGCCTCAGAGCAGGAGTTGCCACAGCCCCAGGCTGAGACAGGGTCTGGAACAGAATCTGATAGTGATGAATCCGTCCCAGAGCTTGAGGAACAGGATTCTACACAGGCAACCACACAACAAGCTCAGGTGGCAGCAGCAGCTGAAATCGATGAAGAACCAGTCAGTAAAGCAAAACACAGCCGGAGTGAAAAGAAGGCACGGAAGGCTATGTCCAAACTGGGTCTTCGACAGGTTACAGGGGTTACTAGAGTCACTATCCGGAAATCTAAGAATATCCTTTTTGTCATCACAAAACCAGATGTGTACAAGAGCCCAGCTTCAGATACCTACATTGTTTTGGGGGAAGCCAAGATTGAGGATTTATCTCAGCAAGCACAGTTAGCAGCTGCTGAGAAATTCAAAGTTCAAGGTGAAGCTGTCTCATACATCCAAGAAAACACACAGACTCCAACTGTACGAGAGGAGAGTGAAGAGGAAGAGGTTGATGAAACAGGTGTGGAAGTTAAGGACATAGAATTGGTCATGTCACAAGCAAATGTGTCGAGAGCAAAGGCAGTCCAAGCCCTGAAGAACAACAGTAATGATATTGTAAATGCTATTATGGAATTAACAATGTAACCATCTGAAAAGAGGACCTTTTTTTGGTGTTTCAAAAGAGTAACTGCAGCTGGGTTTGAAATTTGTACTGTTTCTATCATTAATAAAGTTAATGGCTTCTTGTTGGATGAAAAAAAAAAATCCCATGGACTAGTCAAGGTAGTGAGATATTATTTCACATTAAGAGACATTGTTTCTTCTGTTTTAAAAAAATATTTTTAATCTACCAAAAAGTAAATCTAATGTAAAATTCATTGAATATTGTTTTTAAAACTTGAAATTCAAATATAGAATAGCCTATTAGCGCCTACGTTTTAGGCACACTTAAATGCCATACCTACTAAAGTTTCCTAAATCTATATTACTTAGGCTTTAACATAAAATGTTTTTAGCTATACAAAGCAAGTCAAGTCTTTCTGAATTTTCTTTTAGGTCCATTGTTTTCAAATAGACCAACATTTTACACTCTTCTCATTTCTGTATTAGTCAATCCAAAACCACATTTCCTTATTCATAGTAATCCTTTGACAAAATCCATCTTTTTGTTATTTTCAGAGAGTAAGATGGAAACTGTGACTAATTCATAAGAAAAGGTCGGTGAAAACCAAAATTATTTTAGGTTTTCATTACATTTGTGCAATATCTCTAGTAGAGGGGTAATGGTTTTCCAGACAACTTTCTGGATGGAAAATATGAGTGGAAAAGACACCAAGCTTGCATATTTAAACAATTTCTCTTTTCCCCATAGCAACCAAATGCTTGATTTTCATAATTCAACATATAATTTTAAACTAGGGCAACCAGATTTGAAAACTAAAATTTTATTACTAAATTACACTTGTATACTGTACAAGTCATACCCAAAGAAAGAGCAAAATGTTTTAAAAACAATCTTATACAATGAAGGCTCAGGAATCTTCCTGAGGTGACTACAGAAGAAAAAAAAAAGAACACTTTGCCTATTGAGAGCTGAGCTAAATTTGTTCCATTAAAGCTGGTGAGATTTATTTCTCACTTCTAAGGGGATGAAGGAAGAAGAATGAACATCGTCTTTAAGAAAATTCAGAATACTGCCAAAGTTCTGCCTCCCACATTGGCATTCTGCCTTCATCCTGAAAGATAATATCTTCTATATTATAATAGCTTATGGTAAGATGAACTGTCAACAAGAGGAGGGAGGCTGCAAGGAGGGAAAGAGGAAAAGAACAACATCAAGAAGGGGAAAATTTTGAGGCCAGTTATTCCATGATTTGGGTCTTCATTTGTATTTGCTTATACAAATAGAATTTAAAAGTCAACTAGTTCCTTTAGCCCAGGAGTGTGCTTAATATGGCCGACTGGGAATTTCCCTGCTTTCATGAAGTAAATGATGAGTGAAAATTGCATCAGCTTGGTCTTTCTGATGCTTCTAGATTGTGTAAGAAAACTTAATAATATGTTAAGTGTCTTTCCAATGATGAAAAAACTCTATTGCGTAGTTTTACAAAATCAATCAAATTATCAAATATTTTCTAAGAAAAACCCTATTTCTCATTAAAATATTCAAGGAATATTTTGCAAGGATGCAAGAAAAATAAATAATAAATCTTCAGGGTAGCCATCTACCAAACTGATTAAGCAGAAGAGATTTTTCTAGACTTGAAAAAAACGAATGTACTGGGTGAATCCAAGGTGAGCGGGTAAAGGGAGGCTGAGAATGAGACAAGAATCTGATGAACCTGTTTTCTTCCCATTGTCCCACTTCCTTATTTGCTGCTTTTCACAAATCCTATTGAATATCAAGATTTGGCTTCTTATGAATAAGATGCTTAGTAGAAAAGCATATTAGCTTTTCAAGCCCATAAATCCCTTTTAAATGTCCACAGAATTTTACAATTTGAGGAAAATGTATTGAAAAACATAATTTGTATAATGTGTCATTAAAAAAAATGTTTAAGTATTACTAAAGGAGTTCAGTGCTGTTGAATACAGATATTTTGGATTTGCTATTTATGTTTACGAGCTGAAAGGAATTTTAGGAATTGTCTAGTCTAATTTCCTCACTTTATATTTCTCTTTTATTTTCTGCAACCAAAGTATTTTGTTTACTTTGGGATTATGTTAAAGAAAAGGGAAATTTTTTTCAGAAACAAGGAATAGGTGATAATTTTTTTTTAAAGAAAAGAAAATTAAGGAAAAGGGATCTTTGACTGTATTGAGCAATATAAGAAAGTTTTTTATAGGACATAAAATTATTTCTAATAGAAAGAAGACATAAAGTTTGTCAGTTTGCTAGAGTATCCTTTGGTTTCTTTGGGGTTTTTTTAGTGTTTTCTGAGATGGTCAGTTTTATACAGCATAGAATTAAGTGAAACTGGAACCGAAATAATTTGCGAAGTTGAGAGATGGTTGTGACCAAAGCCCCCCAACTCTGGTTCTGGTCTGTCTAGTGAACTGGGTATGCTCCAACAGAGATTAAAATTCACCTGATGCAACAAGAGAGAAACAAGGAAAACACTTTGAAGAGCTCTAAGGTAGGAGAGATTATGGCTATTGCCTCCGTTTATGTTAAGTTTCCCCTTTTCTGAGTATGTGTTTGTATAACTGGTAGAAATCAAATCATCTACTTGGATGTGATTTTAGATGTTATTATAATTAGCTCAGTCTCCAACATCCTCAACAAGGAATCATACAGTGACAGAGAACTCAGTGTTTTGTGAGACAGTCTATTTCTATCAATACCAGCCATTGTTTCTAATGCTACTGTCCAGAATCTTGACCTGAAAAGATATTCTTTATCTCCTCCTATCCTTCTCCCACAACAACAAATCCCCTTTCCAGACATTGATACATCTGTTAATGATATAACTAAAAAACTTGGTGTTCCCTTTTATCTAAAAATCAAGTCTTGATACTAAGTCTAGATTTCACTTTGGAATCTGTAGCTTCTCTCCCTACACAGTTTCATTATACCATCACTTCTGCTGTATACTCATTCACCATATGAAGTGAAGCGAAAGTCGCTCAGTCATGTCTGACTCTTTGTGATCCTATGGACTATATGGTCCATGGAATTCTCCAGGCCAGAATACTGGAGCGGGGAGCCGTTGCCTTCTCCAGGGGATCTTCCTGACCCAGGGATCAAACCCAGGCCTCCCACATTGCAGGCGGATTCTTTACCACATCTGAGCCACAAGGGAAGCCCAAGAATAAGAAGTGGGTAGCATATCCCTTCTCCAGCAGATCTTCCCAGCTCAGGAATTGAACCCAGTTCTCCTGCAATCGAATTGCAGGTGGATTCTTTACCAACTAAGCTATCAGAGAAGCCCCATTTATAATATAGACATAGACCAACTCAGATACAATATGGAAGAAGTTTATACAAGGACACGAGTATCAGAAGGACCATCTTGGTACTGAGGACCATCTTGGAAGCTGGCTACCATACAATATGACAGGAAAGATGACCACTGACAATGTTAGGATCCTTGAAGAAGAGGGTACTTCTCCTGATAGGTCTAGCAGAAAGAGCTCTAGAGATAAAACTAATTTTCTTACTTTAGGGTGTGTGCCCATTCATGAGCCAATAATTATGACCAGAGGAAGGGACTCCTTTAATTGAGCACATCAGGGTCATCTGCTCTTGGCAGGGGATGGAGTCATCTCCACCAGAAACACTGAATCAGAAGAAAGGGGATGCTGAACAGAAAAATTATGTATGTCCTCTGTTCTGCCTCACACTTGCACTGCTTTTTTAGTCTTCTAAACCTCTTCATATTACCTCACCTCTTTGCCTTCCTTTTCAAATGGTACATGGCTAACAATTAATCTCCTAAACCTCAACTTGGATCAAGC
Source organism: Redunca redunca (assembly GCA_006410935.1). Taxonomy (NCBI): domain Eukaryota; kingdom Metazoa; phylum Chordata; class Mammalia; order Artiodactyla; family Bovidae; genus Redunca; species Redunca redunca. The sequence continues at coordinate 313,987 of SJYQ01001577.1, read as the reverse complement.
TTTCTCTGTTATCAAAATCTTCCCCAAATAGCTCCTCACCACTCATTTACATGGTAAATATTTATTCCATAGCCTGGCATTCACACTCTTACACAACCTGACTCCAAACTCCTTTCCTAGTCTAATCTACAGTTTTGCACCTCTCTGAAAAACTGATCTTCTCTCTCCTCCGAAAATGGCTTTGACTCCATGGCCTTGCTCACACTGTTCTCATTCTTTATCTCCAAGAATGTTTTTACCTCTCTTCATCCATATTCAAAGTCCACCCATTCTTCATGTACAACTCTTTCAGTTTACTTTGATATAGCTTGCTATACTCTTCCCAGCATGAAAGAACACCTCTCTTTCTCATGGTATTTTTGTTTTATCATTCTTTGGCAAGTATGATATACTGCTTTATTCAATCATGAATTCATATCTCAATAAATAACACATATTATCTACCTATATCTATTTATCTAGATTTCAAACTTCTTAAGGGCAAAAATTATGGCTCTTTTCATCCTATGTAAGGCTTAAAGTAAAAAAGTGAAAGCCGCACAGTTGTGTCTGACTCTGCAATCCCATGGACTGTGGCCCACCAGGCTCCTCTGTCCATGGAATTTTCCAGGCAAGAATAATGGAATGGGTGGCCGTTCCCTTCTCCAGAGGATCTTCCCAATCCAGGGATCAAATGCATATCTCTTGCAGCTCCTGCATTGGTAGGTGGATTCTTTACCATTGAGCCACCTGGTAGGTTTGGCTTGCAAATTAATAAACATTTGTTTATTTGTTTATTGATCTTGACTCTGTCTTTAACCCAGTTTGAATGTCTTTAACCCAGTTCAGGAATTGAATGTCTTTAACCCAGTTAAATTCAAATTTCTGATCAATATACACATTAAGGAAAAATGCTAAATTTCCACTGACTCTTTAATCACTGTACATGAAATTCACATTTTTAAAATTCCTTCCACAGCCTAGGTTCAACAAATTCTACACCTGAAGAAAGACTGTTCAGTAATTAGAAAGATACTCCCTTCTAAAAAGACATGTACTTTCTACCACATATCTGTAAAAAAGATGAATGGTGATTTGGAAAAATTAATTGAATTACTGACAAAAATCTAGATGATTTTAGCCAAAAGTTAAACACTAATATTCCAAGCCATCTATCTGCAATGATTAGATTTACCATGCTTTTAAAGATTTACACTTTTAAAGAAGGCTGTTTGGACCAAAGCACAGTCAATGCAAATTGCTTCTAGGAAACTATTTTTGAAGGAATTTGGCTGTTTATGTCTTTGGCCAGAATTACTTGAGAGTTTTGGCGGGAGGTCTGTATTTTACTTTCCTGGTGCAAATGTATACTCACAGTATTCTGCCTGTAAGAATTCCTCACCAAAAGGAAACCCACACCACTTCATCACAAAAGTTTAAGAACTCTCTCAAGTAAGCTACTGGCGTGCCCTCAAAATGAAGAATCTACCATCATTATATCCTTACCAAGTATCTACTAAGAGATTGTTCTAGGTACTGTGGATAAACACTGTGCTAAGTGTTGGAGATATACAAAATCCAAAGGTTACTCTAGACAGATTCCGAATACAAAACAGTATGCAAGCTCTACATTGGTAGAAGGGTAATGTCTTAAACATGGAGAAGAGTGAGTTTTGTGTGGGCTGGGAGAAATTAAGAAAGGTCTCATAAAGAAAAGGGATCTAACCATCAGATCACTTAGTAGAGGTAGGTAAGTTAGTAGACTTCACCAGGAAATAGGACAGAAAATGACATAATCTAGACAAATAGGATGTGAAAAGAGAGTTTACACATGGATGTAGTAGGTAAAAGAAGGTAGGCAATTTGGAAATACACAAGGGAAGAGTTTTGGTAGTCTATGCTTTGTCCTACAGACAATGGAGACTACTGAAGAGAAAATAGTTTTAATATAAAATGAGAAATAAATCGCTAAAATAATTTTTAAAGTAAATGAGACAGACAATTAAAAACAGAATGTTTTTTAACAGAAATCACAGATAGCTTAGAAAGGAATTAATAAAGCTTTATGAGTAGGAGAAGGAAAAGGCTATCCACCCCAGTATTCTGGCCTGGAGAATTCCATGAACTGTATAGTCCATGGTGTCGCAAAGAGTCGGATACGGCTGAGCAACTTTCACTCACTATAAGTAGGAAGTATAGAATTTAAGTATTACAGTGGTTAAATCATACATAACTAAAATAATTGAGCACTTTGATTCATATTTAATGCTTTTTCCTGTTTACAAAACAATCTATACTCATAGGATTCCTTAGAACAAGATAACTGAAAACTTGGTAAAAAGGAAAATCATAAGTAAAATTTTAAAGCTATTGTGATATATAAGGGAGATAAAAAATTTTGCTCCAAAATTCAAATACATAATTTTTGTGAGAACTTTACTTAAAATCTATTCACAGATACTTTTAACATGATTATATCATGATTTTAATTAGTTTGTAGCACTTAAGATGTAACAGCTTAGAAGAGTTTTGCTGATAGGTGTTGGCATATCAATAGCTTCAGAAAGTTAAAGCTCAGCCTTCCCTAGTGAAGCAGTGGATAAGATGGCAATGAAAGGGACATGGGTTCAATTCCTCATCTGGGAAAATCCCACATGCTGTGGAGCAACTAAGCCTGTGAGCCACAACTGCTGAGTCCACTAGCCAAGCTTACTGAAGACTGCACTCCTAGATCCTGTGCTCTGTAAAAAGAGAAGCCACGGCAATGAGAATGCTGTGTACTGCAAGGAAGAGTAGCCCCCACTCACCACAGCTAGACAAAACCCATGCAAAAGCAACAGAGACCCAGTGCTGCCAAAAATAAATACATAAATAAATAATTTTGTTTAAGTTAATGCTCATGTGGAGAGTAGCGACCAAAAACCAATTATTCACACTCACCAGTTAGAATAATCCCTTTAAGTACAGAAACAGCTACTTGTATCAGAAATTCATTATAATTATAACAAAGTAATTTACATTCCTAATGACCTTGCGTCATGAACAAAACATTAATTTACATAGCATTTAATCTGTTTAAGGTCTTGAGAGATTGCTATCAAGAATAATTTTGCTTCCATAGAGATCAGACTTGTGGTTGCCAAAGAGTAGGGGGAGGGAGAGGGATGGACTGGGAGTTTGCGGTGGGTAAATGCAAACTATTACACTTAGCCTGGATAAACAACATGGTCCTACTATATAGCACAGGGAACCATATCCAATCTCCTGGGATAAACCATAATGGAAAAGAACATCAAAAATAGATATATTTATGTGTATAACTGTTTCACTTTGCTGTACAGCAGAGACTGGTAAAACATTGTAAATTAATTATACTTCAATAAAGAAATTTTGAAAAGAATAATTTTCTTTAAAATTTTTGGACTGAATAGGGAGATTTTANTAGGGAGATTTTAAATTATTTAAATCCACAATTATTCAAAAGAAATTATAAACTGATAATAAATTAGCTTGGGAAATTTGTCTATTAAAATAGCAGCTTCAAAACTAGAAAAACATGAAAATTAAATAGATAACATAAAATAAAGTTGCAGTTATATTCAAAGTCAACATGATCCTAATTATGACTTGTTTATATGTTATGCATAAACTGGGATACAAGGACACAGGCACAGCAGTCACTATTTTAACAAGCTTTCAGTACTATTTCTCAATCAGAATGCCACCACACTTAAGAAGAGTGCTTATTATTGAATCAAAATATCTTTTGAGCAAAAAGGTAAAGCATGAATTGGAAGGTTATATGTACAAAATAATTAAGGGATGTTATAAAATTATTACACCTCTTAATGTTTCATTTCAGCTAGAGATTCAGGTTAGCAAAAGTCAAATGGAAAAACAAGGATTTTAAAATTTCAGTTCAAGATGAAAAATGTTAACTGAAATGTTTGTTTTGTGGCTCTGGACATTTACTGAGTTTCCCTGCCTAGATTCTTCCATTCTCAGTTGTTCTTCATCCTGGTATTTAACCTTTCCCAGTGTAGTCTATCTGCTCTTAAGGAAGATGCCCTCTTCCCCAGCTTTAGGTATGGATTCTGGATCAAACTATACCTGAAGCTCTCCTTTTCCATTTGAAAGCCAATGTATTTCTAGTATTGCTTTGTCATTGTGAATTGATTTGTATTATACTATAAATATGTTTTAAATTGTATTTTATTTATATATAATTCACATGAAATATATGTGCATAGTTAAAATAATTTTAAGGAAATGAACACTCTTGTAGCAGACATCAGCTTAAGAATAAAATCTTAGTGTATCAGAGGTCCCCTTCCTTGTTATAGCTGACTCCCCACCTGAATCCTCAGAGGTAGGCAGTATGCTGAATTTTTGGTCTATCATTCTCTTGCTTTCCTTTATCATTTAGCTCCTATGTATTCCTATCTAAAGCTATTTTCAAAATAGTGTTAAGATAAACTTTTCACTTTCATTCTGTCACAAGTGAATGGTGGTATTTTTTAGTCCCTCCATGGTTCCTTTTAAGTATGATAAATGTTAATATTAGTGTAAATGGATAATTTTTTTACTCTTTTGGCTCACATTCTTATATATGTCTTATTTAATAAAGCTCTCCATATTCAAAGGTTACAAAGATATTTTCCCATGTTTTCATTTTTAAAGATATTTTCCTATATTTTCAAGTTTTCCTTTCATAGTAAGTCTTTCATTTTTCCTAGATTTGATTTTTGTGGAAGGAAGTACAATTTCATTTTTTTCATAACACAATGTTTTATAAATTAACATAAACAATAGTACTTCTTTCCTACTGACATACAAGCTCTGGCACATATCATATTTTTCCTCTGTGTCTGGGTCAGTTTCAGTGTTCTCTATTCTATTCCCTTAGTCTGTTTGTCTAACCCCGTGTTAAACAATTTTCATGGCTTTATATTAGCCTTGATATCTAGAAGGGTAAATCATCTTATATTGTTTTTCTTCTCTGGGAATTTCATGACTTCTTGACCTTTTGCTCTTCCATGATTTTAGAACTAATGTGTCTAGTTCCATGAAAAATCCTGATGGTACAACCATTAGAATAATACTGAGAAAATAGATGTATTGGGGGAGAATCACAATTTTACCATACTGAGTTCTTCTACACAAGATTATGAAAGATCTTTATGCTCATTTGGATATTTTTAAATTCCTTTTCCAATACACTTTAAGTTTTTCTCCAAAAAGAGATTGCTTATCTTTCATTAACTCTAGTAGCAGGTACATGGTGCTTTGGGTCACTGTAAGAACCATTTCTTAATTGCATTATTGACTATTCGTTGTCAATATAGAAATACAATTGACTTTTATATGTTGATGTTTTTATCTAGCATTCTTGCTAACCTCTGTTTAAATCTTATACTTTATGTGTAGATTCTCAGGTTTTCTATGTAAAATTACAGTTGACCCTTGAACAACAGGGATTTAAAGTGCATAGGTCCACTTACATGTGGATTTTTTAGAAAGTAAATACATGCTATAACGCTGAATGATTCACAGTTAGTTAAACCTATAGATTAGTTAAACAATGGATACATAAAGCCTACCGTAAATATATACTTGGATGCTCACTGTGGTGAAGTGGAACCCCTGCTGTTAACCCCCTTAACCCCTGCTCTTGTTCAAGGGTCAACTGTATTTCATCCATGAATAATGATAATTTGTTTCCTCCTTTTTAATCATTTTGCCTTTTATTTCTTCTTTCCTTATTACACAAGCCAGGGCTATAGGTACAGTGTTGAACAGTGATGTGATAGAGGACATCTTCGTCCTGGTCATCATTTAAGGATATGCTTTCGACACTATGTTAGGAAGTACTGCACATTTTTTGGACAGGCTCAATGGCAGGTTAAAAAAGTTTCCTTTTAACCCTCCTATGCTGTTAATGGGAATGTAAATTGGTGCAACCACTATGAAAAGCAGTATAGAGTTTCCTTAAAAACACTAAAAATAGAGCTACCATATAATCCACCAATCCCATTCTTGAGTATATACTTGGAAGATAGAAAATGTAATCCAAAAGGATACGTACACTCCAGTGTTCACAGCAGAACTACTGACAGTTGCCAAACATGGAAGTAACATAAGCGTCCATTAACAGATTAGTGGATAAAGAAGATATTGTATGTATGTGTGTCTGTATATATATACATATACATACATGTAATGGAATGTTACTCAGCCATAAAAAAGAATAAAATATTGCCTTTCAGAAACATGGATGGGTCTGGAGACTATCATAATAAGTAAGGTAAGTCAGACAGAGAAATACAAATATTGTATGATATCCCTTATCTGTGGAATCTAAAAAATAATTCAAATGAATCTGTTTATAAAACAGAAAAAGATTCACAGACATAGGAAAGAAACTTATGGTTTCCAAAGGGGAAAGGGGTATATACATTAGGAGTATGGGATTAACAGATACACACACTATATATAAAATATGGGAGCAACAAGAAATAACAAGGAACAATATTCAATAGCTTGTAATAACATATAATGGAAAATAATCTGAAAAAAATATATATATAACTGACTCACTTTGCTGTACAACTACAACTAACACAATATTGTAAATCAACTACATTTCAGTTTTAAAAGTTTCCTTCTATTCTGTTTGCTAAGAATTTTTTATGAATACAGAGTTATGCAGAATGCCTTTTCTGCATCTACTGAGATAATCATGATTTTGATGTATTATCTTTTTTAAAAATTTGCTATTAAGCAAATCAGGTTGTTCATTTAAAAACATTTTTTTATTTAATTAAAAAATAAAATTGTACCATATTTTAGTAACTTTGGTTTCAAGGTTATGCTAACCTCATAAAACAAGCGGGGGGACATTCTTTCTCAATTTGTTTTCTGGAAGAGTTTGTGCTATATTGGATTGGTCTGTTCTTTAAATGTTTAGATAACTGAGCAGGAAAGCTTCCTGTGCCTGATTTTACTTGTTTTTTACTTTTTACTTCATAAAAAGAGTTCAATTAAAGATTCAATTTCTCAAAAATGTATTAAAATCTCTTACTGCAGTGGCAGACTTTTAAAAATCTCCTTGTGATTCTGTCATACGATGTTTAGAGGATACATTATTAGAGGCATACAAATTAAGAATTATTTTACCTTCTTAGTGAACTGAATATTTTACCATTAAGTAGTAGCTCTCCTTAAAGTCATTTTATCTGGTAATAGTATATTTAGATCATGTTTCTTTTACTTGACATTTGACAGGTACCGCTTTTGAATCCTTAATTTTTAGTTTTTTTGTGTTCTTGTATTTTATACCTGACGTATAAAGAGCATAAATATTAATTTCAATCCAGTCTAAAACTTTTGCCTTTTGATTGGAAAGTTTATTCCATTCATAGTTGTGATTAGTGATATATTTAGACTTATTTCTGTCTTATTATGTGCTTTCTATCTGTCCCATTTTGTATGCCTTTCCCTCTTCTCTCAAATTTTCATTTTCCCTCATCCTCACTCTCAGCAGACAAATGTCCCCTGTATCCCTGAGAAAAAAGAAGCAGAAGAGAACTTCCCCAAGCTCACCTAAAACATCTAGCCACTTCACTGCATCTAGACCCATCTGTAGTGTCTTTTCTTCCATTGAGGATAAACTATTCATCCTCCCAACAAAGGCCAGCCCCACCATTTGTGCACTGAATCCCATCCCCTCTTGCCTTCTCAATTGCTTCAGCAATTCTTCACTCTCTGTTATGCATCATCTTCTGCATTGTACAGGAGACAGGGATCAAGACCATCCCCATGGAAAAGAAATGCAAAAAAGCAAAATGGCTGTCTAGGGAGGCCTTGCAAATAACTGTGAAAACAAGAGAGGCAAAAAGCGAAGGAGAAAAGGAAAGATATAAGCATCTGAATGCAGAGTCCCAAAGAATAGCAAGAAGAGATAAGAAAGCCTTCTTCAGTGATCAGTGCAAAGAAATAGAGGAAAACAAAAGAATGGGAAAGACTAGAGATCTCTTCAAGAAAATTAGAGATACCAAGGGAATATTTCATGCAAAGATGGGCCCAAGCAGAAGACATTAAGAAGAGGTGACAAGAATACACAGAAAAACTGTACAAAAAAGATCTTCATGACCCAGATAATCATGATGATGTGATCACTCATCTAGAGACAGACATCCTGGAACATGAAGTCAAGTGGGCCTTAGAAAGCATCACTATGAACAAAGCTAGTGGAGCTGAAGGAATTCCAGTGGAGCTATTTCAAATCCTGAAAGATGATGCTGTGAAAGTGCTTCACTCAATATGCCAACAAATGTGGAAAACTCAGCAGTGGCCAGAGGACTGGAAAAGGTCAGTTTTCATTCCAATCCCAAAGAAAGGCAATGCCAAGG